>CM024760.1:23679619-24002935 GCA_014218235.1 Colocasia esculenta | reverse complement strand
GTTTGTTCACGGGAGACGGATCTGGATATGGACCCTTATTGGGTATAAATATCCAGGGCCGTTACATAGTTGATCTTGCAGGTTAGGAGATGCCGAGTAGTAGGCATCTTTGGGGTCTAGTGGAGAGTGCATTCTTCAACATTTTGAGGTCTAGGGACTTTAGTAGCATAATAGGGTCATAAGTATCTTAGACCTCATACTAAGAATCTAATAGGGGTGAGGGGAGTAGCCAGGGGTGGCTGGCCTCAAATATTACTAAGGAAGAGTTAACGGGGATTTGGTAGAAATTCATGATCCCAACATAGTTAGAGGTTATTGTAGCCCAAGGCAGAGACCATATGAATTCTGGTCTACTTGGCCACTTTTGAATTTATGAGGCAGCCTTGTGGGTAGGCCTTAGGTTCCTTATTGTACTATTTGTTTCTGTATTGCTTTGGTATTTGTGTATAGTGCTCGCCAGCTCGTCCTAAACACGTGACACTGATTTTTTATTTCTTAGTAATGTGTTATAGGGCCAGACTGGGGACCCTCCAATTCGTATTTTCTTCATTTTTATGCCATTAAGTGCAGCTTGATGCATAAAGAGTGGTTTCATATTGCGGATAGGGAACATTAGGCGCTAGTTAGGGGTTTGCCAACCTTTGTTCACTTGTGGAAGATTCTTCAGGAGGATAAGGTTGGGGAAATTATTTCACTTTCCTATGTATCAGGTTGACAAAGTGCTCAGGAGTCATCTTGCTACATTGACTTATAAGAGTGGTGACTTCTCTGACTTGGAACGACTTGAATCCATTAAATGATCGGTTCAAGTCCTTTTAAGCAAGGAGAATTTGAAGCAAGTTAGATTGTACCCTGCTCTATAGTAAGATAAGCTTGATCCCTCCTCTTTTATTGATTTCTTTTTATTATACTCTTTACAGTTGTCTTGTAAGGCCCTAGGTTTTCATATTGTTGCTTGCTTACTTGTGATTGTGTTGTTTTGACTATTTTGGCTCGGTCTTCTTGACAACAACATAGAGTGCTATTAATATGGGTTAACGGAAACAAATGGTGTCGTTAATATAGGGTCAACGGGAATGTATTTCACTATTTAATTCTCTAGTTTCATGTGGTTTCCTGATCATTCTCAGTTAGTAGCATAATTTAATGATGTCAATTATTCTCTTAACGACAACCTATGCTACCACTAAGTTTCTGCTTTTCCACTTTCCCAATCTGATTCTGACCCTAATTTCTTTGCGTAGATAGATAGGAAAGTTCGATTGTGTTAGGGGTTCGTTTTCTACTCTAGACACAACCCAAACCTCTATAAATATGGAGTGTTTCGTGAAGAGGAGGATTTTGGCTTTGTTAGGGTTTGGGGAGAGTCTATATGGGGGTGAGATAGAGAGTTTCCCGAGGCTAGATTGTGCTGTGTAGAGGCTTCCCTGACCTGTAGCTGCAAAGAAGGAGTTCTTCTAGATGTGAAGAAGGTCTTGGATCATGTTGATTGTGTCTAAAAAGGCCGAGGAGATTGAATTGAGGCGTGGAGTGCTACCTCTTTGGCTTGGCTGAGGAGAGCTTCACCAATAAAAATTCAAACTTTTGAAAGTTTTTTTTAGCAAGTAACTTTGGGGTTTCGTCTGTATACTTGCCATGTATGATTTTTCCATTTTTACAGATTTTGTCTTATGTCTTAGACCCCTAAATTCTATTTTCTTTCAATTTCGGGTCTGCAAGTTCTGTAGTCAGGAACTTGATAGCAAGATCTCTTGCCATCTAGTTCTTTTGTTGACGGCATGCGATGTTGTCGCCAACTCTCCTTGATGGCAGACCCCTTGCCGTCAAGTTCGTGGTTTTCAAAAATTGTTGTTTTCTATATTTTGTCAAATCCATGAAAAATGCTACTGTTTGTGGTTTCTAAGAGTTCCGTTATAGTGTGTTAGGCACTATGAAGGGCCCATAGACTTCTATTAATTTTATGGTAGTTTTAGTAATTTTTGGTAATTTTTGTTATCTGATAAATATATAGGTTATGATGGTTTAATTTTTGTAAAAAGGATATGCTACATGATCCATGCTAGAATAATTTTATTCGAGATTAGGGCTATTGTGAGCATGTTTTCTTACTATTAATCTCATTTTAGTCTTGTTAGATATATTTTTAAGAATTAATGAACTAAATATCTAAATCTATTTTAATTTAGATAAATAGTTTTACTATTCTGAAAAATTAGACATATGATAGGTATCATCTATATGACCTATGATAAAACTTTTAGCTTAAGCTGATGATGTTTCTAACTGTTATGATTTTTAGAACATTTAATGGCCATGTTTAAGCATAATTAGATAAAAGTGATTAAAACATGTGATTTAGAATCATGTTTAGGTTCTGTTATGCATGTTTAGCCACTATTTAATGGTAACTTGATTATCTGAAAGTTGAAGCATGTATTTATGTCATAAGTATTGTTCATAAGCATGATTAGTAAGTGCATGAGATATATTTATAAGATTTAAGGGAATTAATGTGTAAAAGTGAGAATTTGTGTCTGAGACACTACTGCCATAAAAGACTATGGAGTTGTACTATAAAAAAGTCCCTATGAAAATACTCAATGTGTTATGTGATACCATGTGGGTATCGGAGTGAAATCTAGAAGTACTAGTTTTGTACAATTACTAAGACTTCGTCACTACAATGTCTAGGTGACAAGTGTGTGAGTGTGTGTGATGTGTGTCCTTTTTTATGGTGGTTTGGGCTATGTGAATAAATGTGAATGTAATAAGGAATGTGACAATGTGTTAGTGAATGTGACTATGTGATATCATGTGAAATATGAGTAAGTATGTAAATATGATGTGTGCAAAAATCAGCAAGGTAAAGGTATCTATGAATGTGGCATGAATGAGTAAAGCATGTTAATATGTTAGTTCATGAGACACATATCATGTTAGCATCATGTGTAGGCTTATGTTAAATTGTGATTATGTTATCAAGTAGTGTTTATGAACCATGTTATATATGCACATCATGTTGAAGAATGTCATGTCATGTCCCGACACTTAATATATCTATAAATGCCGGAACGTGAACGAATAAGAAATCAAGAGTAAACTTTGAACCATTTGAACAGAAAATTGCTCGAGACTTTACTAAATAAAAATAATTATCAACTGTCATTTTACAAGTATTACGTGACTCTCAATTTACAATTCAAAAGTAAACGCCGCAAAGGTTGGTCTCTTAGCCCACAAATCCCGATGTCCTGTCTTCTAGAACTGTAGATAACCTGAAAAGGAGGATTTGGTGAGCTAACTAGCCAAGTAGGATTCAATATATTTATCAAAAGAATTAAGATAATCAAGGACAGTATAAAGAGTTTAACTGTAACAAGGCTAGATAACAAAAGTGACTGGACGACCAAGTAAACAAATAACAAACAGGAATACTGAAATAAGATCGCATGATTAAGAATTCATAATAACAACCATGTTCTGATTCAAATCATATCTAACTGATGACATAACAACATGATGACTAATCCAGATTATAGTGATGTAATGCCAAGCATCCTTAGATCCTTTATCATTCCGCACGGCCCGTAAATGAATTCGGGTGCTCCTCCCAGGACTGGACCAACCCTATTTGCGCATGCATATTAATCAAGTGGGGTCCAGGGATCCAATAATTGTCATCACAAGTCTTTCATCAACAATTGTATTACTCAAGTACTCAAATCTTATGTAATCAAGAACATGGATTGAGATCATAGAATACAGGAAGTTGTAACCAACTAGGAACTTCTTATACTTGAAGACTTCAAGGATAATTCAAAGTAGGAAGTGGAAAACAATAGTGTGACCTCTTTAGTGACATAATGGTAAAAAACCCAAGAGAATGAAGGACACAACTTACTAGGATAATAGAATAAAGAACCAACAGAAGATGGACAAGAAAAAGGTACTGAAAAACTAGACAAAACAGCATGTGCCGACAGCCAGGAAGTGGCTGTCGACAGATGCAGGCTTCCAGAACCAGATTTCTGGAGCTTGGACAGTACCTGTCGATATGCCTGGTTGGGCTGTTGACAGGATAGACTCATCTGTCGACAGATGAGAGCCATCTGTTGACAGCTACTGCTTTTTCAAAAACTCTAGGTTCTGGGAACTTGGGGCATATTGACAGATGCATTCCATCTATTGACAGCCGCAAGACTAGCTTCTGGAAGTGGTGATACACACCTCTAAAGACCCCTCTATATGCTCCTATGGATCTATACATGATTAATACATCAGAGAGGGGCTTAATTACATCCCCACACACTACTCTATATGAAGGAATTCAATAGAATAATAGGGACAAACTGAATCCTATACAATTACAACAAGGTTATAACTGGAACACAACTTCTTGCGAAGCATATTCTCATGCAACTACCCAGAAGATTTCCATCAACATACTTGGAGAAACTAATTAAAACATGATGACTTGGGATGGAAACACCATTCTAATGATATTTCCAGAACTAATAGCAAGTATAATCATGATCCAATGCTTATACATGGACTTCTTAACATGGAAGAAGGACAAGAATGAGTAAGAGAGGATGGTAAGAAGGAATCCTACAGACTCACATACTAAAACATGATTACAAGGGATGGACACATAGTTCAAAAGAGGATTTACAAGATTAGAGACAAGCATGTACATGGTCATGAATTCTCTAGCAAAGGTAAGAGACGAGAATAAGAGAAGAAGAAAGAATGAATGAAATAATCCTACCTGGCTTTAAGAAGATGAAGACTTTCACCTCCCCTTAACAGAGGAACCCACAACTAGCAGGAGGAAGAATCGTCAAGGTTGCAAGCATAACTGCAACAGAAGTAGAAGCAATAGCAACCACTACGACTACAACACCTTCAGCAAGAGCAGCTTCAACGCACACAGCTACAACAGCAACTCACCAACACCAGGCTGGCAAGCACAGCAACAACAGGAGCAGGAAGAACAGGAGTGCTGGAAAGGTGCAACGACGGTTATTGGAGTGTTTTTATAACCCACCAGGCCTCCCCATGCACGATGGTACGTTGGCCATCGATGTGTCGCAGTAGAAACCATTTGGTTTCTATGGCAACATGTTTCCCATGCAAGCATTCCAAGCTTACACCTAAGGGACAAACGTGTAGGCCTTCTACCCAAGTGAGGTGGCTCACTCAGCCCCCAACACGCAAGCAACCTTTAATTCAAGATAATAGTTACCGTAATTAGATGATAATTCAACTGGCCCATTTAACCCCTTGTTTAGGTGTTCTAATGATATCCAATCAAGTTGAAATTTCGACCACAAGCTAATGGAAATGTTTTACAAATTATGATGATTTTAGTTTAATTTTTAGAATTTTATTTTCATCCAGCAAAAATTGCTCGAAAAATAGTTACACCGGCTTAATCTCGAAATCCGCACGTCAACAATACCAGATATTTACATTTTTGATATCACCACATTTTTCTAGAAATTATAGTATTCTCAGATTTTATTTTCGTTACAGAATTCCAGTGTCGCCCTGTTGGAGCGCACACCTCTGAATACGACACTTGAAATATCATCTATTATCACCAATAAATCTTAAATTCAGATTAATTACATCTCATGATAGTAGTCATGTTTAATTATCAAATTATTCATATTTTTCTATTAAACAAATTTTCGGGGCGTTACATGCTATGTGCTTTATGTAAACCATGTATACTGAGTAAGTTAAAGCATGTTCTTATGTCATATGTTAAATTGCTAGATGATCATGTGTAGGTTTACTTGTTTATTATGTTCATTTGTGTGTGTGTGTCATAAGTGTATCGATGTGGCCATGAGTTGCTTGATGGGCCTATTGCATAGACTCAAACTTGCTAATGATACATTTAAGAAGATCAGTTAGAGGCGGAGGAGCTTGCGAGGACTAACTCCAAGCGTGAGGAGTAGTCACTATGTGGAGAGATCTTACTTAGAGACTTGTTTACTTCTTTTTACTTAGTACATGAGACATTTGTAGTTGGATTATGGACCTTCATATTATGGACTTTGTTAAGGTTTGTGGACTTTGTTATTATTATTCTTTGGCTACTATATAGACTGTGAGATTGTGTAGCAACTCTGATTTTCAAATCCTAAATAAAATAAATATGATAAATAGATTTAAATTAGAATAAAGAGGGAATAAATTGAGTTAAAGGAATTAAATCAAAACCCATTAAGCTAAATTAGGAGATGGGTTATATTAGTGGCCCAAAACACAAAAGAGTGGGCCCAATTATGAAGAGCCCATCTTTGGATGGGAGATAATTAAGTTAAATTCGCAATAAAAATAGTAATAATTAGTAAAGGGTTAAGATAAACATTAATTAACCCATATATATCCTAAAAAGGAGTCCTAGACTTACCCAAACCCTTTACCCACGAAATTAAACCTCTCCCCAATTCTATTAGGTAGATAAAGGCAAGAAATATGGAGATAAATATAGAAATTCAAAGTTTTAAGGAAAGGGGGAGTTTTTAGAAGTTAGGACTCTTAAAGCAACCCAATACACCCCCAATTCATCCCTACCAACCCATAGAACATTGCTGGAGCTTTGGAGGATGAAGAGAAAGGCTGAGGACAAAGGAGCAAGGAGAAGAAGGCTTGGAACAAGGAGGATTTAATCTTCTTCTTCGTCCAAAACCCTAGGATTTCTTTACAGCATGAAAAGGTAGGCAATCTCTCAAGCTTAACCAAATTAAACTCGACTTGAGGTAGACCTTGATCCCCTCTATCAAAGCCCCATGTTTGCCCTAATTTTCGTTGCTCTATGAAAGAGTATTAAATGCTCTAATCCCTGTCATTATCATGTACCCGAACCTACTTGATTGCTTCAAATCCATGAATGTACTCGATGTCATGCCTTGAAATTATTCTCATAATACTACATGATGTTAGGCTTCGAATGACTCTATTTCCCCCAATTGCCATCATGCATCCTTTGCTAATTAAATCGAAATCCATGACTGTACATGTTTTAGGTCACCGAAAAGTAACCTAATTAAAACATGCCCAATTCTTATCTATTTTCTAATTACTCAGGCCTGTTGATACATCTATGTGTCTAGTTTCGTTTAAAACTGGTTTCAAAACTTTTGGACTTAATATACGATTTATTACGGATTTTAAAATGGACCTATATCATGTAGGACCGAACCTAAAAAGGGTTGTTTCCCCTTTCTGGGTTCCGGCCGCCCTTCTGAAATGGCGACGGCCCGACCTGTCGCGATCTCAGAAGGGTCACGATGGGCCGGACCGCCGCATCATGAACGCAACGTCCCGAGCCGTCGCAGTTTTCGCCCAGACCGTGAACCCGGCCCGGTTCAACAGAACGCGGCCGGCGCCTGTGTCGCGACTTGAAACGACGGGTACCCCCGTCGCGATTTTAGGATTTCGGCCAGAACCCTAATTTGCTCATATACCCCTGTTATTTATCTCATTTAATCCCTGTTTAACCCTAATAATGCACTGCTATGAGTAGTAACAAAATGTAAATTGATAATTGGTAATATTTACATGAAAACCAATTATTTAAAAGCTATGTGCACGATTATATATGCTCTCATGACTTCTTTACACTTGCACCCACTAAACATTATTAATTGCCATGAGACCTTATTAAATTACTCAATAATCTATCTGATAATTAAGTGTAATTATTCACTTAAAATTTTCTATTATTTTAATAACACTTGTCTTCGTTTTATTCGCGTGCTTTGTACACTGTTATCGCGTCCCTCTGCCTTCGAACACTCGAGGCAAGACGGACACTTGTTTTTACACACTTCTTTCTTGACATGGACCACCTCTCCGTTGGGAATACTCCTAATAGGATCAGGGACTCCTTTTCAAGGCCTCCGTAAGTCTTCTTTGCTTTGGCGGATGTCCATTGCCGACGAGCTGGTTGTACCACTAAAACCCTTTACACCTTTAGAGATCAGCATGATCCAACAGCCTTAGTGTGTTCTTTCTTACCTTGGGATCACGCCGGACCTCTGGTCTATGTTACGACATGGCTAGTGGGCGGATGTGACTTCTACCAGACTGCCGACACATGACCTAATGCTGTGCAACTGTGATTATCGCCGTTTATCGTGGTTTTACGATTTTGACCCTGTCTCATCTACTATCTTTATACTCTCATCTGTTCACTTTCTCTCTACACTCTCGTCTATTCGTCCACTACTCCCCTCTGTTCTTGGTACTCTATTTGGCCATCCATATGATTGTCTAAGATAAGAAACATGGCTTATGCCGTGCAATAGGGACCGATCTAGTCCTGGGAGGAGCGCCCGAAAAGTGCTATTTGCCCATGGGAGTTAAATTGATTAGGATGTCGGCATACATCTAGTGCCATTATACTATCGAGATTTGATCTATGACAATCAATCCAAGTGCAATCAATCAATACAAGTACTATCGTTACTAGTGCACCATTGTGCAATTTTACGTGCTATATAGTTACATGGCCAATCCATCATCATACTTGCTATGCTATTTTCCATGTACAAGTGCTATCATTCTCTTGCCATCGTTACTTTACTCTACATGACTATTCTCTCTAGTTATCCTGCATGTTAAGACATTAATCATTTAAAGCATGCTTGTTCATACGAGATATTAAGTCCTACTGGGTGTTTATCGCTCATCTTGTGCTATTATTTCATGTGTTTCAGGTGAGTCTAATGGGGATTACCACACTCACGAGGAAGGGAATGAGGATGATGCTTAGGAGTGACCAGTTTCGACAACCAGTGCTTATTAGTTATTTAGTTAGTCATCAGTTAGTCAGTTTGTAATAGTTTGAGATTGAATAAAGTGCTATGGGCCCTAGTTTTGGCTCTGATTAGTGGATGTAATAGATAGTAGATGGATTATTAATGAAGTTGGATTTTATTTGGCTTTATTCCAATTGTGCAATGGTTTGTTGTTTATTTCTCGCTCAATACTATTTAATTAACTATAATTCCGCTCCGATATTCCGCGTCGGGACATTACAGATTGGTTTATGGAATGTGCACTTTACTTGTTTCCGTTGTCACTTTACTTGTTATTTATGTACATCTCTACTTGTTCATCTTGTGTTGGGTACATGTCCTACTATGACGTCTCTCCTTGTTCCGTCGATATAGGTTGGTATAACCATACCGAAATAAAGAGGGTCATTACATATAATGTCTAGCTTGTCCTTATGGAAGAGATGGTGGTGGCCCACCAAGTTGTGGAGGCAAGGAAGAAGAAGGCCCAAGTTGGGTCTGAGGGTAAGGGGCCTTCATGGAAGAAGGCCAAGAAATCAAAGAGCTCAATGCAGCTACCAATCTTCAAAACTATGGATGATGTTGAGCCACCATCCTTAAGGACCCCTAGTCGATCAGGGGGCCGAGATGAGGAATTGTTCAAGAAGCCCCCTACGGTTGACACTAAAGGTTCAAGGTCCTACCTCTGGCATTGAAAGTGGAAAATAATGGAGGACCACTACTTGGAGGACATTGACGTGGCCATTGAGTTGGCAAAAGCATGCCTCCTTCTGTAGAATTGGGAGGATTAAAGACTGGTCCAATCTTTGCCATAATTCTCACCATGATGAAGGAAGGCCCTCGACTGGTGGCCCTTATCACTTGATCATTGAACATTTTGATGATCTCACAATGGTGGAGACAAATGCCAAGGCCAGCTAAAACAAGCTAACTGCAGATGTGGTGCAGCTAAAGATCGCCCTTTGGCAGGTCCACAGGGAGAAGATGGTGGTTAAGGTAGAATTGTAGGAGGAGTTAAGGGCGAGGTAGGAGTTACAATTGAAGTTGGAGTTGGTGAATGAGGAGACCATTTAGGCCTTCAAGCAACTGGGGACTTCTAGCACCTGCTTGTAGACACCAACATGTTGGTTAGTATGATGGCTTCATGGCCAACACTAAGGCAATTTGGGATCATCATACTAAGCTCAACCCCAGCTTCCTAGAGCCCCTAGAGAAGGCAGGAGATGTAGCAACTCTGATTTTTAAATCCTAAATAAAATAATTTTATTAAATAAATGTGATAAATAGATTTAAATTAGATTAAAGAGGGAATAATTGAATTAAATGGAATTAAATCAAAGCCCATTAAGCCAAAATAGGAGATGGGTTATATTAGTGGTCCAAAAATAAAAGAGTGGGCCCAATTATGAAGAGCCCATCTTTGGATAGGAGGTAATTAAACTAAATTCATACTAAAAATAGTAATAAATAGAAAATGGTAAGATAAAGACTAAATAGGATGTAATTATCCTAAATAGCAGTTCTCATCCCATCCTAACCCATTGTCCATGAAATTAGACCTCTCTCCTATCCCATTAGGTGAATAAATGTAAGAAAATAGGGAGATAAAGATGGAAATTCGTAGCTAACAGGAGAAGGAAGAGTTGGAGAAAGAATGGACTCTTAAACAACCTAATAGACCTCTAATTCATGTCTACCAAGTCTCATTTCGTTGCTAGAGCTCTGGAGAATGAAGAGAGGAGGCTGAGGATGAGGAGCAAGGAGAGGAGGGGCTTGGAGCAAGGGGATTTCATCTTCCTCTTCGTCCAAAACCCTAGAATTTCCTTACAGCATGAAAAGTTAGCCAATCTCTCAAGCTTAACCTAATTAAACTCGATCCTAAGTAGACCTTGATCCCCTCTATCGAAGCCCTATGATTTCCCTAATTATCATTGCTCTATGAGAGAGAATTAAATGCTCAAATCTCTATCATCATCTTGTACCCGAACCTACATGTTTGCTTTCAATCCATATATATACTCGATCACATGCCTTGTAAATATTCTCATAAATACTGCATGATGTTAGGTTTCTAATGATTCTAATTCCCCCAATTTTCATCATGTATCCGTTGTTAATTAAATCGAAATCCATGACTGTGCATGTTTAGGTCACTGAAAAGTAACCTAATTAAAGCATGTTCAATACTAACCTATTTTCTAATTACTCATGCCTAATGATACATCTACATGTCTAGTTTCATTTAAAACTAGTTTCATAATTTTTGGAGGATGGACCGAATCCGGAAAAGGGTTGTCTTCCCTTTCTAGGTTCGGGCCACCCTTCTGAAATCGCGACGGCCCAACCTATCACAATCTCAAAAAGATCGCAATCGGTCGGACCGCCGCGTCATGAACACGACGGCCTGCGCCGTTGTGGTTTGTCCCGGCTCACGCCAGCCCGGCCGATTCAGCAGAACATGGCCGGACCGCCTGTCGCGACATGAAACGCGACAGGTACCCCCGTCGCGATTTCAAAATGTTGCCAGAACCTTAAAATTGCTCATATACCCTTACTATATATGACATTTGACCCTTGTTTAAACTTAATTAAGCACTGTTATGCATAGTATTGATCTAAATATTAATATTTGGTAATAATTACGTAAATTCAATTAATTAAAAGTCATATGCACGATTATCCATGTTCTCATGATTTCTTAACACTTGCACACACTAAACATTAATGTTTGCAATAAGACCCTAATAAATTACTCAATAATATATATGTTAATTAAGTGTAATTATGTCACTTAAATTCTCTATTATTTTAATAACTCTTGTCTTCATTTTATTCGCATGTTTTGTACACCGCTATCTTGTCTCTCTGCCTTCGAGCACTCGAGGCAAGACGAACAACGTTTTGTTACACCCTTTTTTTTCTTGACTTGGACCACCTCTCTATTGGGAATACTCCTAACAGAATTAGGGACTCCTTGTCAAGGCCTCCGTAAGTCTTCTTGGCTTTGGCGGACGTCCATTGCCGACGAGCAGGTTGTACTATTAAAACTCTTTACACCCTAAGGATCAGCATGATCCAACAGCCTTAGTGTGTTCTCTCTTACCTTGGGATCACGCCGGACCATCTGGCCTGTGTACATAGCACGGCTAGTGGGTGGTTGTGACTTCTACTGGGCTTCCGACACACGACCATGTGTTGTGCAACTGTTATTGTCGCTTGTTTATCGTTGTTTTACGAATATGTCCCTATCTCATCTATTATCTTTATACTCTCATCTATTCACTTTCTCTCTACACTCTCGTCTATTCGTCTACTACTCTCATCTATTCTTGGTACTCTATTTGGCTATCCATATGATTGTCTATGATAAGAAACATGACTTATGCCGTGCAATAGGGCCCGATCTGGTCCTGGGAGGAGCGCCAGAAAAGTGCTATTTGCCTATGGGAGTTAAAATGATCAGGATGTCAACATACATCTAGTGCCATTATACTATCAAGATTTAATCTATGACAATCAGTTCAAGTGCAATATTCGTTACAAGTGCTATCGTTACTAGTGCACCGTTGATCATCTTTACGTGCTATATCGTTACATGGCCAATCCATTATCGTACTTTATGTGCTATTTTCCTTGTACAAGTGTTATCTTCTCTTGTCGTCATTACTTTACTCTGCGTGACTATTCTCTCTAGTTATCCTGTTTTTAAGACATTAATCATTTAAAACATGCTTGTTCATACGAGATATTAAGTCCTACTGAGCGTTATCGCTCACTCTGCGCTATTTATTTCATGTGTTTCAGGTGAGTCTGATGGAGATTACCACACCCACGAGGAAGGGAATGAGGATGATGCTCAGGAGTGACCAGTTTCGACAGCTAGTGCTTATTAGTAATTTAGCTAGTCGTTAGTTAGTCAATATGTAATCGTTTACCTTTGAATAAAGTACTATGGACCCTAGTTTTGGCTCTGATTAGTGAATGTAATAGTTAGATGATGAAATATTAATGAGGTTGGATTTCATTTGGTTTTATTCCAATTGTGCAATGGTTGTTGTCTATTTATCGCTCGATACTATTTAAATAACTATAATTTCGGTCCGATATTCTGCGTCGGGGCGTTACACTTTTGTGGTACCAGAGCCTAGGTTACTCTTAAGTATAGGATGATTTAAGTTTGACCTGCCTTAACTTAGAGTCTAAATCCATACCTATGTGAGAGATGGGTAGAACTGTCACGCCCCGACGTGGAATATCGAAACGTGAGACAGTTGCAAGTAAACGGGTACATAGCGAGTACTAAACATCAAACCATTAGACAAGGATAAATACTAAAGAAAAATTCATCTCATTAATAGTTTCCAATGTCTAGTTACAACCACTAATATCAGAGCCATTCTATAGGGCCCAATTACATTGAATAAAAAGCAAAAGACTAAACTTAAACTCTAACATAATACTATGACGCTAGGGTACTCTTGACTTCACTCTTGGTCGTTCCCGTTCTCTTGAGTGTAAGTCTCTTCCTCGGTCTCACCTGAGAACACATAACCAAAAATGCTGGGTGAGCGATAACAACTAATAGGTCTTAAGTGTCAGGATCAAACATGCTTTAAATGATAAATTTATTAAAAGGCAAAGTAACTAATGATAGAGCGAGAGAGTCAAGTAATGTAAGAGATAGCACGATAGCATGTGATTGAAATAGCACAAGTTTCCAAATATAGTACAAGCGTCGAGTATAGCACAAATAGCAAGATGGCCATAGCACAAATAGCACAAAGTATAGCAATAGCACAACGTGTATAGTATAGCACTTTGTTGTCAATAGACAACGAGAGAATATAGAACTTTTGATTGTCATTTAGATAGTCGAGATAGGTAGCACTCGAGTGTAATGCCAAACACTCTAGTCATTTAACTCCCGCGGGAAAACAGCACTTTTGGGCGCACATCCCAGGACCAGACCGGGCCCTTAATATATTGCTAGGCATTGGTTATATTGTTTATCTTTAAACAATCCGTCAATGGCCAATAGAGAGTACCAAGAAATAGATGAGAGTACTAGATGAATAGACGAGATAGTAGAGAGAGTGTGAATAGATGAGTGAGTCAAGTATAGATGAGAACTACAGGTCATTGCACATAAAATACCGTGTAACGGGCGATAGTAACAGTTGCGCAACACTCGTGATTGGTGTTGGAAATCAAGTGGAATTCACTACCCTTCCACTGGCCATGTTATGCACAGGTCCAGAGGTCCGGCGTGATTCAAGATAAGAGCGAGAGCAACTAAAGCCGTTTGGATCTTTACTGATCCCTAAGGGGTAACATAGGTGTTAGGGTACAACCAGCTCGTCGACCATGTGGGAATCCATGGACAGAGGAGACTTACGGAGGCCTTGAACAAAGATTCACTAGTCCAGCAGAAGGAATATCCGATGGAGAGTTCGTCTAAGTCAAGAGAAAGTATGTATATAGAAACAAGTGCCCAACGTTCTAGAAGAATTCTAGAACAGTGGAACGTCAGTAACGGTATTCCCAAAACATCGCGAGAAAACGAAGACAAGTTCATTTAAAATAAATGGGACACTTTAAATACATCAATAAATTATCAGATATTTTATGAAGTATTTTTATGCCAAGTCAAGTCATGATTGGATGGTTCAAGTGTGTGTATGTGTAAAAGAAATCATAGAGAGAAAGAGGTCATGTGCACATCTTTTAAATCACTCAATATATATTCATTTTATAACAGGTGTATTTACTGCGTGTATGATTGTTAACAAGGGTATAGGCACTGTAGAAAGTTAGAGCATCACAAATCATGGGTTTTCATGTAAAAAACCTAGATCGTGACGTAACCCTGTAAGGGTCGCGACATGGCCTGATCAGAACGCAACAGGGAGTTACACAGAACGCGACGGGTCAGTCAGAGCAGGCTGCCAGAACGCGACGCATGTGCCTGTCACGTTCAAAATGCGACGGGTGGCTCTGTCACGATTAGCCCTGAGAACGCGGCCTATCGGGCCGTCGCGTTCTCAGGTCCTGCGCCTGAGTCCGAGCAGGAAAAGGACAGGCCTTGGATTGCGGACCAAACCTTCCTTTTTTTGACATAGGGTTTTTAAAAAATTCATAACTAATTGCACAGGCGATGAAAATTCATGAAAACAATTTTAAACTGATCTAGATATCAAGAGTACTTCTGGTAAATATGAATTTGAAAGCGGACATGATCTCGACATGCTTCAACCAAGTTTACTCACGAAGAACATGGTACAGTGTACAGTAGAGATAAAAGAATTTATTCGCAAAGTAGGATGGATGAAAATTTTGGCTTTTAGGGGCAAACAACGTCTAACATCCATCAGTATCTCCAGTTAAAATTTCATGGCATGGTGTCGAGTATACATGGAGATCTGGAATTAAGATGAAGGGTCGGGCTCATGATAGTTGCAGAACTTCAAAAATATAGAACAAGAGATTGGGTTGACGAAAAATCATGAAACAAGAGGGCTTTTGTTCCTAAGGTTTGGAACAATCTACAGACAAAATTAATTGATTTTTGCTCGTGAGGATACCTACCTTTGACTCGTTTGATCTTCTAGGGTTAGAACTTGAAGAATACGGGTTGACGCTTGGTCAAGCCTTCTCCCCACGAATTCCTCTGCTCCTTGGCCTCCTCTCCTTGTCCAACAACCCCCAACAACGTGTTAGGGCCGGCCATGGAGAGTTTAGAGAGTATTTATGTTTATTGGGTTTCTATTTCCTAACAGAACTCTAATTCCTATTAAATTCTGAGATTTCCTATTTCTATCCTCCTTCTAAGCTTTCCACTTCCTATTTGGGTTAGGTTGGGATGCAATTTCGTGGCCAACCTATTAGGGTAGGGTTAGGAATCCAATTCCAACCCAAATTACTTATTTTAATGCTTTAATACCCCTTTTCTATTTAGGTAATATTTAAGATACGAATTTAGGGTATTTTCCATTTATTCCTTTTTTAAAAATTCCTATTTTGGCCCAATAACTTTTACGTGATCCATTTAATAAAGCCCATTACTTCTTTTCCTTTAATAGGTTTTAATAAATTCCCTTTTCTTTGATTTCCTAATTGACTAGATTTTTAATATTATTAAATTTTTATTTTTTGAAAAATTCTGGTTGCGGCATCCTCCCCATCTTAAAAGAATTTGGTCCCCAAATTCATATGACCATAATGGAGAGAATGTCTTACCGAAAAGATCAGGGTAGTTCCGTCTGATGATTCCTTCCGGTTCCCATGTGGCTTCTTCCACTCCACGATTATTCCATAGGACTTTAACCACATGGATGGGACGGTTCTTGAGTTGCTGCACTTTCCGTTCGAGTATCTTGACTGGCTTCTCTTCGTATGTCATGTCCTTGTTCAACACCAACTTCTCATGGCGAATGATATGCGTAGGATCATGTACATATTTCCTAAGCATGGAGACATGGAACACATTGTGTACGCATGCCAAGTTTGGTGGCAATGCCAGTCAGTATGCAACCTTACCAACCCTTTCGAGCACTTCAAAAGGACGGATGAATCTAGGACTGAGCTTCCCTCTCACACCAAATCTTTGGATGGCATGAGTAGGTGACACCTTTAAGAGAATATGATCACCGACTTGAAATTCTAAATCTCGCCTTCTCCTGTCAGCATAGCTCTTCTGTCTGGACTGAGCAATCTTGTCGGTCTTTAATCACTTGTATGTCCCTTGTTGTGTTTTGCACCATGTCTGGGCCTAGCCATTGCTGTTCTCCAACCTCATTCCAGCATGCAGGAGATCTACAATTTCTGCCATATAGTGCTTCGAACGGTGCATCTTAATACTCGCATGGTAACTGTTGTTATAGGCGAACTCTATTAGAGATCGGTGCTCGTTCCAATAACCTTGGAAGTCTATAGTGCAGGCTCTCAACATGTCTTCAACAATTTGGTTGGTTCTTTTAGTTTGCCCATCCGTTTGTGGGTGAAATGTAGTACTAAAGTTGAGTTTAGTACCAAGTGCACTTTGCAGTCCCTTCCAGAAGTGAGACGTAAATCTCGGATCTCGATCTAAGACTATGGATGATGGGACTCTATGCAGTTTTACAATCTCCTTGACATATATAGCAACTAGTACCTCTTCCGACCACTTACTCTTTATAGGGAGGAAGTGAGCGGATTTGGTTAATCAGTTGACAATGACCCATATGGCGTCGAGTCCACCACGAGTCTTGGGTAAACCCATGATAAAGTCCATGCCAATACTTTCCCATTTCCACCCCGGGATATCTAGCGGTCTAAGTACGCCAGCAGGGCGCATGTGTTCCGCCTTTACCTGTTGACAAGTAAGGCAATGGGCGGCATGTACGGCTACCAAAACGTTCTTTTCATGTATTGATACATTTTGGTACCTCCAGGATGAATAGTGTACTTTATCTTGTGAGCTTCATTCATTAATTTCCTCTTCAGTCCTTCATTGTCAGGGACACATGTCCTCCCTTGAAATACAAGCCTTCCATCCTCGGTCATAGCAAAGTCCGGCCTGTCAGCTAAGGTTTCCTTGATGCGAACCAAGAATGGATCGCTATCTTGTTGGGATTTAATCTCTTCTAGCATGTCGGATTGAATCTTGATATTGGCAATCAAGACTCGATCATCCCTATATTCAATATTCAAGTCTAACCTTGTGAATTGTTCTAGTAGTTGCACCTCGCCAAGGACTAGACTCGAAACAGATGCCATCGGCTTTCTGCTAAGAGCATCAGCCATGGCATTTCCCTTGCCTGAATGGTATTGGATGTTGAAGTCGAAATCCTTCAGGTATTCTAGCCATCTTCTCTGTCTCATGTTGAGTTCCTTCTGGGAGAATAAATACTTTAAGCTTTTGTGGTCTGAGTAGATAGTGAATTGCTCTCCATACAAATAATGTCTCCAGATTTTTAAGGCGAAGACCACGGCAGCCAATTCTAAATCATGCACAGGGTAGTTGACCTCATGCGTCTTTAGTTGTCTTGAAGAATAGGCAATGACCTTCTCCTTTTGCATCATCACACAACCTAGCCCAATTCCTGAGACATCGGTGTAGACAGAGAAACCTTCTCCCTCTATTGGTAGAGCGAGAACAGGTGCTGAGGTAAGACAGTCTTTTAGAGTTTGAAAACTCTTCTCACACTCTTTACTCCAGGAGTAGGGATTCTCCTTTCGTGTCAGACGCGTGAGAGGAACAGAGATCTTTGAGAAGTCCTTTATGAACCGCTTGTAGTAGCCAGCCAGTCCTAAGAAGCTTATGATTTCTGTGACATTAGTTGGTCTCTCCCAATTGAGTACAACTTCGACTTTGGAGGGATCAATAGAGGTACCATCCTTGGAGATGATATGGCCTAAGAAGGACACTTCTTCGAGCCAGAATTCGCACTTACTCAACTTGCAGTGCGATCTTCAAATGCCCTTCATGTTCTTCTTTGGTCTTTGAATATATGAGGATATCGTCGATGAAGACGACCACGAACTTGTCAAGGTATGGCCGGTATATGCTGTTCATGAGTTGCATAAAGGCTGCAGGAGCATTGGTTAGACCAAAAGGCATAACGACGAATTCAGAGTGTCCATACCTGCTCTTGAAAGCCATTTTGAAAATGTCATCGTCCTTGATCCTCATTTGGTGATAGCCGGATCGAAGGTCCATCTTCGAGAAATATTGAGCTTCAGATATTTGGTCGAAAAGTTCATCGACCTGAGGCAATGGATACTTATTCTTGATGGTTAGCTGATTGAGTTGACAATAGTCGATGCATAGCCTCATCGATCCATCTTTCTTTTTAACGAATAGCACAGGTGCTCCCCATGGGGAAGTACTTGGTCTAATGAACCCCTTCTCTAATAGCTCCATTAGTTGCACCTTCAATTCCTTTAGCTCGGTAGGTGACATCCGGTACGGTTGTCGTGATACTGGGGAAGCTTTAGGGATCAACTCAATGGTGAAGTTGACATCACGTTCAAGGGGAATTCCCGGCAGATCTTCGCGAAACACATCTGGGTAATCCTGAACTATGTGGATGTCTTCTATCTTAGAACCCTTCTTTTCTACTATTACGGCCGCAAGGAAAGCAATGCAACTTTTCCTTATCATGATGTGGGCCTTTATGACAGAAATTAGAGACATCGGTCTCTTATGTCTAATCCTAGTGAAAGATAACTTAGGGAAATCACTAAAAGTAACTTTCCCTTTCTTACAGTCGACACTTGCCCCATAAACGGACAACCAGTCGGCTCCCAAAATCACATCATAGCCTTCCATGGGCATACACACCAGGTCGGATTTTAGGTTATGGTCTCGATCATTACATCGGCAGATGGAAAGTATTTGTTCAATTTCTCCTTTTCTCCTAGTGGGGTTGTGACAGAGAACTCACATCCCATGGATATAGGTTTAGCATTAAGAGTATCAGCAATGTGTTGAGATATGAATGAATGAGTTGCTCCAATATCAAATAAAACAAATGCTGATAAGCAGAAAACTTGTAGGGTACCTTCTACCACGCCACCTTCCTCAGCTGGTTCCTCATTATGCAGGACTTGCAGTCTTCCCTGTTTCTTAGGCACATTAGTGCGCCTCTCGTGCTCCTTTAGTAGCGGGCACTCGGGGATATGGTGCTCGCGGCTTCCATAGCGTAGACATGTGCCGACTTTCCTCCAGCATTCATCAGCCATGTGACCCGGCTTGTCACAGTGTTTGCAGTTGCTTTTCGCTGGAGTGTTGGGGACAATAGCTTTGGGTTTCCTTTCTTGGCTGGGTCCCTCAGTGATGTTGAAGGGATGCTCCTTGCCGTTGGTCGGCCTAGCAGGTGATGGGCCAGATGTCATTTCATTCTTTACGAACTTCCTTTTGATACGGTCAGTGAAGTCCGTAGCATCTTCTAGTAGTTGAGCTTTCTTAACCATCTCGGCATAGGTCTGGATGTCGAGAGGGGCCAGTTGAGTGATGTATTGTGGCCTAAGGCCGTTGAGAAAGTGCTTCACCTTCATCTTTTCAGTATTCACCAGGTGTTCAGCATAGCATGTCAGTTTTGAAAACTGGGCTTCATACTCGGCCACAGTCAAGCTCCTCTGTTTAAGAGCAGCAAATTCCGTAGCCTTCTTCTCTTGGACATACTCCGAGAAATACTTGGAGTTAAAGGCTTCCTTGAATTCGGCCCAAGTAAATTGACCATTAGCTCTGGTCTCTTCTACTGACTCCCACTAAGCGCGGGTGTTCTTCTCCAGTTGGAATGTAGCTAGTAGCAGCTTATCCCCCGCTGCACATTGCATAACACGAAAAATTCTTTCCGTCTCCTTTAGCCAGTGCTCGGCCTCATCCAGATCCGTGGATCCGCTGAACCTAGGTGGGTTCAAACTTCTGAAGTTACGATGCAGCTTGCCTGCACCGCCGCGATTTCCACCGCCTTGGGTAGCTTTCATAATTGCACGAGTGAGTTCTTGGATGGTTTGTTGCATGCCCCTCATCTGAGCACGTTCAGCAGTCATCTTGGTTGCTTAGTTCCTACAAAAGTAATTTGTTGTTATGATATTGATGTGGAATTTAATTCGTGTGTGTGTGTGTTCATTTATAGCTAGTTACCCATGGTTCTAACCACATCTCACATAGGTAGGATAATTGACTCTAGTCGAGGCTGGTCAACCTAAATCATCCTATACTTAAGAACAACCTAGGCTCTGATACCACAAAACTATCATGCCCCGACTCGGAATATCGGAACACGAGGCAGTTGCAAGTAAACGGGTACAGAGCGAGTACTAGACATCAAACCATTGGACAAGGATAAATACTAAAGTAAATTCATCTCATTAATAATTTTCAATGTCTAGTTACAACCACTAATATCAGAGCATTCTATAGGACCCAATTACATTGAATAAAAAGCAAAAGTCTAAACTCAAACTCTAACATAATACTATGACGCTAGGGTACTCTTGACTTCACTCTTGGTCATTCCCGTCCTCTTGAGTGTAAATCTCTTCCTCGGTCTCACCTGAGAACACATAACGAAAAACGCAGGGTGAGCGATAACGCCCAGTACGTCTTAAGTCTCAAAATCAAGCATGGTTTAAATGATTAATGTATTAAAAGGCAGAGTAACTAATGATAGAGCGAGAGAGTCAAGTAATGTAAGAGATAGCACGATAGCATGTGATTGAAATAACACAAGTTTCCACATCATCTCAATTGGCAAAAGGGAAGCAAATAGCAACAGAATCCCGCAGAAAAAAAACTGGTGCAACAGAGTCCCGGCCAAGTAAAGGAGTTGTATACGAGAGCCACCTCCCGTCCCAGCACAAAAAAGAAGGGTTGGTTTTCTGGTTGGGGATCCAAGAAAGGCAAGAAAGGTGCTACCGTTGTTGAAGATCCACTTGACATTGCCGATGCAGAGACTTTGGATCCAAATGCAGATGATGAGACACCGTCTCCATTGGATTCACCCGATTGCCCAATATAGTACAAGCGTTGAGTATAGCACAAATAGCAGGATGGCCATAGCACAAATAACACAAAGTATAGAAATAGCACAACGTGTATAGTATAGCACTTTGTTGTCAATAGACAACGAGAGAATATAGCACTTTTGATTGTCATTTAGATAGTCGAGATAGATAGCACTCGAGTGTAATGTCAAACACTCTAGTCATTTAACTCCCACGGGCAAATAGCACTTTTGGGCGCACATCCTAGGACCAGACCGGGCCCTTAATATATTGCCAGGCATTGGTTATATTGTTTATCTTTAGACAATCCGTCAATGGCCAATAGAGAGTACCAAGAAATAGATGAGAGCACTAGATGAATAGACGAGATAGTAGAGGGAGTGTGAATAGATGAGCGAGTCGAGTATAGATGAGAACTACAGGTCATTGCACATAAAACATCAAGTAACGGGTAATAGTAACAATTACACAACACGGGTGATTGGTGTTGGCAGTCAGGTGGAATTCACTACCCTTCCACTAGCCATGTTATACACAGGTCCAGAGGTCCGGCGTGATTCAAGATAAGAGCGAGAGCAACTAAACCCATTTGGATCTTTACTAATCTCTAAGGGGTAACATAGGTGTTAGGGTGCAACCAGCTCGTCAACCATATGGAAATCTATGGACAGAGGAGACTTACGGAGGCCTTGAACAAAGATTCACTAGTCTGGCAGAAGGAATATCTGATGGAGAGTTCATCCAAGTCAAGAGAAAGTGTGTATATAGAAACAAGTTCCCGACGTTCTAGAGGAATTCTAGAACAGTGGAGCGTCGGTAACGGTATTCCCAAAACATCACGAGAAAACGAAGACAAGTTCATTTAAAATAAATGGGACACCTTAAATACATCAATAAATTACCAGATATTTTATGAAGTATTTTTATGCCAAGTCAAGTCATGATTGGATGGTTCAAGTGTGTGTATGTGTAAAAAAAATCATAGAGAGAAAGAGGTCATGTGCACGTCTTTTAAATCACTCAATATATATTCATTTTATAACAGGTGTATTTACTGCGTGTATGATTGTTAACAAGGGTATAGGCACTGTAGAAAGTTAGAGCATCACAAATCATGGGTTTTCATGTAAAAACCCCAGATCACGACGTACCCCTGTAAGGGTCACGATAGGGCCTGATCAGAATGCAACAGGGAGTTACACAAAACGCGACGGGTCAGTCAGAGCAGCTGCCAGAACGCGACGCCAGTGCCTGTCGCGTTCAGAATGCGATGGTGGCTCTATCATGATCAACCCTGAGAACTCGGCCTATCGGGTTGTCGCGTTCTCAGGTCCTGCGCCTGAGTCCGAGCGGGAAAAGGATAGGCCTTGGATTGCGGTCCAAACCTACCTTATTTTGACATAGGGTTGTTAAAAAATTCATAACTAATTGCATAGGCGATAAAAATTCATGGAAATAATTTTAAACCGATCTAGATATGCAAGAGTACTTCCAGTAAATATGAATTTGAAAGCGGACATGATCTTGGCATTCTTCAACCAAGTTTACTCACGAAGAACATGATATAGTGTACAGTAGATATAAAAGAATTAATTCGTGAAGTAGGATGGATGAAAATTTGGGCTTTTAGGGGAAAACAACGTCTAACATCCATCAGTATCTCTAGTTAAAATTTCATGGCATGGTGTCGAATATACATGGAGATCTAGAATTGAGATGAAGGGTCGGGCTCATGATAGTTGCAGAACTTCAAAAATATAAAACAAGAGATTGGGTTGATGAAAAATCATGAAACAAGAGGGCTTTTGTTCCTAAGGTTTGGAACAATCTACAGACAAAATTAATTGATTTTTGCTCATAAGAATGCCTACCTTTGACTCGTTTGATCTTCTAGGGTTAGAACTTAAAGAACACGGGTTGATGCTTGGTCAAGCCTTCTCCCCACGAATTCCTCTGCTCCTTGGCCTCCTCTCCTTGTCCAGCAAGCCCCAACAATGTGTTAGGGCCGGCCATGGAGAGTTTAGAGAGTATTTATGCTTGTTGGGTTTCTATTTCCTAATAGAACTCTAATTCCTATTAAATTCTGAGATTTCCTATTTCTATCCTCCTTCTAAGCTTTCCACTTCTTATTTGGGTTAGGTTGGGATGCAATTTCGTGGCCACCTATTAGGGTAGGGTTAGGAATCCAATTCCAACCCAAATTACTTATTTTAATACTTTAATACCTATTTTCTATTTAGGTAATATTTAAGATACGAATTAGGGTATTTTCCATTTATTTCACTTTTAAAAATCCCTATTTTAGCCCAATAACTTTTATGTGATCCATTTAATAAAGCTCATTACTTGTTTTCCTTTAATAGGTTTTAATAAATTCCCTTTTCTTTGATTTCCTAATTGACTAGATTTTTAGTATTATTAAATTTTTATTTTCCAAAAATTCAGGTTGCTGCAAGAACTATGAGTAATAAGATAAAATAAACTCACACACGCACAAACATAATGCAACCTCATTATTTTACATTAAAATTCTCTTTTCAAGGAACTTAAACCATAGCAATGGAAGCGAAGCGTGCACAACTCCGTGACATGCAACAGACTATTCAAGAGCTCACTCGAGCACTACTTCAGGCTGCTGGAGCCGGTGGTAACCGCGGAGTGGGAGACTTACACAAAAATTTCCGCAACCTGAAGCCGCCTCGTTTCAGTGGGTCCACTGATCCCGACGAGGCCGAAAACTAGCTGAAGGAGATAGAACGTATTTTTCGCGTCATGCAATGCGCGGATGGAGATAAGTTACTGCTAGCAACATTCTAGCTGGAGAGGGACGCCCGTGTGTGGTGGGAATCCATGGAGGCCACCAGGGCCAATGCACAATTTACCTGGGATGAATTCAAGGAGCACTTTAACTCCAAGTACTTTTCTAACAGAGTTCAAGAAAGGAAGGCTTTTGAATTTGCCGCGCTTAAGCAAAGAAACCTCTCGGTTGCCGAGTATGAAGCTCAGTTCTCCCGGTTGGCACGATATGCCAATCACCTTGTTGGCACAGAGAGAAAGAAGGCGAAGCGCTTTCTCAACGGGCTGAGGCCCGCATAAGTTACTTAACTTGCACCCTGGATATTCAGAGCTATGCTGAAATGGGCAAGAAGGCACAGCTGCTGGAGGATGCGACTGATCTAACCGATCGCATCGAGGGTAGAATGTTCAAGAAAGAACAGACATCAGGATCACCAAGCAAGCCCACTAATGATAACTGCAAATTTTTTCGTGTTAAATTTCATACATTTAGTTAATTTTAGACATCAGTTGTCTATAAATAACGTGCATTTTGATTTTAATTTTCATTCTATTCATGTATAAATTTTTGAGCATTTTAGTTAAATTTTTGGGTAGAACACAGTTAGATTTTGATTTAATAAAGTCAATGCTTTTTGAATAGTTTGATTAATAAAAATGTTTTCTCTTTTATTGCAGGTACATTGTACATAAATAATTTTTGGTCTTCTTATATTCTAATAATTCTTATAAATATTAGTCCGTAAATAAATCAGATTTTAAAAGAATTTTTAGTTAAATAAACACCCCACCCAATCCCATCATGCCACATACCCCCCCCTCATAAGTCCATTGCGCCAGAATACCCCTTCACCATCAATGACCAATTGCGCCATTCTCTCATCCAACCCAAATAAGCCACGCACACCACTAACACCATTAAAACCACTGAAACCCTTTCTTCCCATCAGGTTGATGGAGGCAGGGAAAAGCTACCCATTTGGATCAGATGTGCAGTGCAGGCGGTGCGTTGCTGATGGAGCTGGGGCGTGCGTGCACTGCAGATCCGGTGCGACGCAGAAGCTTGGGGGTGTGGCAGGTGTGTGTGCAGAGCTCTGACGATGGTTGGGCGTGAGCAGCTGCACAGCAGCTGTGCGATGGCAAAAGGAGGAGGCGAGGTGTGCGGCATGATAGAGGCAACACGATGGTGTTGTGCTGCTGTGGAGGCGGTGTACGGAGACGGTGCGGGCCAGGCGTGCGGAGTTCTGGTGGCCGTGCGAAGCGGAAGAAGGGCAGAGGCTATGCGCGGCGATCCCGTGCGCGACGGACCTGGTGCGTGCAGAGGCCGGCGCTGGGATTTGAAGGCAGTGCAGATGGAGCTCGACCGAGGTTTGTGAGCTGGCGATGGCGTGGGCGTTACTGAGGCGTGGGCGGATGCCAGCTGGGCACGGCGGATCTGGCATGCAGGTTGGCGCGCGGATGAAGCCCGGGCGTGTGTGTGCAGACCTGGTGCGTGTGAAACTGGAGGCCACCGTGAGGAGATGGCGATTTGGGGCAGAACTCGTGCGTGCCCGATGGAGCTCAGCGTGGGCTGCCCGGTGTCTGGAAGGATCGATGAGCCTATATAAGGACCCAAGGTCCTCAGAGGCAGGATTCGACTTTTGTGAGTTGGGGTGGGGAGAGGTAGACATTTTTTTTCTTTCTTTTCTGTGAGCGTTTATTTCTTCTGTGTTCCAAAGGGGTTCAAGATTGGAGGAATTTTTCTTCCATTTCTTCTATATTTTTCCTTTCTTCTTCGCTGATGTTGCTGGGAGTTGAGTTGAAATTTTCTTTTCTGGTGTGAAGGATCCAATGGCATTTTCCATTTCTTTTGTGCTCTAGAGTTTGATCCACTAGTGTTTATTTCATTTCTTTTGATTTCTTTCTTCTATGTTTTAGTTCGATCCAGTGGAATTGAGTCTAGGATTACAGGGGTTAGGCTGGGAGATTGATGGGCGTTTCTTCCTTTCTTCTGTACTGATGAGATAGATCCAGTGGAATTTGATTTTTCCATTTCTTCTGTGTGGATTTTGCCATTTCTTCTGTGCTGCAAAGTTCGATCCAGTGTTCTCCTTTCTTCTGTGTTCAGTGAAGACATCTGGGATGTAACGTCGTGTGCTTTTCGGATCCATGCGGATCATGTGTGTGTTGGTTGTGGTGGCCGTTGTGAGGCCATTGTGAGTTGGTTGTGTGGAATGTGTGGTGTGAATGTGTGACTTGAGCAGGTGAGGTGCAGGTTTGGTCCTGAAATGAAATAGGACCTGCTGCAGTTCAGTTGGAGTTGGCGGCCAGGGGTGGCCGTTGACTGGTTGGCGTCTAGGTAAGTGGACGTTGACTGCATGATCTTGGCGGCAGTGGCTGTGGACGTTTAGGGTGGCAGTTGTTCTTGGCGGCAGAGGGGTTAACGCCAACCTGAGAATTCTGCAGGATATAGGGTCACCCGAGGGCAGGTTTCCTACCCTGTTCTCATTCTCCCTTGCCCCAGCTTGTTGCCCCCGTGTCCCTAAAGCTCCCAGCAGGTACTGAAGGGTTCTTGGAGGATTGTAGAACGCGTGGCGTTGCCGAATTGCGCGAGGAAACATCGTGGCGTGGTGCAATTCCCGTGGGAGCTCGCGGAGGGTTCGGCATGAACCGGGAGATTGCGGGAGGTTCTAGCGTGTTCTGAGGTAGAGGACGAACCCTGTTAGCTCCGTAGAATCATTAAAATATGACTTAACCACCTGAAACAACAGATTTAATGCATTTCGGGTTAAGTTGCACCATGCGAGGTTAATGGTGGTTTGGTAATTTAGGCAGTAAAACATGTTGTTTTGGTTTAAATGTGGTGCATGGATGTTAGAGGGATCATTACAGTAT
Organism: Colocasia esculenta; assembly: GCA_014218235.1. Taxonomy (NCBI): domain Eukaryota; kingdom Viridiplantae; phylum Streptophyta; class Magnoliopsida; order Alismatales; family Araceae; genus Colocasia; species Colocasia esculenta. The sequence continues at coordinate 23,975,957 of CM024760.1, read as the reverse complement.
GTTTTTTTTTTTCCGTTGTTTTAACGGTTGGAAAACCCATAGAATAGAATTAGGGTTTTTGCAGGGTTTGAGGCCGAAGAACTTGGCGTCAACATCGTTTGTCGCCAAGCTCATCAGCCAGGATGTAGACGGCCAGATCCCTTGCCGTCGATTTCCTGTAAGCGGCAGTCGATGTTGCCGCCTACTGGTTATAAATAGGAATGACTAATTATGGTATTTATCGATAATGCATGTGCGTTGGCACTTGAGGTGCACTAAGTGCACAGAGTTCTCGTGTTTAGCATACAAGGTATGCAGTTAGTTACCTACTTTCGTGGCTGCGGGTTGTTTACGCGAGTCAGTTGGGTTCACGTGTAGTGGACCATTGTTACTTGTGGTTTACTTGAGGTTTCACGTGGTTTGTGTGTGACGTGCACGTGGTTCTATGTACGTGGCGAGTAGTACGACGCCTACCGTGGTTACCTCTCCAGTTGGGTGCCCCAGGTTCTTTGTGAGCCAGGCTGTTAGCTCGGGGCTTTGTCCCGGTACTTGTGTTGTACCGTCGAGGTCTGTGTCGTCTGACCTGGACACCCTCACTCCTGTGTTTGAGTTGCACGTCCGACTGAGGGAAAGACGACAGTGGGACAGTGACACTTGTGTTTGTCTTTAGTCACTTGTAGCACGCTTGTAGTTGGGGGTACGGACACCAGTAGACGTACTGGACCCCAGCTAGTCCTTTTCCAGTGCCTCACTCTAGAGAGTTCCGGGCCAGGATCTCTAGAGGTGTCAGGCATGGGCCTGTGACCGTGTGGTCCGCAGGTGGTGGTGTTTAGTTGGTCTCCACAGTTGCTTGACCTTCTCACGTGGAGCGGCAGCTGGACCTTTCGTCTGTGGCTGCGAGACTAAGAGGTAGACCTGTGTTAGCTTGTCCGAGTCAGTTATTGGTGTCGCGAACCAGTTCACGTGACTCGTGTTTGGCAGTCTCTACTTTAGCTTGTACACCTGTACTGGTTTGTCGTTTAATTATTACAGTTGTTTCTCGTGGACGGCAGACGGTGAGTACTTTTACAGCTTTAATATCCTGCTTAGCTGTTCTATAAATTGTTGTTATTGTTTACTGCTTTCGTACCTGTGGTTTTGGTTTGCTCGGTATTGGGGGAGTTCCCTACTGAGCCAGTGACTAGAGAGGCTCACCCCTACCCCCACAGGTGAGAGCGAGGAGGACGTTTCACGACCGTCGTCCGGTTCAGAGCCGCGCCGTAGCGGTACAGGGTCGATACCTCCAGCTGTGTAGTGGCAGCTCCAGTAGTGTGGCTTAGTTAGTTGTTTACTTTCTTCAGTTGTACCTCGGGGTATGCCCTAGGCTCTTATACTTCTTTTCAGTTTTTGTGGAAATTTGGCTATGTAAATTGTGAAGTATTTATAAAATGTGGTGTGTTCCTTTGTGTTTACACGAACTGTGGTTTGGTATCCCTTGCGAGGCTTCGGCCCGTTCGCGGGAGGCGGACTCGGATCAAGTACGTTATTGGTTTAACGGGCTTGGCCGAGGCGTTCCGCCACAGTTGGTATCAGAGCAAGGTCCGTGTTAATATAAGGGAATTAGAAGGATACATAGCCTTATTTCGGTCTTTGTACACTGCTGGTAGGGACCCTGGTTTTTGATAATTTGTTGTTTTGATTTTCGTTTGGTGATTTGTTTATGTAGAAATCTCTGGTATGGCTGATAGATGAGATTGGGGTGGTGGAGGAAATGATCCGGAGGAAAGTACCCAGCGTATGATAGAAAGAATCTAGGAAAGCCTTACGGATATCCGGGCAAGAATGGATCAGCAGGCGCCGGTACCACCGGTTGCAGTACCACCTGGAGATGGAGAGGCTGTACCTGTAGCTCCAGTTCCGCCAAGAGTAGAGGTGCCTTTTGCAGCACCTGTGCCACCACCACCGCCAGTGTTGATAGTAGAAGAACCTATGATGCAGGTGGAGAAGTTTTTGAGATTGCAGCCGCCTACTTATTCAGGAGGGCCGAATCCAGATACCGCAGAGCACTGGGTTCATGAAATTGAGAGAGTTTTTGCGACTATGAGGTGTCCGACAGTGGATAGAGAGGTGTTCGTTGCTTATCAGTTGAGGGGTTTTGCATTGGAATGGTGGCGAATGAAGATGCAGACCACCTTTGCAGGTAGGACGGAGGAAGCCATCACTTGGTCGGAATTTCTCGATGTATTTAATGATACATTCTTTCCGATCTAAGTGCAGCAAGTAAAAAGAGAGTAGTTTCGGACTCTCCAGCAAGGTAATTCTTCAGTTTTGGAATACCAGATGAGATTTATGGCACTTAGACGTTATGCGCCATATGTGGTTTCAGATAATAATATGATGGTTGAGTATTTTATCAGAGGCTTGAGAGTGGAATTGCAGGATGCGATAGTACCTCTTATGTGCAAGACAGTGGAAGAGGCAGCTCAGAGAGCAGCTACACGGGAAAGGTCTATTCGGACTCGTCAGGTGGGCGAGTCAGGTTCAGGTAGTTTCCGGCTACCGCAGCAGTCGGTGGGTGCGAGTAAGGGTAAAGCACCAGCAGGACCTTCTTCATCAGGCTTTGATAAATGGGGCCAGAAATTAAAGCAAACATTTAAAGGCAGAGGAAGAGGATGGGGAGGTCGTCCGCAGTTCCAGCAGGGCCGAGGTAGGCCTGAGGTGGAGGAGTCGCAGCAGAGTACTTCCAGGCAGCCTATAGTTCCACCAGGGTATCGGTGTTATAATTGTAATCAGTCGGGACATTTGATCCGCAATTGTCCCTATCCGAGAGAATATGGATATGGAAGAGGTGTGCAGCAGCAGCAGCAACCTCAGCAGTTTCAGCAGCCACAGTCAGGTCGTGGCAGAGGAGTACCGCAGCAGCGAGGAAGAGGCCGGGTTATGGCTATCACCCGAGCCCAGGCGGAGGCATCGAATATGATAGAAGGTACTTTACCTCTTTATGAATATTCAGCAAGAGTTTTATTTGATTTGGGTGCCTCTCATTCTTTTATTTCCGAAGAATTTCTAGATTGTATAGCTCATCCTTTAGAAGAGAAGTCTTGTGAGTTAGTAGTGGAGGTTCCTTCAGGTGAGTTTTTACTCACTTCGAGCTATATAGATGAAGCTCCTGTTATGATTGAAAGGAACCAGATGCCGGGTCGGTTATATGCCCTGCGGTTGTCAGATTATGATATTATTCTGGGTATGGATTGGCTTGAAATGTATGGAGCAATGTTAGATTGCAGAAAGAAAAGGATCAGATTTTGTCATCCTAATGGTGCAGTATTTGAATATCAAGGTATGCCTTTTTATACCTCCAAGTTTCTAATTTCTGCAATTAAAGCTAGAAAGTTGATAAATGATGGGTGTGTGGCTTATTTAACCTCGGTAAGTCTGGTAGAAGCCAGTTAGCCAGTGGAAGCAGTTCCCGTGGTTAGGGAATTTGCTGATGTTTTTCCTAAGGATTTGCCTGGTTTAGCTCCACATAGAGAGGTGGACTTTACTATTGAGTTGCTGCCAGGTACCATGCCGATCTCTAAAGCTCCATATCGGATGGCACTAGCAGAACTTAAGGAATTGAAAAAGCAGTTAGAAGAATTGTTGCAGAAAGGTTTTATTAGACCGAGTCATTCCCCGTGGGGAGCGCCGGTTTTATTTGTGAAAAAGAAAGATGGAAGTTTTCGGATGTGTATTGATTATAGAAAGTTGAATGATGTGACCATTAAGAATAAGTACCCGTTGCCGAGGATAGATGATTTGTTTGATCAGTTGCAATCAGTAAAAGTGTTTTCTAAAATTGATTTGAGGTACGGGTACCATCAGTTGAGAATTAAAGAGGAAGATATAGATAAGACAGCCTTCAGAACCAGATATGGTCACTATGAGTTTGTGGTTATGCCATTTGGGTTGACTAATGCTTCTGCAGGTTTTATGGATCTGATGAATAGAATTTTTCATCCATATTTAGATCAATTTATTGTGGTCTTTATAGATGATATTCTGATTTATTCAGCATCTGAAGAGGAGCATGCAGCTCATTTGAGGTTTACCCTGCAGTTGTTAAGGGATAACCAGTTATTTGCCAAATTCAGTAAGTGTGAATTTTGGTTGAAAGAAATTCAGTTTCTAGGTCATGTCATCTCAGCTAAAGGAGTAGCAGTAGACCCAAGTAAAGTGGAAGCAGTGATGAGGTGGGGAGTGCCTAAGACAATAACCGAGATTAGAAGTTTTCTGGGATTGGCAGGTTATTATAGGCGCTTTATTCAAGATTTTTCTAAGATTGCGGCACCTATGACCAAGTTGACCAGAAAAGGTGTGCCGTTTGTGTGGTCCGGTGAATGTCAGAAAAGTTTTATAGAATTGAAGAAAAGACTTACAACTGCACCCATATTGACATTACCGACAGGAAGTGGTGATTTTGTGGTATATGTAGATGCTTCAAGGAGAGGACTTGGAGCAGTGCTTATGCAGCATAGTAAAGTAATAGCTTATGCGTCCAGGCAATTAAAGCCAGCAGAGGAGAATTACCCCACTCATGATTTGGAATTGGCAGCAGTTGTGTTTGCCTTGAAAATGTGGAGGCATTATTTGTATGGCGAGAGATTTGAGATCTTCACAGATCATAAAAGTTTGAAGTATATATTCTCGCAGAAGGATTTAAACCTTCGTCGGCGCAGATGGATTGAATATTTGAAGGATTATGATTTCAGTTTGGCTTACCATCCGGGTAAGGCCAATGTTGTAGCTGATGCCTTGAGCAGAAAGGCATATGTAAGCTTGATGATGATTAAAGAATGGAAGTTGTATGAAGAAATAACAGAGAATTCCTTGTATGTGCCCAGTAGTCAGCGACGGGCGGTACTAGCTGCTAGTGCTGTAGAGCCGTCTTTGTATTGGCAGATTATTGAGGCTCAGAGAGCAGATGCAAGTTTAGTTGAAATTGTGAAAATGGAAGGAGTTTCCATTGATGATAATTGTGTGGTCAGGCTCAGAGGCAGGTTGTTTGTTCTAGCTGAAAGAGAAGTGAAGCAGCGAGTGTTGGAAGAAGCTCATAAATCCAGGTACACTATCCATCCGGGTAGTACTAAAATGTACCACGATTTGAGAAAGCATTTCTGGTGGCCTCATATGAAGAAAGAAATAGCAGAATTTGTTGCGAGGTGTGTTATCTATCAGCAGATTAAAGCGGAACATCAGAAGCCTGGAGGTTTGTTGCAATCGTTACCCATTCCACAGTGGAAATGGGATGATATTATTATGGACTTTGTGGTAGGTTTACCAAGGTCGAGTTCCAGGCATAATGGAATATGGGTATTTGTTGACAGATTGACCAAAGTGTGCAGATTAGTGGCAGTAAGTATGTCTTGGACAGTGGACAGATTAGCAAATATTTATGTTGAAAGAATTGTTCCACTGCATGGTATTCCGAAGACTATTGTGTCTGATAGAGATCCAAGATTTACTTCTGGTTTTTGGAGAAGTTTGCAAAGAGTAATTGGTTCTGAGTTGAGGTATAGCTCCGCTTATCATCCCCAGACAGATGGTCAAACAGAGAGGACTATCCAGACAATTGAAGATATGTTGCGGGCTTGTTGTTTAGTTTGGGGAGGTAGCTGGGAGCATCATTTGGGAATGGTTGAATTTGCCTACAATAATAGCTATCATACCATTCTTGGGATGGCACCGTATGAAGCTTTATATGGAAGGCCATGTAGAACCCCATTAAACTGGCATGAAGTGGGAGAAAGGCAGTTAGTGGGTCCTGAATTGATTCAGCAAACCACTGAAGTAGTAAAGCTTATTGAAGAAAAATTGCAAGCAGCTCAAAGTAGGCAAAAGAGTTACGCAGATGTGCGGAGGAGACCACTTCAGTTTGAGGTGGGAGATTTTGTTTTTTTAAGGGTTTCCCCTAGTAAAGGTATCATGAGGTTTGGCAAGTCTGGAAAGTTGAGTCCAAGGTATGTGGGACCTTTCCAGGTGATCGAAAGAATTGGGGAAGTAGCTTATAGGCTGGATTTACCAGCTGATTTTGCAGATGTGCATGATATTTTCCATGTCTCTATGTTGAGAAAGTGTATTGAAGATCCAGCTCAAATAATTAGATATCAAGGTGGTGACCTGAGACCGGACATGACTATGCCAGAGTATCCAGTGCAGATCACAGATCGAAAGATAAAGAAGCTGAGAAATAAAGAAATTGAGTTGGTTAAAGTGAGATGGGAAAATAGGTTGGGTGGTGAGGATACCTGGGAGTTAGCCGAGGAAATGGCTAAAGGGTATCCCTATCTGTTTGCATAAGCTTTTGTATTTTCTTTTTAGATGATAGTGCTTGTAAAGGTGTGTATGTTTAAGTTGTTTAACTTTGAATTGTATTATGAATTTCGAGGTCGAAATTTTCTTTATAGATGATAGTAATGTAACGTCGCGTGCTTTTCGGATCCATGCGGATCATGTGTGTGTTGGTTGTGGTGGCAGTTGTAGGCCATTATGAGTTGGTTGTGTGGAATGTGTGGTGTGAATGTGTGGCTTGAGCAGGTGAGGTGCAGGTTTGGTCCTGAAATGAAATAGGACCTGCTGCAGTTCAGTTGGAGTTGGCGGCCAGGGGTGGCCGTAGACTGGTTGGCGTCCAGGTAAGTGGACGTTGACTGCATGCCCTTGGCGGCAGTGGCTGTGGACGTTTAGGGTGGCAGTTGTTCTTGGCGGCAGAGGGGTTGACGCCAACCTGAGAATTCTGCAGGATATAGGGTCACCCGAGGGCAGGTTTCCTACCCTGTTCTCATTCTCCCTTGCCCCAGCTTGTTGCCCCCGTGTCCCTAAAGCTCCCAGCAGGTACTGAAGGGTGCTTGGAGGATCGTAGAACGCGTGGCGTTGCCGAATTGCGCGAGGAAACGTCGTGGCGTGGTGCAATTCCCGTGGGAGCTCGCGGAGGGTTCGGCGTGAACCGGGAGATTGCGGGAGGTTCTAGCGTGTTCTGAGGTAGCGGACGAACCCTGTTAGCTCCGTAGAATCATTAAAATATGACTTAACCACCTGAAACAACAGATTTAATGCATTTCGGGTTAAGTTGCACCATGCGGGGTTAATGGGTGGTTTGGTAAATTTAGGCAGTAAAACATGTTGTTTTGGTTTAAATGTGGTGCATGGATGTTAGAGGGATCATTACAGTATGTTTTTCCGTTGTTTTAACGGTTGGAAAACCCATAGAATCGAATTAGGGTTTCTGCAGGGTTTGAGGCCGAAGAACTTGGCGTCAACATCGTTTGTCGCCAAGCTCATCAGCCAGGATGTAGACGGCCAGATCCCTTGCCGTCGATTTCCTGTAAGCGGCAGTCGATGTTGCCGCCTACTGGTTATAAACAGGAATGACTAATTATGGTATTTATCGATAATGCATGTGCGTTGGCACCTGAGGTGCACTAAGTGCACAGAGTTCTCGTGTTTAGCATACAAGGTATGCAGTTAGTTACCTACTTTCGTGGCTGCGCATTGTTTACGCGAGTCAATTGGGTTCACGTGTAGTGGACCGTTGTTACTTGTGGTTTACTTGAGGTTTCACGTGATTTGTGTGTGACGTGCACGTGGTTCTGTGTACGTGGCGAGTAGTACGACGCCTACCGTGGTTACCTTTCCAGTTGGGTGCCCCAGGTTCTTTGTGAGCCAGGCTGTTAGCTCGGGGCTTTGTCCCAGTACTTGTGTTGTACCGTCGAGGTCTGTGTCGTCTGACCTGGACACCCTCACTCCTGTGTTTGAGTTGCACGTCCGGCTGAGGGAAAGACGACAGTGGGACAGTGACACTTGTGTTTGTCTTTAGTCACTTGTAGCGCGCTCGTAGTTGGGGGTACGGACACCAGTAGACGTACTGGACCCCAGCTAGTCCTTTTCCAGTGCCTCACTCTAGAGAGTTCCGGGCCAGGATCTCTAGAGGTGTCAGGCATGGGCCTGTGACCGTGTGGTCCGCAGGTGGTGGTGTTTAGTTGGTCTCCACAGTTGCTTGACCTTTTCACGTGGAGCGGCAGCTGGACCTTTCGTCCGTGGCTGCGAGACTGAGAGGTAGACCTGTGTTAGCTTGTCCGAGTCAGTTACTGGTGTCGCGAACTAGTTCACGTGACTCGTGTTTGGTAGTCTCTACTTTAGCTTGTTCACCTGTACTGGTTTGCCGTTTAATTATTACAGTTGTTTCTCGTGGACGGCAGACGATGAGTACTTTTACAGCTTTAATATCCTGCTTAGCTGTTCTATAAATTGTTGTTATTGTTTACTGCTTTCGTAACTGTGGTTTTGGTTTGCTCGGTGTTGGGGGAGTTCCCTACTGCGCCAGTGAGAGAGAGGCTCATTCCTACCCCCACAGGTGAGAGCGAGGAGGATGTTTCACGACCGTCATCCGGTTCAGAGCTGCGCCGTAGCGGTACAGGGTCGGTACCTCCAGCTGTGTAGTGGCAGCTCCAGCAGTGTGGCTTAGTTAGTTGTTTACTTTCTTCAGTTGTACCCGGGTATGCCCTAGGCTCTTGTACTTCTTTTCAGTTTTTGTGGAAATTTGGCTATGTAAATTGTGAAGTATTTATAAAATGTGGGTGTTCCTTTGTGTTTACACGGACTGTGGTTGGTATCCCTTGCGAGGCTTCGGCCCGTTCGCGGGAGGCGGACTCGGATCAAGTACGTTATTGGTTTAACGGGCTTGGCCGAGGTGTTCCGCCACATGGGAGGTCTTCAGCAGCAGGGGTTCGACATCCAGGGGGTTCGGCTACAGAGGAGGGCGATGGCGACCAGAGGGATTCCGGACATCTGCACAATCCAGATCCATGGTTGAATTATGAATCCATGTTCCTGTTGCAGTAGGGGGTTATATTTGAATTCATGAAGAATTTCGGAGTTTCGTAGTGCTATTTTCTTGAGTTGTTCTTACCCCTGTTCTGCAGTGGTAGCAGTAGGCATCTGATTTAGCAACAATTAATTTCTACTTTTCTGTTCGATCCTTGAGTTGTAAGGATGATGTTGTGGAGAATTACAATTGTTGATTGCTTATCCCCTGTGAGTTGTAGGGGTAAATTGTTTGAGAATTCCTAATTCAAATCTCTGTCGATCTGTTTGATCCCTCAACTGTGAGGGTACATTGGTTCAGTAATTTTTTGTTGAGATTCTTGTTCTGCCATTTTTCTTATCTCTTTTGAGTTCCAATTTGTTGCAGAATTAGAGGTTGCCATTGTGTGTAATTTTTAGTCATGAATTGAGCAATCGGAGAGGTGAAAGTGTTCTTTGTCTAGCTTTTATTCAATCTGTTCAGCCAGTCAATTGCGGATTTCTAGTTCAGATTTTTGTCTACCTGTTTGATCCCTCAATGGTGAGGGTACAATGTTACCAATTTTCTTTTATTTTCCACTTAGCTTGTTCTGTCATTTTGTTTGACCTGCCGAGTTGTGAGGGATTTGGTTGGTTCTGTTTACATATTCACTTTTAATGCATTGTTACTTTGGTGAATAGTGTCAATAGAGTGTTCCAAAAGGCAGTTTCTTAAGTCAAATTCTATTCAGCCTCTCTGTGGATATGACCTGTTCTCACCACTTTATTAGTTCATTTTTACTATTTTAAATCTGTGAGACAGTTTAGAGAAGGTGAGCATATTGATTTGTGCACGGAACTCTAGACAACGGAAGTGTACAATCAACAATGTCGTGTTCATCTTGGCGCCGTTGCCGGGGAGGCATTAGTGTTTGATTTAAATCTGCTTTGATTTGATTTCATTTGCATTAGGCCTTTCATTGACTTGTTATTGGGCTTTTCATTTCAGATTTGTACAAAAGGGGAATATGGAGATTGGGCTTGACATTTGAGCTCATTGGAGAAGGAGAGCTTACTGATTTCTTTTCGCATTTTCCTTTAATTCAGAATTTTAGATAGAAGAGTGTGAGTGAAACTTGTAGTGAGGATTTCATGTACTCTCTATGCATGTATAGAGATTTTTTTTTAGTTGGCATGTAATAATTGGCCTTTTTAATTTGTGTGGTTTGGAATTAGTTTATAGTATCACTTTATATTTTCTTAGTTAAGTTTCATTTCATTTAGTTCAAAAAAAACCAAATAAAAATAAAAAATCTAAAATCTAAAATTCTTTCCAAATCGCTCTTTCATGTAAGCCGTTTGTTTTGCAATTAAAAATTTCATCTTCTCAAGATTAGAATCACTTGTTTTAGGACATTCATCATTTTAATTTCATTTATTGAAGAGTGCGGGGGAAAGGTAAGATTTCTATCTCTTGTTTCATGCATTAGACTTAGCATTAGAAAACCCTTGTTTGAACTTGCTTTGTTGCATTTCATATTTGTAAAGGGACTGCTTAAGGGCATTAGCCTTTGGAAAAAATAAAGATAAGGTGAGGGATTTCATCACCCTTTCCTTTGCCCAAAAATCACAAAAAATATCACATTCTTGCATTTGCCTAAGTTTTTAATAAAAACCAGTAGACTTGGCCCTAGGGTTCATAATTAGATTTATCATTTCTTAATTCTAAGACTTCTCTTTAAGTCTGGTGTCTAGGATTAGAGGTTAAAAAGCTTATGCTTAAGTGAGCTAGAGGTTATTTAATTAGGTCATTGCGAAAGCAAGGGGGCCTCCCTCTACTCAACCTCTTACCTGGCAGGTACAAGAAGAGTTAGGATTGGATTTAAGCAAGCATAAATTTAATTTTGAGAAAAAACATAAGTCCAAGGAACACTTGGTTTAGGTTAATTTGTTTTGAAAGTGTTTGTTTGTTTGTGTTTGTTCATAAAAATTCAAAAATAAAAAAAAAATCTAAAAATTCAAAAATCATAAATAGAAGGCTTTTCAACTGTGTATGCTTGGTAGACACTCTCTAAACATAGATTTGGCTCAACCTATAGACGAGATCGAAAGATTCTTTCATAGGATGGCCAACCAAGACCAGAACCAAGTTGCTAGAAATGTAGAGGAGGTCGCACCCAGACAGATGAAGGAGTACTTTATTCCTTCTAATTATCAACCTGCTACTTGAATTAGGCTAAAATATCCTGCAAATCACTTTGAAATCAAGTCAGGAACCATTGAAATGTTGCCATCCTTCTATGGCAATCCCAATGAAGATCCCTATAAGCATATAGATGAGTTCCTAGAGATTTGTTCCACTGTTAGGATCCAAAATTTCACTGAAAATGCCTTAAGACTGACCCTATTTCCATTCTCTTTAAAAGATAAGGCCAAACATTGGTTAGGAACCATAGGGAGAACCATTAGAACATGGTCAGAAATGCAGTAGGAGTTTTTGAAGAAATTTTACCCCATTGGCCGTACTAACACCATGAGAAGGGCAATAACTGGATTCTCCCAACACCCGAGAGAGTTAATGCATGAATCATGGGAGAGATTGAAAGAGTTGCTTAGAAAATGTCCCCACCATGGTCTGTTGAGGTGGCAAATAGTTCAAGCTTTTTATGAAGGTCTAACATAATCAAATAGGCAGATGGTTGATGCCTCGTGTGGAGGAGCATTCATGACTAAGAGCGAGGATGAGGCATATATTCTGTTTGAAACATTGAGTGGGAATTCTATCAATCATGCCTCACTCCACTCTTATGGGAGAGCACTAGGACTGGTAAGGAAGGCAGGGTGTATGAATTAAGAGGGAGGGGAGAATCAAATTCTAGGGTAGAAGATCTGTTAGCTAGACTTGACCAGAGATTGGAGCAGAAGTTGGAACAAAAATTTGATCAATTACTATCTTTGATTGGGCAAGCCACACCCAAACTTTCTCAACCACCTGAAACTTGCGCTATGTGTGCTAGCTCAGCTCATCCTACCAATGCTTGTCCCACTACTACCCAATTGCCCCCTTTTATTCAAGAACAAGTCCAAGCTGCCCAAGGTTTTTACAAACCCTCCTATGATCCATATTCTAACACATACAACCCTGGTTGGAGAAATCACCAGAACTTTTCTTGGAAAAATCAATCTGAACAAGTGTCTCAACCTTCCTTTAAGCAATCCATGTATGGTCAATCCTATCCCAATCAGAATTTGAGATTTGGCCAATCTTCTTATTCCAAGCTTCCACAAGTCCAAGAAAATCAAAACTCCAATCAATTTGCTTACACCAATTTTCAGCAACCTTCATATCAACCACCACCTCCTCAGCCCAATTGGGAAGATAAAATAAATCAACTCCAAAACATGATGGTGACTCTGTGCCAAACTGTGCAAGAACAACAAAGTCAATATTAAAATCAAAACCAAAATTTTCAACAAAATTGGGCAAGAATAGAGTCCCAAATTGCTGATGTATGTCATAGGAGGGAATCAGGTCAGCTGCCAAGTCAAGCTATAGCAAACCCAAGGAACAACCCTCCCAGATTTTATCAGAACTAGCAAAACCATCAAGTCCAAGGGTACAGACCATCTGCTAGACCAAATGCCCCTGCACCACCAAACTCACAACAAGCTTTTGTCCAGAACATTCCAGCACCACAAAACCAGAATCAACCTATACAACAGGACCATCCTCCTACCCAAACTAGGGGCCCCCAAGTAGAAAATGTTAAAACCGTGTCTACTTTAAGAAGTGAAAAAATTAGAATAAATCCTCACCCACACATGTCAACATTGAATGAGGATAAAGAAAATGAAGTTGAAATTGAAATTGAAGAAGAGAATGAAGAAGAAAATCTAAGGGAAAAGAGAAAATGATTGAAGAACCTCTAGACAAAATCAAAATGAATGAAGACCCAAGCTGTTACATTCCAAGAGTCCCTTTTCCTGAAGCTTTAAAGCCAAAATCCAAAATCAAACCAACTTGTAATGAAGAACTCTTGGAACTCTTTAAGCAAGTTCACATCAACATTCCTCTCCTTGATGTCATTAAGCATGTGTCTGCTTATGCCAAATTCTTAAAAGAAATGTGCACTCCAAAACGTGAAATGAGAAATAAAACTGAAACAATCATTCTTCCAGAAACTGTGAGTGTCATTATCTTGAACCAACTCCCTAAAAAGCTCAAAGATCGAGGCACTCCACTAATTCCTTGCACCATCCGTGGAGTCACTTTTGAAAGCGGCATTTTGGATTTGGGAGCCAGTGTCAATCTCCTACCTTCTGCTATTTTTGAGAAATTCAAGTTAGGAGAATTAAAACTCACTTCTGTTGTCCTTCAACTAGCAGATCATTCTGTCACCACTCCTAAAGGCTTAGTTGAGGATGTTATTGTGAAAATCAATGATTGTTACTTCCCTGCCGATTTCATCATTCTGGACATGAACACTCCTCAAGATTTAACTCAGTCTACCATCATCCTTGGTAGACCCTTTTTGGCCACAGCAAGAGCTAACATTAATTGTGCTACCGGGATGATGGATTTATCATTTGGGGATAGGCGGGTTAGTATCAATATTTGTAGGGCATCTAGGCATCATGTTGAAGGAGAGAGTTGTCTAGTGGTAGACTCCTTGGAAGAATCTTGTATGGAAGAAGCAGTAGACCAACCCAGTGCTCTAGGGTTTGAGGGAGAGGAAGGACAATTTAATTCCTTATTTCAGAATAATGATCCATCATTTCTGTTAGAGTGTCCTCCTAAGGTTGAGCTAAAACCACTCCCTGCTAGTTTAAAGTACATCTTTTTAGGAGAGAATGAGACTTGGCCCATCATAATTGCTAGCGATCTTGTAAAGCCAAAGCCAAAGCCAAAGCCAAAGATCTACAAAGCCAAAACCAAAGCATTCCATGATAAACACATTCATAGAAAAACTTTTCAAGTGCATGATAAGGTCTGGCTATTTAATTCTAAGCTTCCGAGAAAATTGAAGTCTTGATGGGATGGTTCTTACATTGTTGTCAAAGCTTGTGACAATGGTGCTGTCATTATTCTTGACCCTAAAACTGGACAATTATTCACTGTTAATGGGCAGAGATTAAAGCACTTCTTTGAAAGCCCACCTTTCTTGAAAATTGAGTCTACCAAGCTAGCTGAGCCAAATGGAGCCTAATTGCATCCAACTGAAGATGATAAACTTAGCACTCTTGGGAGGCAACCCATGTGTACAGATTTTCTTTATCAGGTAATTCTCTATCTTACTATCTTTTCCTGTAAATAAATTGGGAAGGGTAGAATAAGTATGCATTCATAGTCCTCACCCTAACCATTGTTTCATTTCATTTTCTTTATATTGAGCTTTTACATGTGCAAATAAAAATAAAATTTCACAATGTTTCATATTTGAATAAAAAAATGCTTGGCATACGAAACACAGACTATGTGTCTGATCTTTAACCATTAAAATTTTGTAGTTGTCACATTCCTTTGAAAACATCCATGTTAAGTAGCCTCTAGTAAAGGATTACATGTACTTCTGTCTACCTTATGTAAGGATTTCCGGCAAGAAGTTTTTATACACACACTACACAGCCACTTAGACTAGCTGAACCCGAAGTAGCAAATTGTTAAAGCTAATAGGAGAGAGGTGATTGGTTTTCTCCCTTCCCCTTAAGTGAATTGCGAAGGAAGTGAAGGTGTGGATCAAGGAACCTGACTGTCCATCCTTCCTTTAAGAGAAAAAGAAAAGAAAAAAAAAATATCCATGAAAAATGCCCCGGATCTGAGTAAAGTTGGACTCGTTACTCTTGAAAAGTGATGGGTTGTGCAGCATTATGGATGAAAAAGAAAAAAATTCTTAGTGCACAAAGTGCAAATAAAGGGGCAAAGTCCTCAACTCAGAGAAATAATTCTCAAGCAAGTTGGGCAGAATGGAACTGAGAGAAACAACCCAATCCGACTAAGTAATGATCTTATTCCACAACTCTTTTCTTCTCCCTCGAATTAATCTAATCTCAAATACTGCTGAGGCAAAGGAGCTTCAGGAGAGCTGATGTGAACTCTTAAGTGAACTACCATTTGTGCACTAATTTCTTGCCATAAGTCCTTACAATTAGAAAAGACATATCTCTACATTAATCTTTTACATGATGGCTATTTAGCATATGACATTGCATCTTCTAGTCTTACATTTGGAGTAATTTTTATTGCTAAGGGACTAGCAATGTTCAAGTAGGGGGGAGTGATAACTGCAAAATTTTTCGTGTAAATTTCATAATTTAGTTAATTTTAGACATCAGTTGTCTATAAATAACGTGCATTTTGATTTTATTTTCATTCTATTCATGTAAAATTTTTGAAATTTTAGTTAAATTTTTGGGTATAACACATAGTTAGATTTTTATTTAATAAAGTCAATGCTTTTGAATAGTTTGACTAATAAAAATACTTTCTCTTTTTTACAGGTACATTGTACATAAATAATTTTTGGTCTTCTTATATTCTAATAATTCTTGTAAATATTAGTCTGTAAATAAATCAGATTCTAAATGAATTTTTAGTTAAATAAACAACCCCACCCAATCCCATCATGCCACATACCCCCCCCCATAAGTCCATTGCGCCAGAATACCCCTTCACCATCAATGGTCCATTGTGCCATTCTCTCATCCAACCCAAATAAGCACGCACACCACTAACACCAGTAAAACCACTGAAACCCTTTCTTCCCATCAAGTTTACAGAGGCAGGGAAAAGCTGCCCATTTGGATCAGATGTGCAGTGCAGGCGGTGCGTGTGAAGCTGGTGGAAGAGGCGATTTGGCGGTGCGTTGCTGATGGAGCTGGGGCATGCATGCACTGTAGATCCAGTGCAACGCAGAAGCTTGGGGGTGCGGCAAGTGTGTGTGTAGAGCTCTGGCGATGATTGGGTGTGAGCAGCTGCGTAGCAGCTGCGCGATGGCAAAAGGAGGAGGCAAGGTGTGCGGCGCGATGGTGCTGTGCTGCTATGGAGGCGGTGTACGGAGGCGGTGCGAGCCAGGCGTGCGGAGTTCTGGTGGCCGTGCGAAGCAGAAGAAGGGTAGAGGCTGTGCGCGGCGATCCTGTGCGCGGCGGGGTTGGCGCGTGCAGAGGCCGGCGCTGGGATTTGAAGGCGGTGCAGATGGAGCTCGACCGAGGTTTGTGAGCTGGCGATGGTGCGACAGTTGCTGAAGCATGGGCGGATGCCAGCTGGGCGCGGTGGATCTGGCATGCAGGTTGGCACGCGGATGAAGCCCGGGCGTGTGTGTGCGGACCTGGTGCATATGAAACTGGAGGCCGCCGTGAGGAGATGGCGATTTGGGGCAGAGCTCGCGCGTGCGCGATGGAGCTCGTGCGTGGGCTGCCCGACATCTAGAAGGATCGATGAGCCTATATAAGGACCCCAAGGTCCTCAGAGGCAGGATTCGACTTTTGTGAGTTGGGGTGGGGAGAGGTAGACATTTTTTTTACTTTATTTTCTGTGAGCGTTTATTTCTTCTGTGTTCCAGAGGGGTTCAGGATTGGAGGAATTTTTCTTCCATTTATTCTGTATTTTTTCCTTTCTTCTTCGCTGCTATTGCTGGGAGTTGAGTTGAAATTTTCTTTTCTGCTGTGGAGGATCCAGTGGCATTTTCCATTTCTTTTGTGTTCCAGAGTTTGATCCAGTGGCGTTTATTTCATTTCTTTTGATTTCTTTCTTCTATGTTTTAGTTCGATCCAGTGGAATTGAGTCTGGGATTCCAGGGGTTAGGCTGGGAGATTGATGGGCGTTTCTTCCTTTCTTCTGTACTGATGAGATAGATCCAGTGGAATTTGATTTTTCCATTTCTTCTGTGTGGATATTGCCATTTCTTATGTGTTGCAAAGTTCAATCCACTGTTCTCCTTTCTTCTGTGTTCTATGAAGACATCCTGGAGGTCTTCAGCAGCAGGGGTTCAGCATCCAGGGGGTTCGGCTATAGAGGAGGGCGACGGCGTCCGGAGGGATTCCAGACATCTGCACAGTCCAGATCCATGGTTGAATTATGAATCCATGTTCCTGTTGCAGTAGGGGGTTATATTTTAATTCAGGAAGAATTTCGGAGTTTCTTAGTGCTATTTTCTTGTGTTGTTCTTATCCCTGTTCTGCAGTGGTAGCAGTAGGCATTTGATTAATTTCTTTTTTTCTGTCCAATGCTTGAGTTGTGAGGATGATGCCCGATGTTTGTGGAGAATTACAATTTCTGATTGCTTATCCCCTATGAGTTGTAGGGGTAAATTGTTTGAGAATTCCTAATTCAAACCTCTGTCGATCTGTTTGATCCCTCAACTGTGAGGGTACATTGGTTCGGTAATTTTCTGTTGAGATTCTAGTTCTGCCATTTTTCTTATCTCTTTTGAGCTCCAATTTGTTGCAGAATTAGAGGTTGTCATTGTGTGTAATTTTCAGTCATGGATTGAGTAATCAGAGAGGTGAAAGTGTTCTTTGTCTAGCTTTTATTCAATCTGTTCATCCAGTCAATTGCGGATTTCTAGTTTAGATTTCTGTCTGCCTGTTTGATCCCTCAATGGTGAGGGTACAATATTACCAATTTTCTTTTATTTTCCACTTAGCTTGTTCTATCATTTTGTTTGACCTATCGAGTTGTGAGGGATTTGGTTGGTTCTGTTTACATATTCACTTTTAATGCATTGTTACTTTGGTGAATAGTGTCAATAGAGTGTTCCAAAAAGTAGTTTCTTAAGTCAAATTTTATTCAGCCTCTCTGTGGATATGACTTGTTCTCAGCATTTTATTAGTTCATCTTTACTATTTTAAATCTGTGAGACAATTTAGAGAAGGTGAGCATATTGAGTTGTGCACGGAACTCTAGACAATGGAAGTGTACAATCAACAATGCCGCGTTCCACTAACGGCAAGCAAAGGTGGTTTAGTATCACTGACGGGCCAAGCCAAGAGTGAAAGCCCAAGGTGTTTACCCTCTCTGCCCCCAACAAGCCCAGATGCAAGCACTGTGACAAGGTGGGTCACACTACTGAAGAATGCTGGAGAAAGGTAGGAGCATGCCTATGCTGCGGTAGTCGAGAGCATCGTATTCCCGATTGCCCCCTGCTTAATGAAAATGAGAAGCGTCCTATGGGACAGAAGAAGTCGGGCAGACTACAAGCTGTCCAGAAAATGGAGACCACCAAGGAGGGTGGAGTTGTGGAAGGTACACTACCCGTCTTTTCCCAGTCAGCATTTGTTTTGTTTGATACTGGCACTATGCATTCGTTCATATCACAAGCATTTGTTGATACATTGAATGTTAAACCTGCATCCATGGATTTTGAATTACGTGTTAAAAAATCCCAATTAAATAAATATTTTCCATTAGCTTTTTTTTTAATACTTTCCATTAGCTGATGTAAAGATTGGTGAACTCAATTTAAGAGCCGACCTGGTCTGTATGCCTATGGAAGGCTATGATGTTATATTGGGAGCCGATAGGCTATCTACTTATGGGGTGTGTTGACTGTAGAGGAGGGAAGATAACATTTAGTGAATTCCCTAAATTGACATTCATGGACGTAGACACAAGAGGCACTTATCTCTCGTCTCTGCAATCTGTGCACAGAGCATGATAAGAAAGGGTTGTGTGGCATTTCTTGCCGCCATAGTAGTTGAAAAGAAAGCATCCAAGATATCAGACATACATACAGTACAAGAGTACTCTGACGTGTTCCTCGATGAGCTGCCAGGCATTCCACTTGAACGAGATGTGAACTTCTCAATTGATTTAACACCTGGAGCTGCACTAGTATCACGTCAGCCATATAGAATGTCTCCTGCGAAATTGAAGGAATTAAAGGAGCAATTAATGGAGTTGCTAGAGAAGGGCTTTATCAGACCAAGTACTTCTCCTTGGGGAGCACCTGTGCTGTTTGTCAAGAAGAAGGATGGATCTATTGGACTATGCATCAACTACAGGCAGCTAAATCATCTGACTATCAAGAACAAATACCCTTTGCCTTGTGTCGATGAATTGTTTGATCAAATATCAGGAGCTAAATACTTTTCTAAGATTGATATTAGATCGGGATATCATCAGATGAGAATTAAGGATGCAGATATTTACAAGACGTCTTTCAGGAGCAGGTACGGTCATTATGAATTTGTAGTCATGCCTTTTGGACTAACCAATGCTCCTGTAGCTTTTATGCAATTGATGAACAACATCTATCGGCCCTACCTCGACAAATTTGTCGTGGTATTTATCGATGATATTCTCATATACTCAAAGACTAAGGAAGAGCATGAGGAGCATCTGAGGATCGCTGTGCAAATCTTGCGTGACAACAAACTCTACGCCAAATTGAGGAAGTGTGAATTCTAGCTCGAGGAGGTGTCATTTCTAAGCCATGTCATATCAAAGGATGGTATAGCTGTGGATCCTTCCAAGGTTGAAGTTGTACTCAACTGGGAGAGACTGACCAATGTTACTGAAATCAGAAGCTTTCTTGGATTGGCTGGATATTACAGGCGGTTCATAAAAGACTTCTCCAAAATAGCTGTACCTCTTACTCGCCTTACGTGAAAAGAGAACCCCTATGTCTGGAGCAAGGAATGTGAGAAGAGCTTTTAGACACCGAATCAATGTTTGACATCTGCACCTATCCTCGCATTACCAGTTGAGGGCGAAGGATTCTCAGTCTGCACTGATGCTTCTGGAATCGGTCTAGGCTATGTGTTAATGCAGAATGAGAAGGTGATAGCTTATTCATCAAGACAGTTGAAGCCACATGAGGTCAATTATCCTGCCCATGACCTAGAATTAGTTGTTATAGTGTTTGCACTTAAGATATGGAGGTATTATCTTTATGGAGAACAGTTCATTGTCTATTCTGATCATAAGAGTTTAAAGTATCTATTCTCTCAGAAGGAGCTCAATATGCGACAAAGGAGATGGTTAGAATATCTGAAGGATTTTGATTTTAATATCCAATACCACCCTGGTAAAGGTAATGTAGTAGCTGATGCACTCCTTGTCTTGTTTAGTCAAGGGTGAGATGCAGTTATTAGAACAATTCGCCAGTCTGAATATAAATATTGATTAGAGAAGTGATCAGGTGTTAGTGGCCAACGTTAGAGCTCAACCCGACATCTTTGTCGAGATCAGGGAGCAACAAGCAAATGATCATTTTTTAATCTGAGTCATGGAAACCCTAGCAGATTGACCAGGCTTCTCCATCACGGAGGACGGGAGGTTGTTATTTCAAGGAAGGACTTGTGTACCTGATAATGAAGAGTTAAAAAGGAAACTGATGGATGAAGCCCATAAGACAAAGTATACAATTCACCCAGGCGCAACCAAGATGTACCAAGACATGAAAATGTCATTTTGGTGGCCCAATATGAAGCGTGAAGTGGCTGAGCATGCCACTCACTGCCTCACATGTCAGCAGGTAAAAGTAGAACACAGACGTCCTGCGAGAGTACTCAGACCCCTGGACATACCTGAATGGAAGTGGGACAGTATTGACATGGATTTCATCATGGGTTTACCCCGAACTCGTGGTGGACTTGATGCTATTTGGGTCATAGTGGACCAATTGACCAAGTCCGCACATTTCCTAGCAATCAAAAGTACCTGGAGTGTTGATGTATTAGCAGCCCTGTATGTAAAAGAGATCATGAGATTACATGGAGTTTTCATGTCCATAGTCTCATATCGTGACCCTAGATTCACTTCTAGATTCTGGAAGGGACTTCAGACTGCTTTAGGCACTGAACTTAATTTTAGCACTGCATTCCACTCACAGATAGATGGGCAGACAGAAAGAACAAATCAAATCGTGGAGGACATGCTACGAGCCTGCACTATAGATTTTGAAGGGTACTGGAATGAACAATTGTCACTGATAGAATTCACCTACAATAACAATTACCAAGCTAGCATCAAGATGGCACCATTTGAAGCCTTGTATGGTAGAAGTTGTAGATCGCCATTCTGTTGGAATGAAGTAGGTGAGCAGCAATGGCTGGGACCAGACATGGTATAGAACACCAGTAGAGATATACAGATCATCAGGGACAAGATTAAAATAGCTCAGTCCAGGCAGAAGAGCTATGCAGACAAAAGAAGAAGGGATCTGGAATTCCAAACTGGAGATCATGTACTGCTTAAGGTATCCCCGACCCGAGGATTTCAAAGGTTTGGGATGAAAGGCAAGTTAAGACCGAGATTCATAAGTCCATTTGAAGTACTGGAAAGAGTTGGCGAAGTGGCATATCGTCTGGTATTACCTCCTCAGTTTTCCACCGCACACAATATTTTCCATGTATCAATGCTAAGGAAGTATGTGTACGATCCATCACATGTAATTAGCTACGATGACATAATTCTAAACAAAGATATGACCTATGAAGAGAAGCCAATGAGAATTTTGGACAGAAAGATACAGCAGCTTCGGAACCAACTATATGTGTGGTAAAAATACTTTGGAGAAATCATGAAGATGAAGAAGCCACATGGGAACCCGAAGCAACAATGTGACGGAATTACTCGGAGCTATTCAGTAAGTCATTCTTCTTCTTACGATCATATGAATTTGGGGACCAAATTCTTTTTAAGAGGGGGAGGATATAGCAACTCTGATTTTTAAATCCTAAATAAAATAATTTTATTAAATAAATGTGATAAATAGATTTAAATTAGATTAAAGAGAGAATAATTGAATTAAAGAGAATTAAATCAAAACCCATTAAGCCAAAATAGGAGATGGGTTATATTAGTGGTCCAAACATAAAAGATTGGGCCCAATTATGAAGGGCCCATCTTTGGATGGGAGGTAATTAAGCTAAATTCGTACCTAAAGATAGTAATAAATAGAAAAGGGTAAGATAAAGACTAAATAGGATGTAATTATCCTAAATAGGAGTCCTCATCCCATCCTAACATTGCCCGCGAAATTAGACCTCTCTCTTATCCTATTAGATGGATAAATGTAAGAAAATAGGGAGATAAAGATGGAAATTCGTAGTTAAGAGGAGAAGGAAGAGTTGGAGAAAGAATGGACTCTTAAACAACCTAATAGACCTCTAATTCGTGTCTACCAAGCCTCATTTCAATCCTAGAGCTCTGGAGAACGAAGAGAGGAGGCTGAGGACGAGGAGCAAGGAGAGGAGGGGCTTGAAGCAAGGGAATTTCATCTTCCTCTTCGTCCAAAACCCTAGGATTTCCTTACAACGTGAAAAGGTAAGCAATCTCTCAAGCTTAACCTAATTAAACTCGATCCTAAGTAGACCTTGATCCCCTCTATCAAAGTCATATGATTTCCCTAACTATCGTTGCTCTATGAGAGAGAATTAAATGCTCAAAGCTCTGTCATCATCTTGTACCCCCGAACCTACATGTTTACTTTCAATCCATATATACTCGATCACATACCTTGTAAATATTCTCATAAATACTAAATGATGTTAGGTTTCTAATGATTCTATTTCCCCCAATTTTCATCATGTATCCATTGTTAATTAAATCAAAATCCATGACTGTGCATGTTTAGGTCACCAAAAAGTAACCTAATTAAAGCATGTTCAATACTCGTCTATTTTCTAATTACTCATGCCTAATGATACATCTCCATGTCTAGTTTCGTTTAAAACTAGTTTCATAATTTTTGGACCTTCGTGTGATTTTATATTGATTTTAGAAGGGGCCTGTATCATGCATGGAAGGATGGACCCAATCCGGAAAAGGGTTGTCTTCCATTTTTGGGTTCGAGCCGCCCTTCTGAAATCGCGACGGCCTTACCCGTCGCGATCTCAGAAGGGTCGCAACCGGCCAGACTGCCTCGTCATGAACGTGACGGCCCACGCCGTCGCAGTTTGTCCCGGCTCACGCCAGCCCGGCCGGTTCAGCAGAACGCGACCGAACCGCCTGTCGCGACATGAAACGCGACGGGTACCTCCGTCGCGATTTCAAAATGTCGCCAGAACCTTAAAATTGCTCATATACCTATGATATATATGCCATTTGACCCTTGTTTAAACTTAATTAAGCACTGTTATGCATAGTATTGATCTGAATATTAATATTTGGTAATAATTACATAAATTCAATTAATTAAAAGCCATATGCTCGATTATCCATGTTCTCATGATTTCTTAACACTTGCACACACTAAACATTAATGTTTGCAATAAGACCCTAATAAATTACTCAATAATATATCTAGTAATTAAGTGTAATTATGTCACTTAAATTCCCTATTTTTTTAATAACTCATGTCTTCGTTTTATTCGCATGTTTTGTACACAGCTATCGCGTCTCTCTGCCTTCGAGCACTCGAGGCAAGATGGACAACATTTTGTTACACCCTTTTTTTTTTCTTGAATTGGACCACCACTCTGTTGGGAATACTCCTAACAAGATCAGGGACTCCTTGTCAAGGCCTCCGTAAGTCTTCTTGGCTTTGGTGGACGTCCATTGCCGACGAGCTGGTTGTACCTTTAAAACCCTTTACATCCTAAGGATCAGCATGATACAACGGCCTTAGTGTATTCTCTCTTACCTTAGGATCACGCCGGACCATCTGGCCTGTGTTCATAGCACGGCGAGTGGGTGGTTGTGACTTCTACCGGGCTGCCGGCACACGACCATGTGCTGTGCAACTGTTACTGTCGCTTGTTTATCGTTGTTTTACGAATATGTCCCTATCTTATCTGCTATCTTTATACTCTCATATGTTCACTTTCTCTCTACACTCTCGTCTATTCGTCTACTACTCTCATCTATTCTTGGTACTCTTTTTGGCCATCTATATGATTGTCTAAGATAAGAAACATGACTTATGCCGCGCAATAGGGTCTGATCTGGTCCTGGGAGGAGCGCCCGAAAAGTGCTATTTGCCTATGGGAGTTAAAATGATCAGGATGTCGGCATACATCCAGTGCCCCATTATACTATCAAGATTTAATCTATGACAATCAGTTCAAGTGCAATCGTTACAAGTGCTATCGTTACTAGTGCACTGTTGTGCAACTTTACGTGCTATATCGTTACATGGCTAATCCATTATCGTATTTGATGTGCTATTTTTCTTGTACAAGTGTTATCGTTCTCTTGCCGCTGTTATGTTACTCTGCGTGACTATTCTCTCTAGTTATCCTACTTTTTAAGACATTAATCATTTAAAGCATACTTGTTCATATGAGACATTAAGTCCTACTGAGCATTATCGCTCACCCTGCGCTATTTATTTCATGTGTTTCAGGTGAGTATGATGGAGATTACCACACTCACGAGGAAGGAAATGAGGATGATGCTCAGGAGTGAGAAGTTTTGACAACTAGTGCTTATTAGTTATTTAGTTAGTCGACTGTGACGATCCTCATTGTTCAGGTTCGTTAACCCAATAACATGCCCGATACGACT
Source organism: Colocasia esculenta (assembly GCA_014218235.1). NCBI lineage: Eukaryota > Viridiplantae > Streptophyta > Magnoliopsida > Alismatales > Araceae > Colocasia > Colocasia esculenta. Next base: position 23,951,734 of record CM024760.1, on the reverse strand, counting down.
CCGCCTCCCACGATCGGGCCGAAGCCTCGCAAGGGATATCATTACGCACATGTCCGTGAAAATATAAAGAAACACATTCAACACATATAAGATACTATGTCTCACATATATTCACATGAATGTACATATTCAGTTCCGTACATAAGTCTCTAAATATGATACAACAGCCTGGGACAAACCCCTAAGGCTCCACAAGTAAAGACATTACTCTGCTGGTGGTGAGGGCCCGACTCCACTACGGCGTTGATCGGAACTAGAGGAGGGTCGTGAATCCTCCTGCTCTCCTTCACCTGGAAGAAGAAGGGGTGAGCCTCATAGGTCATTGGCTCAGTAGGGCAACTCTTGCAAAGTCGATAAACATGAAGAACAACATACATGATATATAAAGCTGTAAAGCATTTAAACATATAACAACACCTATGTAGGATTCTACAGCTTTAAGTAAGTAAATGGTAAGCCACAAACGCGTGTACAAGCTATAGAAGGGTACGCCATACACGAGTCACGAAAACTGGTTCGCGACACAAGCCACAGACTAGAACAAGCAACACAAGTACACCTCACGGACGGAAGGTCCAGCTGCCGCTCCACCTCAACAAGACAAGAACTGTGGAGACAACTGACACCACAACTGCAGACTACACAGCTGCAGGACCAAGCCTGACACCTTTAGGGACTCCGGCCGAGAACCCTAAAGTGAGGCACTAGAAACAGGACTAGCTGGGGACCAGTACGTCTACCTGTGTCTGTCCTCCAACCAAGAGCGCGCTACAAACGGCCGCACACCCACAAACACAAGCCACTGTCCCCTGTCGTCTTTCCCTTAGCCGTACGTTACAAGAGTGAGGGTGTCCAGGAAGACGACACAAATCTTGACAGTACTCCACCGGGACAAGCTCTGAGCACCCGATGCTAGGGTAACTGACGAGAGGCAACTACGGAAGGCGCGGCACCCAACTTGCTATGCACACAATTCCACGCAAAACACCTCATTACCGATTACAATATGGGTCAACACTACCCATACAGACCCTACATTGCCTTGGTAACGCAACCCAAGCAATGTGGACACAAACTGGGCAAACTGGCCACAGAACAACAGAGCCCAGGTGGCGTCATATTGAAACGCGTCCACTACAGATGCCGGCATTATACTTTAAACTGCGTCGGACATAAAGGACGCGACCTATCACTAAATCGCGTCGGCCATGGACGACACGTTCACATGAACGTGTCCACTGTGTTGGACGTCTTTTAGACACCATGAACACAACCTATATTTTCATTCCAGAAACCACAGCACAGACCCATACAAGCATACTACACAGAAGATAACTACTCAAAGAAAGTCCTATGCATGCTCTCTATCATGCTTAACCATTCCACCCAACATGCTTTAAACATTCACCAAAAATAAGCCCTTATTTTCTAATCACACATCCACGCACAAGAGGAAACAGGGTAAAAGTCCCCTACCCACGAAGAAGACACAATTCCAACGTCACCAGAGGATTCCTCGTGCTCCAAAGCTCGTCCTCGCGTTGGAATTACGCCAATCGGACTTCAAACGCACCAAAAACGCCCAAAATCACTTTCACAACCACGGCAACATCTTCCCCAGCTGAGTAGTGTATTTGCACTGCTCAGCCAAGGGGAAGAAGCACATAACAACACAAGTTTAATTCGCATCGCATTTGCCCGACGCGTTTAGAAATGCGTCCGACATTGCCGACGCCACTAAACCCCCGACGTCCTGCATGCGCCATGCGGCACGAATGCAGCAACGACCACATAACGGCGGTGCAAAATCGCGTCCCCTCAAGTGAACGCGTCTAAGATCCAAATAGCATCGAAGAAATCAGACGTGTTCACACATGAGAATCGCGTCGTCTGTATGCGACGCGTTCTTAGTGAACCCGATAGAGCCTTCCTTGGGCTGAGATGCCCAGCCCTTCAGCCTCCCACCTGACCAAGAAAACCTGTAAAAATTCACATAGACCTCCATGGTCTAACAATGGGCCACACATTGACCTCCAAACCTGGTAAACCTCGATCCGAACGTACCAGTTATTACACGTCAGTTAGTCAATATGTAATCATTTAGCTTTGAATAAAGTACTATGGGCCCTAGTTTTGGCTCTGATTAGTGATTGTAATAGTTAGATGATGAAATAATAATGAAGTTGGATTTCATTTGGTTTTATTCCAATTGTGCAATGGTTGTTGTCTATTTATCGCTCGATGCTATTTAAATAACTGTAATTTTGCTCCGATATTCCGCGTCTGGGCGTTACAGTTTTATGGTATTAGAGCCTAGGTTATTCTTAAGTATAGGATGATCTAGGTTTGACCTGCCTTGACTTAGAGTCTAAATCCATACCTATGTGAGAGATGTGTAGAACTATAGGTAATAAGATAAAATAAACTCACATACGCACAAACTTAATGCAACCTCATTATCTTACATTAAAATTCTCTTTTCAAGGAACTTAAACCATGGCAATGGCAGCGGAGCGTGCACAACTCCGTGACATGCAACAGACTATTCAGGAGCTTACTCGAGCACTACTTCAGGCTGCTAGAGCCGGTGGTAACCGTGGAGCCGGAGACTTACATAGAAATTTCTGCAACCTGAACCCGCCTCATTTCAGTGGGACCACTGATCTCGACGAGGCCGAAAACTAGCTGAAGGAGATAGAATGTATTTTCCGCGTCATGCAATGCGCAGATGGAGATAAGTTACTGCTAGCAACATTCCAGCTAGAGAGGGACGCCCGTGCGTGGTGGGAATCTGTGGTGGCCACCAGGGCCGATCCACAATTTACCTGGGATGAATTCAAGGAGCACTTTAACTCCGAGTACCTTTTTGAAAGAGTTCAAGAAAGGAAGGCTTCTGAATTTTCAGAGCTTAAGCAAAGAAACCTCTCGGTTTCCGAGTATGAAGCTTAGTTCTCCCAGTCGGCACGATATGCCAATCACCTTGTCGGCATAAAGAGAATGAAGGCGAAGCGCTTTCTCAACAGGCTGAGGCCCGCATACATTACTCAACTTGCACCCTGGATATTCAGACCTATGCTGAAATGGTCAAGAAGGCACAACTGCTGGAGGATGCGACCGATCTAATAGATCGCATGAAGGGTAGAATGGTCAAGAAAGAACATACATCAGGATCGTCAAGCAAGCCCACTAACGGCAAGAAAAGGCCGTTTAGTATCACTGATGGGCCAAGCCAAGAGCGAAAGCCCAATGTGTTTACCCCCTCTGCCCCCAACAAGCCAAGATGCAAGCACTGTGACAAGCTGGGTCACACTGCCGAAGAATGTTGGAGAAAGGTAGGAGCATGCCTATGCTGCGGTAGTCGAGAGCATCGTATTCCCGATTGCCCCCTGCTTAAAGAAAATGAGAAGCGTCCTATGGGACAGAAGAAGCTGGGCAGACTACAAGCTATCCAGGAAATGGAGACCACTGAGGAGGGTGGAGTTGTGGAAGGTACACTACCCGTCTTTTCCCAGTCAACATTTATTTTGTTTGATACTGGCACTACACATTCATTCATATCACAAGCATTTGCTGATACATTAAATGTTAAACCTGCATCCATGGATTTTGAATTACCTGTTACAACACCACTGGGAGAGAAAGCCCAATTAAATAAATACTTTCCATTAGCTGATGTAAAGATTGGTGAACTCAATCTAAGAGCCGACCTGGTCTGTATGCCCATCGAAGACTATGATGTTATACTGGGAGCCGATTGGCTATCTACTTATGGGGCTTGTGTTGACTGTAGAAGAGGGAAGATAATATTTAGTAAATTCTTTAAATTGACCTTCACAGGATGTAGACACAAGAGGCACTTGTCTCTCGTCTCTGCAATCCGGGCACATAGCATGATAAGAAAGGACTGTGTGGCATTTCTTGCCGCCATAGTAGTTGAAAAGAAAGTATCCAAGATATCAGACATACATATAGTACAAGAGTACCCCGACGTGTTCTCCGATGAGCTGCTAGGCATTCCACCTGAACGAGATGTGAACTTCTCAATTGATTTAACACCTGGAGCTGCACCAGTATCACGTCAGCCATATAGAATGTCTTCTGCGGAATTGAAGGAATTAAAGGAGCAATTGATGGAGTTGCTAGAGAAGGGCTTTATCAAACCAAGTACTTCTCCTTGGGGAGCACCTGTGCTGTTTGTCAAGAAGAAGGATGTATCTATGAGACTATGCATCGACTACATGCAGCTAAATCATCTGACTATCAAGAATAAATACCGTCTGCCTCGTGTTGATGAATTGTTTGATCAAATATCAGGAGCTAAATACTTTTCTAAGATTGATCTTAGATCGGGATGTCAGCAGATGAGAATTAAGGATGCAGATATTTACAAGACGGCTTTCAGGAGCAGGTACGGTCATTATGAATTTGTAGTCATGCCTTTTGGACTAACCAATGCTCCTGTAGCTTTTATGCAATTGATGAACAACATCTATCGACCCTACCTCGACAAATTCATCGTGGTATTCATCGATGATATTCTCATATACTCAAGACTACGGAAGAGCATGAGGAGCATCTAAGGATCGCTCTGCAAATCTTGCGCGACAACAAACTCTACGTCAAATTGAGCAAGTGTGAATTCTGACTCGATGAGATGTCATTTCTAGGCCATGTCATATCAAAGGATGGTATTGCTGTGGATCCTTCCAAGGTTGAAGTTGTACTCAACTAGGAGAGACCGACCAATGTTACTAAAATCAGAAGCTTTCTTGGACTGGTTGGATATTACAGGTGGTTCATAAAAGACTTCTCCAAAATAGCTATACCTCTTACTCGCCTTACGAGAAAAGAGAACCCCTATGTCTGGAGCAAGGAATGTGAGAAGAGCTTTCAGACACTGAAGCAATGTTTGACATCTGCATCTGTCCGCGTGTTACCAGTCGAGGGCGAAGGATTCCCAGTCTACACTAATGTATCTGGAATAGGTCTAGGCTGTGTGTTAATGCAGAATGAGAAAGTGATAGCTTATTCATCAAGACAGTTGAAGCCGCATGAGGTCAATTATCTTGTCCATGACCAAGAATTAGCTGCTGTTGTGTTTGCACTTAAGATATGGAGGCATTATCTTTATGGAGAATAGTTCATTATCTATTCTGATCATAAGAGTTTAAAGTATCTATTCTCTCAAAAAGAGTTCAATCTACGACAAAAGAGATGAATGGAATATCTGAAAGATTTTGATTTCAATATCCAATACCACCCTGGTAAAGATAATACATATTCAAATATGTTAAGCGCTTACTAGGGGTGTTAAGGAAATGACAATTATTTGTGCGCACGGATAATTGACAGAGAGAGACAGGGGTGGGGCACGCATCTCTAAAGTTCTAGTCACACCCCGCAATTGTATCTAGCACGGAAAGTGGAGGTTTTCATGTGCACAGATAACAACCGCTGCTCGGGGTGTTAATGTGTGAGGATATTGTTTAACGTGTTACTGCATACATTAATCAATGTTAAAGCCTCTCTAAAAACCAAAAAATAAGTCCGGGTAAAAAATAGGAGGGCGGGAGGTGCTTAATTTCGTGATGAGTACCGAGTTGCTAATTGATTTTCTCTTCAAAATTTTGGCTTTTATAGTTATTTCTCCTGTCATATAATCATCTGCTAGGATTATTGGTGTGGCTAGCCATATTTTGGTAGGGGTGACAATGGGCCGGGCCTAGACTGGGCCCATGTTGGCCCGAGTCCAGCCCGGTCTTAATTGTTCGGCCGAAGCCCAATCCGGTCAGGGACGAAGCCCGATTTTTTGAAGCCCGGTCCAGCCCGAGAAAATTAAGTAAGGCCCGACCTAAGCCCGGCCCGACTTAATTTTATTTTTTAAAGATATTTTTACTATTTTTTATTTACTTTTATAATAAAATTAGTGTTCATTTAATCAAAATAACATAAAATAAATATTAGACTAATCTAGATAAATTTATTTCTGGTTGTTACAAATATGAAATAAATGTTAAGTCATTAATATAGCTTCACAACATAAATTTCAATCCAAAATTTTAGAATATTAGAATTATCACCGTGTTACTTTTTTTATAAAAAAAATAACGGGCCACCGGGCCGAGCCAAGCCCGAGCCCGGCCCAATCTTACTCCGGGCCGGGTCGGGCCGGGCCAGGCTCAAAATTAAAAAAATGTTAAATTGTCTGGCCCAAGTCCGTGTAAAACCAAATAGAGCCACTGGACCTTCGGGCCAGTCCGGCCCAATTGACACCCCTATATTCTAGTTGGGGTTCCCAAATACATTGAAACAAAAAATTATTATAAAAACTCGTCCGATTCTCACAACCAACTTACTCGTGACACACAAGGATTGTCTTCTTTCTCTCTCTTTTACTTATCATCTAAATTTAATGAGACGGCTCATATTAGGGCTCATAAGGTCATACCAGATCATCACACACACTCTCTATCTATATAGATATAGATTAACCTTATTATCATCTTACCTTATATACTTTGGGAGGGGGATACTCACGAGTAAACTAGGGTTACTCAGGGGTAAACCCCTATCCAAGTTTTTTTTTTATGGGGGGTGGGGAATAGTTTACTAAGGAGTATTCTTAGTTAATGTAGGTTTTTTTTTTTGGTAATCTTATGAGGTGAGGTAGAGTTAGTTAAATTCTTTAAAAAAATTATAATTGTCATTAATTTTTTAATATTATTTTATTATATATCTCATAGAATATTTATTTTTATTTTTTTTAAAAAAAATTGAATGAAAGAAAAAAAGTTGATCTAAAAAATAAAAAAAAATCATGAGTAACTTAAACCTTCAACTAAAGTAGGATAAATTAATTTCTGAGTTAGTAGATCCCTAATTAAACTACGGGGGGTTATCTGATTTACATGTAATTCTCGAAATGTGTAGATCCGAGATTTTTTCAGTCAAGTGGGGTAAGGGCAATACGGGTACACGAAAAGTAGGAGCTGCCAAATCCTGATCTTAGAGTTCATGAACACCAATCCCTGAGTGCACAAAACCACACAGGGCGGGATTTCCTCGTTACCAAAAAAATCCTTATACGGGTTGGACGCCCCCCCCCCAACCCCCCAATTTTTTATCTCTTTATTTGTTAATATAAGATATTTGTTATTTGTATTAATTTCTTAAAAAATAATTAACCATCTCTATTTTATCCGATTTGTATATCTTCTTATTTAATATTTACCCTCTCTTCGTATATTTTATTCTGCATCCGCCCTGCTCATAGTTGTTAAGCATTGGCAACTTTTTTTTTCTAAAACATACTAAGTATTTCTCATAGGTATATCGTTCTCAAAACTTGAAGCAGTTTCTATCACCAATCATGCAGCTCGTTCAAGTGGTAGACGGACCCATCCGAGCGGCCGGCGGCGGCCTGCTGCTGCCTCTTCGACCTACCCCCTCCCCACATGGCGATCCTCCTCAGCATCTTCAGCAGCCTGCGCGCGCACATCCTCTGCGAAGCCCAGCTCACGGATGCGGAGGCGATGCAGTTGCCAGCCACCTGCGCCGCCTGCTCCTTCTTCCTCCTCTTCTTCTTGGCCGCCGCCGCCGACGCTGCCGCCTTCTTCTCCAGCCCGGTGACCCTGAAGCTCGGGTGCTCTGCGGCAACACGGCACGACCCCGTGGACAATTCCTTCCTCTGCAGGGTCCTCCTTAGCGACCTCAGCTCCTGCTCCAGCGTCTGGATCCTGAAGCTCGTGGACTCGTACTCCGCCTTGGCGAGATCCGAGGTCGTCCTCTGAGAGGCGATGTCCCTCCGCAGTAAGAACCCAAGGGAGGCAACACCGGAGGCCGGGTCCTCCTCGAACCCCTCCGACCCCTGCTTGATGGGGCTCTCCCTCAGGACGTCGTGGATCTTGCAAAGCTGGAATCTTGAGCTGGAGAGGCTCCCCGAGAGGTCCCCGGTGAGGGTGGACCGGAAGGAGCCGGAGCAGTCCCTGAACACCTGTTGCGTGTTCAGTTGTTGGACGAACAGCGCCTGGACGATCAACCGCAGCGGCATCAGGTCGTTCTGGACAGCCCGGATGCAGGTCTCTTCAGAGAGTTTCCGGCAGTCGAGGTAGTTGCAGACCGAGGCCTTCTCCTCACTAGATAGCTCTGGGTGGTTCTGACAAGAACATACCATGCGTAAAACCACTCTTAGAAGGGGTCCATAATGGTTAAAGGCAGATACAGCTATGTACAGAGTTTGGATGCCTTACCAGTAGAAACGTGTGCATTGCTCTATAAAGGTGATCATGGGTATCTCTGTCTGAAATGGGAACTACTTCGATGAGCTCCATAAACCTGCGGGGGCGCAGTTCCTGGTCTGCAGCGATCTGGGTAAGGTAGCAATCCCACAGCTCTGCAACAACAATGCTTCGGCTCGAAGGTGTCTCCTCCATGTGGCCGCTCCCTCTGTTGGCCGAAGCGTACATGGAGAAGACCTTCTCCATCGCCTCCACCTCCGCGGTGGACGCCGTTGGCCCCTCACCGGTCTCCGGCAGGAGCAGGTCCGTCACCTGAGCCGTGTGCAGCAGGATGGCTATTTGCTTCTGCAGTTTCCTCCTACTGTTGTCGCCTACGCCGAGGCCAAGAGCCTTCGACAGAAGAGCGAGGTAGAATCCCACCGGTATCACCCTGCTGGCATCCTCCCTCGCGGGGAGCAGCTCGATTAACCCCTCGAGGATTGATGATACCTTGTCGCCGGCACCTCCTGTGGTGTTCTGATCACCGGAGTTCTTCTGGAGCTGTCGGTCTTCTCGAAGATCACCCATTTGCTGGCGTAGAAGACAACTAGGGGGCTGACGTATTTCTCTTTCATGCCCTGCCTCCGCAGGGAGCCGACAATCCTCCTGAAGAAGGGGAAGGGGAGGGCGATTAGGTCTCTGATCCAAAGGTCCCGCCCAGCGACCTCCCTCACGGCATCGCAGTTCCACGACCGGCCAGCCAGGGCCTGCAGGGTGGCGGTGGGCCTATCCCGTCTCTGCTCTGGGTCAAGGATCTCCATGCAGGCCATGAAGGCGAGCGACTCCACGCAGCGGCTCACGACGAGGAGCTGCTCCGACCATGGCAGAAGGGGCTGGCACCGCTGGAGGACGACGAGAGTGTCGTCCCAGCTCTGCAGCACGACCTGGTTCAGGTAAAGGTCGGATCGCTCGCAGAGGTTGCCCGTCACGTGGTCCTCCGTCATCCCGAGGAACTCCGCCGCGCACCGCGTGGCAGCCACGGTGAAGGGATCGAAGGGGGTCGGCGACCCGTAGACGAACAGGGCCACCTTCTCGAAGGTCTCCGGGCCGCCGGGAAAGTCGTCGGGGAGGTTTGCCTCGAGCGATTTCGCTAACACCTTCTTGAAGTACCCGCACTTCAGAACTAGCTGGGACTGCAAGAATCCATTAGAAGAGGGAAGATTTCAAATTAAAGCGTGTTCTTTATATTCCTGTTCGTGCTTCTCTGCGAACTAACCTTGTGGAGATGGAGGGTTTTGCCGCCGACCCGGACGCGAACAGACGGAGGCAAACCAGTCTCTTGGCTCCTGAAACCGAAGGAACAAGTTGGAACAAAGACATGGTAGTTGCCTGTGAAGCCTTCACAGTCGAGAAAAAACAGAGCAATAAGAGAGGTGGTCTTGAGAGCTCAAACCATGCAAGTATGCGCCTCGTTAGCAAGAAACCCACGGTGGGACTGGAGAAGGGGCTAACCAGCAGAGGACTGGCTCTGGGGCTCTCGAGCTCCATGGACGAACCCATCCAAGGTAATCTGTTTCTGTCAAGCTTCTATACCATTATATCAGAGTTCACGAAAAACTCCTCTCTCTCTCTCTCTCTCTCTCTGACACAGAGCAAGCCCAAATCAACTTCTGGTTGTGGCGAAGGGATCAAGTCGAAGGGGAAGAGGCGCGCTCCGGGATTGCCGCCGTCGTCCGCCTCGTCAAGCGCCCAAAGAGGTGGCAGCGGCGAGGGAGCAGCACAGTGCTGGCATCGCCGTCGGCTCGCTTGCTGGTGAAGAAACCAGATGGAAGTGTGCAAGAGCAGGAAACCATTAGTCCATTACCCTCTCATACACTCCGCTTTCAGGAGGTCAGAAGGGCCACACGGCTGTCATCGGTGGATGAGGCCGCACGAATGGGAGTTGAACCCTGGTTTTAAGGCATGGAAGCCGCTGGGCCGATGCTTGGGCAAGGAAGGATCTCGAGGAAGGTGGGGGGAGCTGGGGATTTAATCCGAGGCGCCTCTGCTTCATCACCGATCGGAGAAAAAATGCCACTTTTGCGGGGTTTTCCAAGCCTCCGAAAGCTCCAAGACCGGATCTTTCCGGTTGTTGCTCCGAAGTTGCGCCTTTTTCTTGACTCCGGCGACGGCACGGCTTCAGAAGATTGGAGGGAGGCGTCGTCCCTGGGTAGGCGTGCCCACTCGTCTACTCCCAACCATATTAACTTGCCTGATGCATTTGGGAGTCCACTTTTTTATCTTTGATTTTGGAAATGGGCACAATGTGCCACAAGATCAATAAAAAAATAAAAGTGCACTTCTAAATATATTTTAAAAGTGCAGTAAATATTTCTCTTCATCATTTCTCTTTTTTTATTAGGTTTAATCATCTGTTTAGCCTGAAATTTTCATGTTTATGGACAGTTCTTTTATACATTTTCATGTATGCTGTTGGACTAAATGCCAGGAATTTTATGGTGCCATCTATTTGTGATTTTGCTGTCATAAGATGAGATTTTGGTAAGTAATTAAAATCTCTCCGAAACTGAAATTCAGTACCCTCAAATTTGAGAACATTGAGCTTAGAGTGACAAAATTGTGAACTATAAAACACCTTAATATGCATGTATTCCATCATCACTAATTCTACTCTCGTAAGTTATGTTCTTTTTTTTTTTTGAAGTTAACATAATTCTACGTGTAGTGCTGCGATGTCACTTTTTTGTCATACTTGATCATTTTCAATTTGTGGCCAAGGTGAAAATTTTAACTTTAATTCTCTCCCCTCCATGTTAATAAAGTTTATGCATGCATATTTTCTTATAAAAGATCTTTGCATGAATTAAACCGGTGACATTTTGTGCATAAATATCTTTAGAATTATAATTGTACGAACAATCTTTTAGAGGCTAAAATGTCACGGTTATGGCTTTGGGACATCATCTCTAAGAAGTAAGTAAACCATGACGACGGTGATGAAGCATATTAATCTTTTATGTTTACATCATGTTATTAATAGAACATCCTCTATTTTTGACGGTATGACTCCAACATGAAATTAAGATGAAGTAATATCACTCATCATGATTCATGAGGTTGGTTACCTATAGCAGGACAAACTTCAAGAATATATGTACAATTATGTCTTTTCTTATTTAAATTACTTCGTACAAATGTGACTCGATTCTGAGAAGATTTCATTAAATAATAACAATAATTTCTTGAGAACATTAATTAGGTGGATGAATTCTCCTTTGAAATCCAAACACCGTACTACGGCAGCTGGTATGAACTATGAAGAGAGAGTACAAGTGCAGAATTTAAAATATTACCCATATTTTGGATCTGGTAAAACCCTTCACTTCAGACACAGGATTTTAGACATTCCGGTTGAGGATTACCATAGGCTTCTGTGAGAATCCTTTAATGAGATGGATATTATAATGGGTCGCACTCAGATGTCTTGAATAATATATGCAAACCCTAACTCCGAGGTGAAGACTCTTGGGTTTGGGCATCAAGTCCGTGTCCTCTCATCATTATTATAAAGATTTGATTTGAGGTGAGAAGGAAGATTGTTGTATGAGAAATATTTAGTGCGGAGGATAATAAATGTAACCTAAAATATTTGATAAGTAATTTTATTAATTAAAAAAGAGAAAGAGATAAAAAAAATAGATTTTAAATTAATAAAATTATTTATTAAATAATTTACACTATTTTTATTACCCTTTTTAGAAGACATAAAAGTAATAGTGACGACTGGTGTACATATCAAGTTATCAACCTTGGCTAAGTTTTTAAAGCATCATCTATAATAGAATGAGATGCGTGATTATTACAGTCCTTAAGTTTCAAAAGACCATCTATTTTGGGGTTTATCACTACAAGAAAAAATGCACATAGCGACTACATTTGAGACCGAATATTTCGGTCATTATTCGGTCTCTGATCTGAGACCGAATAGTGACCGAAAGTATTCGGTCACTATCACTAATATTTTTTAGTTAGTGACCGAATAATTATCAGTCACTATTCAGTCTCAGACTAGAGACCAAATAGTGACTGAAATATTCGGTCTCAAAAATAGAGACCGAACTGTGACCAATAAGAATTCGGTCACTAATACCATGTGTTTGGCGCGTTTGGCATGAAATACTGTGATTGACGATATTCAGTCACAACTCAGTCTCTATTTTTGAGACCGAATTGTGACCAAATTTATTCGGTCGCAGACTAAACACGGTATTAGTGATTGAATTTTTTTTCGGTCACAAGTCGATCTCTAAATCTCGAGATTTTGTGACTGAATAGTGACCGGAATTTTCAGTCGTTATTCCTACCATTTTTCTTCTTCCCCCCTTCTCTTTTCTCCTCTCTTGCTGTCTCTTCTCTCACTCCGTCGAGACCTTCGTTCGCATCCGTGTCGCCATCGCGTCGCCGCCGCCGTCGGTCTTCATCGTCGCTCTCTCACCGCCGGAGCTCTCTCACTCCGTCCACGTCGCCGTCGGAGGTCTCGCCGCCATCGTCAAACTTCTCTCCGCTGCCGTCGGAGCTCTCGCCGCCGCAATTGGACCTCGCCGCTGTCGCCGGACTTCGATTCGATGGAGCATTTACTCGTACATCTACCATATGAAGCTAAAGTCGGAGGGCTAGTACAATATAGATGGATGTATCCATTTGAGAGATATATGTGAATATTAACTTTTTCTTCTTAGAATTGCACCTTATATATGATATGTTTCCCATTTGTCTTGTATATTGTTGATGTAGGTGTATGCATGACCTCAAAATGAAAGTTCGAAATTAATAAAGCAAAAGTGGAGGGTTCTATTGCTGAGGCATAAATTATGGAGGAAATCTCAAACTTTTGTTCGATGTACTTTGAAGCAGACATACAAACTCGTCGTACTCAACCTCCACATGATGATGGGGGGGGGGGGGGGGGGGGAATATGTGTGTTTAGATCAACTCTCCATATTTAATCATCCTGGACGTGCCTTCAGACGTTCTTCAACTCGCATGCTAGATGACAGAGAGTTATGCGCCAAAGAGATATATATTCTTTTAAATTGTGCTGAGCTAGAGTGTTATATTGAGTAAGTGCTGAACTCACAATTTATTGTGTATATAACTTCTTTGCCCTTATTCTAGCTATTGAAGGTGGTCTTCCATTCATATTGCAGACAATTTGATTCAAAAATAATTCAAAGAAATCCACATCTCAGTGATTATGAGGTTGAAAAAGAACGAGAGAAGTCATTGGCCTTATGGCTAAGAAAATGCGTAAGTGTATATGCTTAAGGAGTACGAAAGATAAGTTGTGTTCACTTTTTAACTAGTCTTCTCTATACGTAGGTTGAACAAGGTTTAATTACTGATGAAAGAGTTTGTCAGATAGCCTATGGCCCATCGAAAATTGCACAGAACTATCCTGGATTTATTGTGAATGGGCATAGATTTCATACAAAAGATTATGGGCAGAGTAAGTCTACCATGAACAGTGGCGTATGTGTTAAAAGAAGTATATACAATGAAAGTGAATATGACTAGTATTGTAGAGGAAATCTTACAGTTGCAATATCTAGGACAAGACAATCATATATTCTTGTTCAAGTGTCATTGGTTTGATCTGAATTCCATTCGAAATGACACAACGCATGGATATTGTCGAGCTTAAACATAAGTTGAAATTGAATACTTATGAGCCATTCATTTTAGCCACACAAGCCCAACAGGTGTACTATACACGCTATCCATCATCTACGAACAAAGAACAAAATGATTGGTGGGCAGTTTCCAGAGTTAAGTCAAGACTATTCTCTGATTATAAATTGGGCATGATTGATCAGACACCTGAAGAGGTCAACGCCGAATTCTTTCAAGAAGACTTGGTTGAAGATGTAGAGTTGACAGCTCATATTGGAGAAGACGAATTTGAAATGCTAATTTGTTTGTCTAAAGGAAATGAGGTCGAAGAAGTAGATCCACATGAGATAAAAGGGAGTAGTGGAAGGCAAACAGATGTTGAATGTGAAGGTTCTGATGAGGAGGAGGAATATACCAGTGATGAATGTGAAGATGATGATGAAGATGGGGCTGAATTAGATATATCGTCATCATCTGAGGAGGAAATATATATCATTTAAAAATGGGTAGAATTTTTTCACATCTGTTCAGTATATTTAAAGTTGTCCACTTTCAATATAAGCAATTGACTAATGAACATTAATTTTTTATGTTCCCTATGAAGATATGGTGTGTGGAGCACGATCGGGCTCCAGTTTTGGGAGGAGGTTGAGTAGTGGGAGGGGTTGTCTGTGGCATCAGGTATGTATATTTTTCTTTGGTATTTTTTGTGCATTATTTATACATATTATTTATGCCATTTAAATTGTTACAACTTCTAGTCCTTCTTCTGTGCCTCCTCCTCTAGTAGTAGGTATGTATATTTAAAATTGTACTTTCATTGTGCATTGATTCTTATGCCATTAAAATTCTTACAGGTTCGGGTGAGTTTACACCTCCTCCTCCTAGAGTACCAGATATGTATATTTAAATTTGTAACTATTTATATAGTCATTATTTATATTATTGTACATTGTATATTAAAGTTGTATTTTTCTTTGTGTATTATTTATACATATTATTTATGTCATTTAAATTGTTACAGCTTTTGGTCCTTCCTCTGTACCTCCTCCTCTAGCAGTAGGTATGTATATTTAAAGTTGTACTTTCATTGTGCATTGATTCTTATGCCCTTAAAATTCTTACAGGTTCGAGTGAGTTTACACCTCCTCCTCCTAGAGTACCAGGTATGTATATTTAAATTTATAACTATTTATATAGTCATTATTTATTCTTGTACATTGTATATTTAAAGTTGTATTTTTCTTTGTGCATTATTTATACATATTTTATGTCATTTAAATTGTTACAACTTCTGGTCCTTCCTCTGTGCCTCCTCCTCTAGCAGCAGGTATGTATATTTAAAGTTGTACTTTCATTGTGTATTGATTCTTATGCCATTAAAATTCTTCCAAGTTCCGGTGAGTTTACACCTCCTCCTCCTAGAGTACTAGGTATGTATATTTAAATTTGTAACTATTTGTATAGTCATTATTTATATTCTTGTACATTATATATTTAAAATTGTAATTTTCTTTGTGCATTATTTATACATATTATTTATGCCATTTAAATTGTTACAGCTTCTGGTCCTTCCTCTGTGCCTCCTCCTCTAGCAGCAAGTATGTATATTTAAAGTTGTACTTTCATTATGCATTGATTCTTATGCCATTAAAATGTTACAGGCTTGGGTCAGTGTACACCTTCTCCTCCTACAGTAGTATGTATGTATATTTAAATTTGTAAGTATTTGTATAGTCATTATTTATATTCTTGTACATTGCTTATGTCATTGTGTATTTTTGGCAGGTGCGTCAACAGTGCCAAAGACAGAGAATGTTGTCAGTCTACAGGAGGGGGGAGGCAGTTTTTATGAAAGCACTCTACCAGAGGTGTGGATAAATGGGTACGTAATAAACTTATATGTATCTTTTATTAAGGAGGTATATTTAGTTTATAAATTCATCGTAACAAGTTACGTAATTACAGGGATAAAATAAAACCCGCCCAAGCATCTTAATTCATCACAAGATCAATTCAGGCACACTTTCCTAGGCCTATTCATAGATTCAATGATTTCCCGATGGAGGTCCAGGAGTTGTTGTATCAGATGTTCATGGCATGTAATTTCTTATTATATTTTATTTGTTTTCTTATTCCTACATTCAGTTAACTAACTCTTATCTGTACAGAGCAATCATCGATTCATGCGTCATTCGGACGAGGCGCGGTCTCGATCAGTATGGATGACCACCGCCCAATCAAAATTTAAACATTTGTTGTATAATGCGAGGAAAAACACACAGAGTGTTTGTCAGATTGCAAACCCAACTCTTTGGAGGGAGCGCGCACCGACATGAATGAGGAGAGACTACTGGGAAGGTGTGTGCAACATATGGGCCGCAGAGAGATGACAACAAACCTCCACAACAATGAAAGTGAATCGGGCTGCCAATCCAGAGGCCAATATGCATACAAGTGGGTCCGTTTCCTTTGCGACCCATCAGTCCAGATTGGTAAGTCATATGTCCGTTTGTGATATATTTTATTTATGTAGGTACTCATTTATGTAATGTTTTTCTGTGAAATAGAAAAATGAGCTAAAACGGCCTCCGACATTTCAGGAGGTGTTTGATAAGACACATAAGAAAAAAGGGACGGATCAGTACATTAGCGACAGAGCTCGAGAGGTTGCGGTAAGTATTTACAGTCTATTCACTATTTAATTTTTCTTGTTACATATTAATATTACATTGTCAATTTTATTTTTTACAGGAGTCGTATAGCCAACAGATGACAGAGAAGTAAGCCGGGGAGGAGAAGCAACCGTAGCTAGATCCTGAGGTATGGGTTGCGGCATCTGGTGCCCATAAGAAAGGTCATGTGTATGGTTTTGGGCACAGCATGGACACGAGCAGGGTGTTATCTTGCGCCTCGAGTTCAGCCTCACAGACTAGTGCATTCACCACACCTGGTGCTCCAGGTACTCCCAGTGAGATGATGGGCTTCATTCGAGATGAGATCTCTGGTTTGGAGTCTCGTCTGGCCCAGACGATGTAGATGGAGGTGTCCGACGCTGTCCAGGCCCAGCTCTCCCAGGCCCTCTCCCAAGCTACCTCCTAGGCCCTCTCTCAGATCAGCATTCCTCCTCAGAGAGCACCAACGACATTAGCACGGGCCCCTCATGTGAGTAAATTGATTTTATTTTAGCTTTTCTATTTAACAATCAATTTTAGTTTTGTTTTGTTTTAAAAGGAAGAACTTAATTAGGTTTGAGGGTCTAAAATTAGAAATACTAATCTGATCGGCCTCTGATTTGTTCCAGCACGATCGGGGCGATGAGTGTGACTTATGGAAACTAAAGGAGTTCAATTTGGACTCTCGGTTTGAGCTCGATGCTCAAATTCACATTAAATAAGTTAGTTTAGTTTTAAAATGAAGAACTTAGGTTTGGGGGTCCAAAATTAAAAATACTAATCCGATTGGCCTCTAGTTTTTTCCAGCATGGCCAGGGCGATGATTGTGACTTGTGGAAACTGACGGAGTTCAATTCGGACTCCTGGTTTGAGCTCGATGCTCAAATTCACATTAAGCAAGTTAGTTTAGTTTAAAAATGAAGAACTTAGGTTTGGGGGTCGAAAATTAGAAATACTAATTCGATTGTATAAATGTGAATGTGTAAATGTGAATGTGTAAATGTGTATTGCGCAGTCCAATAGTCGCCATTGTATTGCCTAGATGGCGTCTATGTGATGTGATGTGTTGTGTCCTTCTTTGGTGGCTTGGACTATGTGTCACGACACTAAATGTGAATGTGTAAATGTGTATGTGTTCGTGTGAAAAATGTGAATGTGAACAATGTGTAAAAGTGCATGTGTAAAGTGTGAAATATGCGAATTTGAAATTGTGTAAAAATGTGAAACCAAAATGTGAGGATGTGAGTTTGTAATCCATGTTATGACAATCTGAAATCATGCTTGAACAGTAGCTTTACTATATTATGATCATGTTTATGTATGCAAAATGCCTAGAATCCATGCTAGGGATAATTGTTAAGCATATATAAACAACTTCCATGCTTGATTGTTCATATGTTGTGATTTAAATCATTGTTGTAGCTCTCATGTGTTAGATTATGGTTGCTAAAACATGTAAAACCAGCAAACTTAAAGTATGTAAAATGGTTACGTATATATGTAGAAATGTGTAGATTCCATGTTAGATATGTTTCCTTTCATGCTTGCTCGGGTATTCATGTTATGGCTTCCGTGTCTTGGATGGTTAAAGGTAGATTTTCCGTGAGGAATGATTAGAAAGCATGTGATAGGTGATTCTATTTCTGCAAATCTGAAAGCATAGTCCAAGTGTTTAAATTGTAGATTCATCATGATAGGTTGTAAAATTTAATGTCAAGCATGCTATATGTTGTGTCTTGTGAACGTGTAGTAGAACCTACTATGATATGTGCATGTACGGTATGTGTAGAATTACTTGCTGAGTCTTTTAGACTCACTAGTTGCTTCGGCGTACAGGTGTAGTTGGTGACGAGACACTAGTGGAGGAGACGTTGGAGACTGAATCCGAGCGCGGAGATTAGAGTGGTGGAGCACTAGTGACATTGTGATTTTCATAGTATGTAAATTGAACATTGTACTATCTTTATCATGGAAGAATGTATAAGTGTGGACATCTATGAATTTGATTTTCAGCAATTTAAATTATGTGGACTTTTAGTTCTTTAAATGTTATCAAATCATGTATGTTAAATGTGGATGATGAATGAATGAAGACAGTGGTTCTTTTACTTCCGCTACTCTGTTCTTATATTCACGTGTATCTCAGCTGAATGTCATTGTTGGGTAAATGTCCTACTGTGATGACGCTCGCTATACCGACGTGGGTTGGTACAACCGTACCGGTATAAAGAGGGTCGTCGCAGAGATTGGTATCAGAGAGACCGGTTGAGATTGCACATGAATATACCTAAGTCATCATCTTCATTACATGCTAAGTCTACATAGGAATGTCCACATGAGTAGAATTGATTAATAATGAATGAAAAATAGATAAGAAAATAGTTAGAAAACTTAGTAACCTAGCTCTAATAGTGGCTGAAATTTATTACAGCCATGGCTTCGAGAGGTAGGCGTGGCGGAGCGCCGGCCCGTGAGGACGAGCCGCGACGTGACGAGTGGGCGGAGCAGCAGGCCCCGGCACCACAAGGTCCTGTACTTCCCCCACCGCCACCTGTGGATTATGGAGTATTCATGCAAGGTCTGGTGCAAGCCATACAGACGCAGGCTCATACCCAGGCAGCACTCCAGGCTCAGTTGGAGGCTCAGGTTAGACTAATAAAATGAATTATTAGCTGTTTTATTTGATTGTGCGATATTATGTTGATTGTGTATTGTTTGCTGTGATGTAGCAGGCTCAAGTACCAGCTCAAGACCATGGTGGACCTTCTACCATGGAAAGATTCAAGAGGATGCTGCCACCCTCTTTTAAGGGGGAGAGCGATCCTTTGTTGCCTGAAAGCTGGATGAGGGAGATAAAAAAGATCTTTCAAGCCATCAGGTGTGCAGATGAGGATAAAGTTACATTGGCCACCTACATGCTACAGGTATGCTTTAGTTTATATGCTTGTATGTTTGTTAAGCTAGATTTGTTTAGATGGTGCTTATGAGCGGTGTACTGCAGGAAAGAGCTGATGTATGGTGGGCTTCATTGCTGCGTACCCAGTTTGAGGACGGAGCCATCGACGTTGCTTGGGACGAGTTCGTGAGGCTCTTTCGGGCCAAGTTCGTCCCCGAGCATGTGCAAGATCGGATGGAGCAGGAATTCCTATCCTTGGCTCAAGGCTACATGACTGTGCTGGAATATGAGGCAAGATTTTCTGAACTCTCTAAATATGCACCTCATATCGTGGCAGACGAGCGCAGGAAGACAAAGAAGTTGTGATGGGACTCAAGCCATCACTGCGGACGAGACTCGTGGCATTTGACCACCGCACGTTGGACGAGGCCCTCAGTGTGCTTGTAGGCAGGAGGGAGAGATGGAGCAATACCTGGAAGAAAAGAAAGCTTCGCAGAAGAGGCCAGCAGCGACGTTCCAACGGCAAGACAAGAAGAAAGTAGTGTACCAGACACCGCAGCGATCCGTGGCAGTCGGCAGTTCTCAGGTACCTTCTGTACGTTCCCCTAGTGTGAAGAAAGAGTGTCCCCACTGTGGAAAGACACATGGTGGTACCGAATGTTGGATGATTACGGGCAAGTGCTTGAAGTGCGGAAGCAGCGATCACAAAATCAAGGATTGCCCAAGACTTCAGCAGGGAGTCCAGCGCAGAGCGCCAGCCCCAGCAGTAGCGGCAGCGGCGCCAGCTACAGGAAGACCAGGAAGGCCTCGAGCCCCAGCTTGAGTGTTTGCTTTAGCTCGCGAGGACGCCGAGCAGGCGGAGCATGTCACCGAAGGTACGGTTTTACTTTTAGGTGTGCACGCTCGGGTTTTGTTTGATACGGGTGCTACTCACTCATTCATTTCTGAGCGGTTCGCTAGGTAGTTAGTCCTAGAGTCAGGTATAGAGTCTGAGGATTTAGAGGTCCCTTTGTCTGTACACACCCCTGCGGGTACGGTATCGACTAGGAAGTGCATTCCGTCGTTACCTGTGTGCATTGAGGATAGAATCCTAGATGGGTGTTCTTCTTGCCAAAGATGAAGGACTATGATGCTATTCTTGGTCTGGATTGGCTAGAGGAGCACTATGCGTTAGTGGATTGTCGCCGGAAGAGGATTGTTTTCCGCATTCCTGGTGAGGACGAGTTCTCTCATCCCTTGCCAAGGAACTTGGCGGGAAAGTTAGTCATCTCTGCCATGAAGGCGATGCGCATGGTGAACAAGGGTTGTGACGCTTTTCTTGCCAGTGTGGTACTAGTGCCAGAAGCTGATGAGTCACCTACTCTTGCAGAGATTGAGGTAGTGCAGGATTTTCCAGACGTTTTTCCTGATGATTTGTCTAGTTTGCCACCGGATAGAGAGATAGAGTTTACCATAGAGTTGCTACCGGGCACCTCTCCTATCTCAAAGGCCCCATATCGGATGGCACCTGCGGAGTTAGCCGAGTTGAGGAGGCAGTTGCAAGAGTTGCTTGATAAGGGATTTATTCGCCCTAGTGTTTCCCCTTGGGGCGCACCTGTATTGTTCGTCAAGAAGAAAGACGGGTCACTTAGGTTATGCATTGACTATAGGAAGTTGAACCAAGTGATTGTGAAGAACAGGTATCCCTTACCTCGTATTGATGACTTGTTTGACCAGTTGCGAGAGGCATCAGTCTTTTCTAAGATTGATTTGCGATCTGGTTATCATCAGTTGAGGATTCAGAGTCACTACACCAAATTAGATTTTTAGTAACAATTTTACTAGCAGCCAATTTATATTTGTTGTTAATTACAGCATTTTTTATAAAATTGCTACTAAATAGGTTATTCAAAGGTTATAATGACTATTATATTTAACAGCAATAATTATTAGCTACTAATTAACAGCCATTTGTAAATGTTAGCTGCCAAAGATTAAAATCTAATGACTTTTACTTTTAACCGCAATTTGATTTGCTGTGAAATCTTTTTAGAATTACAATGGTTTGGTGGGAAAGTGAATTTGTGAGAGATATCGTGTCCTATTCAACCTGTTCGCGCGCGATTTTTTTGGAGTTTCCTTCGACCATTGTCTCGGCCGATCGCTTTCTCCCTTCGCACATGCCCTAACCCCCCGCGAGGCAGCCCCAGCAACCACCGTTCATCGTCCTCCGGCAGTTCCTCCGTCGCCGGTCTGCTGAGCGCCTATGTCTCTGCATCTCGATCGATCGCCTTCTCCTCCTTCGCGCACACACGCCTTAACCCCCGCCAGGCAACCACGCACAGGAACCACCGTATGTGTAGCCTCGTCGTCGACCGGCTGAGCGCCCGTGCACAGGCCGGCCCTAACCCCCACGAGGCAGCTGCACCTCCGATCCGGCAGTTCCTCTGTCGCACCGGCTGGCTGAGCGCCCACGTCAAGTGGCCTCCTGGTGGCCCGTCGCCAACTGTCTGCCGTCCGGTGCTCGCCTCTTGCCGTCCCGTGCACACCTTCTGCCGTCCGGTACGTGCCGTCCCTCTTTTCTATCATCTCGATATCGCCTTCTCCTCCGCGCACACGCCCTAACCATGCATCCGTCGTCGGCCTCCTGAGCGCCCGCGCACAGGCCCTAACCCACGCGAGTATTCTGTAGCCGGTTGGCTGATCGCCCACGTCAAGTGGGCTCCTACTAGGTGGCCTCGTCGCCAGTGCTCTCCAACACATACGCCTCCTGCCGTCCGGTGGTGATCGCTTCCTGCAGCATGTCGTTCGTCCACTGCTCACCTCCCATGTTCGCCTCCTGCAGTCCTCCGTCGCCGGTCTGAGAGCCCACGTCCTACGCGACGGACGACCAAGCACGATCTGCTGCATGTTCCCCTATAGGTGAACCAGCGTACGTAGGCCAGGCACCCTGCACTACATCGCCTCCTGCTTCATTGCCTTCTGGTGCACTTCCACTGTCTCCCTTCTGTACGGCCTTCGGCGCCAGCTGAGCGCCCAAGTTCCCTTTTGCTGGGTCACCCCATCCAGCGCTCTCCTAAGCCTCCTCTACGTGACAAACGGCCGGCGCCCCTACGCAATCAACGACCAGCCCCTTGGGTTTTACGTGACAGACGGCCGGCGCACAGGTACGTACTCTTCTTCTCTTCCATGATTTTGTGGTTTTCATATGTTTTGTAGGTTCGTGGAAACACAGAGAAGTGCATCTGTCTTTGGTCAAAAAAAGAGCTCCACCAGCTGTGACAACGTTGGCGATGGACTGATGGTAGTGGCCATGCATTACATGTCTTTACTTTGTATTGTATTCTATGAAATAGTGAAGAGATTTATTTTACTGTCTTCCCTACGTATTGCATTACATGTCTTTCCTGCGTATTGGATTCCCTAAAATTTTAGGGCAACATGCAGGCCAACACCTCCCATTTTACATTATTTTATTGTCTAATAAACAAAAATGTTATGAAATGAAACAATTATAGTTCATGTGTTTTATAAGAAAGACATATGTAATGAGATCTTATGTCTCAAAACATAGAAAATCAGTTCTTAGGTTTGTCGAATGCACTTGTTTTCACTTTCTAAACTATGCACCCGTCATTTTCTCATGTATATGTAGAAATAAACTTGACTATGACGTGTGTGTGGGCAGGGTTGTTGTCCCTTCAATGGAGGATGCTATGAAGAAGTTGATGTTGAGGATGTTGCAACTGCATTATACCAATATCTTTCCAAGTTCCAATTACATCTTTGCCACCTGATACGAGAATGACAGGTTAAGTGCGGAGGAGAGGACAAAGATCATCCACAATATGAAACCTCAAGCGGGTGGCGGCTCTAAGAATAAGCATGTCGGCAGAGGAGGTTACAATCGATCGACAACATCTTACCGAGTCCAACCAGCACCATCGATTCCGACTCCATCGGTATTTTACTTTGATTCTCATAAACTATTTTTTATTGTTTCAAAAGATGGGTAAAATTATCATTTTTAATCATGTATGCATAATTACATTGAGCACGAATCCTTCTTATTGGACTATAGGGATTGTTACAGAGATCGAATGTGAGAAATACAACAAGAAGTATGTTGAATGAGAATGAAGATATCCATGTTCAAGAGAAGGTACATATATTGATATAAATAAATATGTTGTTTTAGTAATATCATTATATCATCCCTATTTAATATATTGTGTCCCACATTATATTTTTAGGTTTCAATTCATTTGTATAAAAAAATTGTAATGAATAAATATTTGATATATAGGAATCCGATAGGAACCTATCAGATGGAACTTTTGTCCAAAATAAACATGTCAGTAGAGGAGGTTACAATCGGCCAGTAACATCTGCCCGAGTCCAACCAACACTGTCGATTTCGACTCCATTGGTACCTTACTCTAAATCTCATAATCTATTTAGCTATTAGTTGTCTTTTGATATTTTTATTCTTATGTCCTATTGTTATCTATTGAGCATGTGTTTGAAGTTCTCTAACATAACCCAATGACATTTATGTTTATACTAGACAATAGGAAATATTACAGAGGCCAAATGTGGAAAATGCAACAAGAAATATGACTGTTGAGAATGAAGATGTCCATGCTTCAGAGGAGGTACAAATATTGATATAAATAGATATGCTTATTTTAATTGTATCATTATATCATCCCTTAAAGTATTAGTGTCACATGTTTTATTTTTATGTTTAAATTCATATGTATAAAAAGATGAGGCAGACAACAAACTTACATTCATTAATATGATTATTTTCTCACATTTTATAGTCATTTGTAATTAGTAAGTGTTTGATATATAGGACGTAGAGAAGAGCATATCAGATGGTGCTATTGATAAAAGTTGGATTCATAGACCAAGGTACAATTATTTCCTATTAAGCTATGTAGCTTTAATATTTAAATAGCTCAAACATTAACCACTTTTTGGCCCTTGGTTGATATAGGGCAAGTGATGAGTACAAAGTTGGAATTAACAAGTTTTTAGACTATGCATTTCAGAAGACAACCATTGGAGAGAAAATATTATGTCCTTGTAACAGTTGTAACAATTGCCTTCTCATGTTGCGTGAAGATGTCTTTGATCATCTTATATGTGAAGGTTTTACTCAAAATTACACCTGTTGGTACTTTCATGGTGAAAAAATGAACAATTCTACGCAGAACGTAACTCAAAATCAAGGAAAGGACAAATGCAATGAAGATCATGAGACAATGTATGGACATTTAGAAGATATACATGGTAGTACATTACAAACTGATGATGGAACTCAAAATGATCAAACAGATCACATTTACTTGGAGACAGATAAGTTCTTTACTCTACTAAAAGATGCTGACAAAGAGTTGTATCCCGGTTGTGATACTTACACCAAACTTTCATTTCAAATTGCATTATTTCATGTTAAGTGTCGTAATGGATGGAGTGATAAGTCTTTTGGTATGTTGCTTGAAATACTAAGAAAAGCCCTTCCAGATGGTAAAGCACTACCGAGTACTTATTATGAGATGAGAAAAGTGATTGGAGATTTAGGACTTGATTATAAGAAGATTCATGCTTGCCCCAATGATTGTCAATTATATTGGAAAGAGTATGCTAATGATGATTCATGCAGTATATGCAAAACTTCACGATGGAAAAATCCTGAGCTTGCACAAGAAAAAGTTTCAATTCTAAAAAAGGAAAAGTTCCTGTAAAAGTTCTCCACCATTTTCCTTTGATTCCAAGGCTTCAAAGACTGTTCATGTCTTCAAAGACAGCTTCTTTCCTTAGATGGCATGATGAGCACCGGATCAAAGATGGTTTACTTCGTCATCCTGTAGATTCACCCGCATGGAAAACTTTTAACTATCAACATCCTTTATTCTCTGCTGATGCTCGCAATATTAGACTTGGTTTGGCTAGTGATGGCTTTAATCCATTTAGAACCATGAATACTACACATAGTACATGGCCTGTTTTATTGGTGATATATAATTTGCCTCCTTGGATGTATATGAAACAACCTTCTATCATCATGTCATTGCTTATTGAAGGCCCTCATAGTCCAGGAAATGATGTTGATGTATATTTGCAACCATTGATAGATGAGTTGAAGGAATTATGGAACATTGGAGTAGATACATATGATTCCTCAAAGAATGAAACATTTCAAATGCGTGCTGCATTGATGTGGACCATTAGTGACTTTCCTGGTTATGCTGATTTATCAGGATGGAGCACTAAAGGGATGTTAGCCTGTCCTAAATGTCATAAAGATACATGCTCAAGGCAATTGAAACATGGACGGAAACAATGTTATTTGGGGCATAGAAGATTTCTCTTACATGATCATAAATTTAGAAAAGAAAAAGCTACATTTGATGGTAGTGAAGAATATCGAGATGCACCACGTCCTTTGTCAGGTGACACTGTGCTAGATGAAACAAAGGATATGAATGTTACATTTGGAAAGAAGTGCAATTCTAAAGGATCTGCAAAGAAAAGAAAAAAAGATCTTCCTCTACAACTAACATACAATTGGAGAAAAAGAAGCATCTTTTTGACTTACCATATGGAAGGACAATCTTATTCGACATAACTTGGATGTTATGCACATTGAAAAAAATGTATGTGATAATGTACTTGGGACATTATTGGATCTTGAAGGAAAAGATAAAGATAATATTAAGTCTCGATATGACTTAATGGACATGGGAATAAGAAAGGATCTACACCCGCAAAACCATGGAACAAAGGTATATCTTCCTCCTGCATGCTTCAATATGGATGATAAAGAAAAAGAGATATTTTGTAGAGTGTTGAAAGAGATTAAAGTTCCAGATGGCTATGCTTCAAATATTTCTAGACGTGTTTAAGGGAAAAAGCTTTTGAACTTAAAAAGCCATGATTGTCATGTGTTGATGCAGCAACTACTTCCATTAGCTTTGCGGAGATCTTTGCCTAAGAAGGTGACAATTGTTTTGATTGAATTATGCCACTTTTTCAAGGTAATTTGTTCAAAGACTCTGCGTATCAACGATCTGCAATTATTGGAATCCCGTATTGCTTTAACTCTTTGCCAAATGGAAAAAAATTTTCCACCATCATTTTTTACTATTATGATGCATTTACCAATTCATTTGGCTGAAGAGGCAAGATTAGCTGGACCAGTGCAGTATCGCTGGATGTATCCTATTGAAAGGTATGTATTAAATTACAATACAAATTACTTATTGATTACTAACATATAGTGAGCTATATTCTTTTAATCAAGTTCTCATTCTATAGGTACTTGATGACATTGAAATCATATGTGTGCAATAAAAGTCGTCCAGAGGGTTCAATTGCTCAAAGTTATCTAGCAGAAGAATGTTTAACATTTTGTTCAAGGTACCTGCATAACATAGAGAGCAAATTAACACGGCCTACAAGGAATTTTGATGAAACATTAGATGTCTTTGAATCAGAGGAGTTCTCTATTTTTTCAAGATCAGGTCGTGGCCTAGGTAGTTTTGATGTGGTTTTATTAGATCATACCACATTAGTACAAGCTCATCGCTATGTGCTCTTCAATTGTGATGCAATCAACCCTTTTATTGAGTAAGTAATTCATTAAGTGTAAAGTTCATATCTCATAAATATTTGTGTAATATATTTTAATGATTTGAAATTTGCAGGATTCACCTCAATATATTAGGAACACAATATCGTCGAGCCAGAGATATTGAAAGAAAGGATAATGAGCAGTTTCATATATGGTTTAGAGATAATGTAAGTGGATAAATATTACATTTTCTTGTTGTTGCATTATTCATATATGTTATTAATTTACTTATTGTTCTCATGTTGCGGAATCTACCTTGTGAAGATTATTCATGTGTTAATATTATTGTGTTATCCTGTGATTCATAACTTAATGACCTAAAATGTGAATGCATGCATTTCTTGTATTTTTAAGAAAAAAAAAGTGAACTAAATTGTTGTATGTATGATTGGAGAAGTGATGGTCTTATTTTGTTGTTTAATTAATGCAAACATGAGTGCAGAAATAATTATATATATATAAAAGACCATCATATGCAAACAGGGCGGCCATGGCGGGTTGGTTTCCAACTGTTGAAGAAAATTAAAAGAAAAAAGACAATGACATGAATAGTGTACTTGAACAACCCGCCAAAATCTGGAGGCTTTAACAAAATCCTTATGTGCTTTTTTTTATTCTTTTAATTACTTTTAACAACCCGCCAATATCCTTATGTGCTTTTTTTATTCTTTTAATTGCTTTAACAAAATGACCCAATTTTCCTTGGATCTGGGTTCTGTTCTCCGTTCAAATCTGGAGGCTTTTGCAGGTTGATTCCTCATCCGAGAAATAAGAGAAATAATTGTGTTGGTTGGTGCATGTGATGTTTTTTTTTTCTTTTAATTGCTTTCACATAATGACCCAATTCTCCTTGGATCTGGGTTCCATTCTTTTAATTGTGTTGGTTGGTGCATGTGATTTTTCTAGCTCTCATGCGTTTAAGTTGATTTAATTCTGCACTTTTTGTTTATATGTGAGTTTATTTAATTTTTTTTTCCTATGACAGGGCATACATGGCACTTCTCAGCCACAACCAACTTCTAAATCTAGGCTGAAAAATCAAACACTCCATCTCAGACAAATCCAATCTAGTAAGAGAGCAACAACACATACAAGAGAGAATCTTGAATCAGTCACACAGACAACACATGTTGAAGAACAAGATGATCATGTAGAAAATTCTCCGAGTCATGATTTACATAACATTACAGGTAAATGCTTAATGGTATTCAATAGATTTATAACTTTTTTAATTATATTGTATATTTACAAGTGATTCACCATCATATTTTACAGGTAGACAAAAAAAGCTCGTGGGGTTACTCGGTGTCTAGATCTATTATATATGGATAGAAGAAAACTTTTAACTGTTGATGTCAATGATTTAGGCCAGCCAGTTGGACCTAATACTAGAAAGTTGGCAAGCTATTTAGGGACTATTGCTCGCAATCCACAAAAAGCTCCACTGACATGGGAAGATTGGAGGAAGATGCCAATAGAATATAAGAATAACATGTGGGATCTTGTGAAGGTACAAATCTATAATTATTTGCATCCTTTCCAAATTCTTATGTTGAACTGTTAGGGAGGTAAAATAGATCTTGGAGGACTGCATCTCAAAGGCCTATGGCTCACATCAATACATAAGGATCACAATTATGAGAAAAAATGTCCACAGGTTATTCTGCAATGTAGAATACCTGTGGAAATAGTTCATATCAGTAAATCAAATTTTTTTTCATCTTCATTGATGCTGCAGATTTTTTGTGTGATGCTAATGTCTTTAGATATTTTTTTTAAACTAATGAACAGGAGAAGTTTGAGGTTGATGATGCTTTGTATATATGGGTGATGAAAAGCCTTGGAAATAAATGGAAGAACTTTAAATGCAGCCTTAAGAAAAAATATTTGAATGCTGTCATAGCTGGCGAAGATATTCTAAATGTATCTGACCCACGAGTAGATCCAACACAATGGAAGGAACTACTTAACTTTTGGAGGTCTGAAAAAAGTCAAGTAAGTAAGAAATATACCAAAATCTGTAATATAATAATATGTTTTACAATTCTCTAATATTTCTTCTAAATTTATAGGAACGAAGTTCCATAAACAAATTCAATCGTGAAAAGCAAATAGTAGGTCACACTGCTGGATCAAAGAGCTTTGCAACGATATGTGAGGAGATTGTAAGTTTGCTATATAACATTGTTATATTTGCAACATACATTATATACTTTGTCTTGATTCATTTTGTTGGTATCTTTGAATACAGCGTCAAAAAAGAGATGATGCAAGAAATCCTTCTCGAGCAGGATTGTTTAGTATAACACATACTCGAAAGGATGGTCGTCCAGTAAATGAAGAATCAGCTAGAGTTATGGTAAAAGATTTATTAACATATAAGGTCTTCTCTTTTATTCTTAAATGATTTCTAATTTTTTGTTGATTCTTATCAGAGTATGTTGCAAGAAGAATCCTTTCCAGAAGAAAATACATCTCCCAAGAGTATGAAGGATGACCTCCTATCTCAAGTCTTAGGAAAGGATAAGCCTGGACGCATAAGAATGCTTGGACTAGGCCCCACACCTTCTAGTGTATATGGCCCCATGCCCACTCGTGCTCAAGCTCTACAAATGGTGAATCAAATAAAGACATCATCTGAGACTGTTATATCTAAGATGTTTGAAAAGATCGAAGAAATGAAGGTGGAAAATGAAAAAATGAAGGAATCATACGAGAATCGTCTTAGCACTTTACATGCAGAAGTGGATACACTTAAAGATTTGATGCACCAAAATAATGAAAATTGTCAGGTAAAATTTTTTATTTCTACCATCTTGCATGCAAATTTGTTTAGAAATGTATTGAATAAACTTCAAAGATATATAAACTTTTTTCTATCAGGCACACGAGGACAATGCGTCGCCCTCCATTTGCTCATCTGCTTCAAGTCGTGAAGTACAATATCACAATGTAAGAATTATGGCAATTCTTTTATGTGTATTAGTTAACATAATTCTCTTATTTTTCATGAAGATTAACTTGATCTAAATAATGGATAACATTAGGTCAATAGAATTCCCATCCAAGGCTCACATGACAATTTAATTTCAAAAAGGAAAACACAACTACATAGTGAGGTATATATTTGTGATGTTATTTTTTCTAACCATATTTTTAGATCTTTGTTGAATGAGTTGTACTCTTGTTATTGAAAGGTGCAAAGAGGATCAAAGAAAAGGGGAAGGAATGATGACATTTTGAATGCTCAGGTAAATATTACTCTTACTGTGGTTGTTTTTAGTGTAGACTGTATGATGATTTAGTTACTGTGGTTGTTTTTACTGTGGTTGTTTTTAGTGTAGACAGTATGAGCATGTGACTAAAAAAATTTATCTTTTTTTTACAGGGAAAAGCTATGGTTTACTTAAAGAGTTTCAAAAAGTCACTTGTCAATGTGGCTCTTGCTACTATTGAAAGTAAAGATCCATTAAAGAAGGTTGGAAGTTGTGATTTAGGATATGAGTATTGGGAAGTGGCTATAAATGTTGCTCTTGTTCATAATGAACCTCTCCCAAGGCCTTATGCACAATTCAAGACAATTGGAGATGCAATTGAAGCTACCATTGCTTGGCCTTTCACTCTTGTATGTTTATTCAACATTTCCTTTATCATTATTAATAATGTTGTCAATTCTATACTAAATAAATGTATTTTCTCTCACAGGTCACTAGAGCAGAAGAATGATCTACATGAAGACAACTTGGAATGAAACTGATTTTGTCTCTTTTTTCTTTTCTCTTGTTGACATTTAATGGTCACCTATAACCAGTTGTATATATTTTGGATGTTGATTGAACAATGTTTGAAACACATATTTTACTCTTTTGTATTTGTCATTTCTAAAAATATGTGATGTTTTGTGAGAATGGATATGTATGATGTGATATTTTGTTGTGTACAATTTTTGGAAATGAATCATTTGTGATGGAGAGATTGAGAATGGATATGTATGATGTGATATTTCAGCTATACAATGTTTGAAAATGAATCATTTGTGATGGAGAGATTGAATGCGCATAGAAGAATGTACATTTATTGATGACACAATTGCAAAACAGGTGGTGCTTTATAATCAACTATAGTGACAACTTTAAATGTCATTATTGTAAACTTTTACACTTTTAACAGCAATTGTATATGTTCTTAAAAATACTTATTAGCAGCCAATTACTTATTTTTAGTAGCCATTTATAATGCATATATCTAATCTTTAAAAGCAATAAGAAATGCTGCTAATGCATTTATTGACAATTATGTTCTAATTTTTGAAAAATAAATAGCAGCCATTATGTTAGCTTCTACTGATATACAGTAGCAACAATTGTTTTTGCTACTACAATTAAAAAGTACTAGCCAATAGATTAGCTACTAATAATAAACATATTTAGCAGCATTTTTAAATGTTTTTAATGCTATGCTATTGAAGCCATGTAAATTGCTGCTAAAGGCTTTTGTGACGCTTAGACAACAATTTTGAAGAGTTATAACAGCATTTATATTAGTCGCTAAAATTTACTTTTTGTAGCCATTATTGTGCATGGTTGTTATTCCCTTTTAGCGACGGGACTTATAATAGCAAAATTTTGAATGACTGCTAAAGAGTTTTAGCAGCGATTCTTTTATCTTTAGCAGCTTATAAAATTGCTACTAAAGTCTAATTTGGTGTAGTGAGTGAGGATGTGTCCAAGACGGCGTTTAGAACCCGTTATGGACATTATGAGTTTTTGGTCCTTCCTTTCGAATTGACCAATGCCCCTGCAGCGTTCATGGATTTCATGAACAGGGTGTTTAGGCCTTACTTAGATAGCTTTGTCGTGGTGTTTATTGATGATGTGTTGGTCTACTCTCCGGATGAGTCCACGCACCGTCAGCATTTGAGGTTAGTGTTAGAGGTTCTTCGTGAGCACAAGCTGTACGCTAAGTTCAGCAAGTGTGATTTTTGGTTGTGCGAGGTTCATTTCCTCGGGCATGTTATCTCCGGTGCTGGTGTTACAGTGGATCCAGCAAAGGTCCAGGCAGTTATGGATTGGGAGATTCCCAAGACCCCTTCGGAGATTCGTAGTTTTATTGGTTTAGCTGGTTACTATCGGCGATTTATTGAGGGATTTTCATCCATCGCCGCCCCTTTGACTCAGCTTACCAGAAAGGGAGTGAAGTTTGTTTGGTCCGAGAAGTGTGAGAGTAGTTTTCAATTATTGAAGACTAAGCTCACGACAGCCCCAGTGTTAGTCTTACCGAGCGGTGTAGAGGGTTTTGCCATCTACACGGATGCGTCTCGGATTGGTTTAGGCTGTGTGCTCATGCAGCAGGAAAGGGTAGTGGCTTATGCTTCTCGTCAGTTGAAGGAGCATGAGAGGAACTATCCGACTCATGACTTGGAGCTCACAGCAGTGGTTCATGCACTAAAGATCTGGAGGCACTATCTTTATGGTGTCAGATTTGAGGTGTTTACCGACCACAAGAGCTTAAAGCATCTTTTCTCCTAAAAGGAATTAAACCTGAGGCAGAGGAGATGGATTGAGTTCTTGAAGGACTATGACTTCGACCTTCAGTATCACCCTGGAAAGGCGAATGTTGTAGCGGATGCGCTGAGTAGGAAGAGGCCATCTCTCCAGTAGGATTGGAAGATGTTGAAAGATGCGGCTTGCGCGTTGACTGAGTTAGAGCCACCGCTATGTCAGGCTTTTATAGCTCAGTTATCTCTTAGGTCCTCGGTTTTGGATGAGGTGATCGAGCAACAGGGAGCCGACCCTAGACTCTTAGAGTTAGTGGGCAAGGCGGGCATTGCTCGTGATGAGGACGGTGTGATTAGATTTCAGCACCGTGTTTGTGTCCCTGATTTAGTAGATGTCCGTGAGCATGTGTTAGCAGAGGCTCATAGATCGCGATTCTCTATTCATCCGGGTAACACGAAGATGTATCAGGATTTGAAGAGATCATTTTGGTGGTCCGGCATGAAGAAGGATGTAGCGGATTAGGTATCCCGGTGTTTAGTATGCCAGCAAGTGAAGGCCGAGCGACAGCGACCATCCGGCCTTATGCAAAGGATGGACATCCCAGTGTAAAAGTGGGAAGCTGTCACTATGGACTTTGTTTTGGGTTTGCCTCGATCTAGAAGGGGCAATGACTCGATTTGGGTGGTTGTAGATAGATTCTCGAAGACTGCTCATTTCTTGCCTATGAAGAAGAAGCAGTCAGTAGAGAGTCTAGCTAGATTGTATGTTAGTGGTATCATTAGATTGCATGGTGTGACGAAGTCGATCATTTCGAATCGAGATCCGAGATTCACTTAGAGGTTGTGGAAGGGTCTTCAGGATGCTTTAGGTTCGGAGCTAAAGCTCAGTTCGGCGTTTCATCCCAGACTGATGGACAGTCCGAAAGGACTATCCAGACGCTCGAGGATATGTTGAGAGCGTGTGTGCTGGATTGGAAGGATGATTGGGAGCGTCATTTACCTCTAGTGGAGTTCGCATACAACAACAACTTTCATGCGAGTATTGGTATGGCTCCATTTGAGGCGTTGTATGGTAGGCCCTGCAGATCTCCGTCATGTTGGGAGGAGACTGGTGATAGGCAGCTGATCGGTCCGGAGTTAGTTCAGGAGACTTCGGATAAGGTCCAGCTTATCAGGAAGAGGCTTGTTGCGGCTCAGGATAGGCAGAGGAGCTATGCCGAAAACAGGAGGAAGGATCTTGAGTTCGAGGTTGGCGATCATGTCTTCTTGAAGATATCGCCTACTCGAGGTGTTGTCAGATTTGGCAGGCATAGTAAGTTGAGCCCTAGGTTCATTGGCCCATATGAGATTCTCAGACGTTTGGGCAGTGTGGCATATGAGCTAGCATTACCCCCAGCTTTGGCTAGCATTCACCCTGTATTCCACGTATCTATGCTCAGGAAGTATGTCCGAGATCCATCTCATGTGATTAGTCATGAGCCAGTGAAGATTCAGCCAGATCTGTCGTATGTCGAGCAACTAGTAGCTATTCTTGACCGGAAGGTTCAGCATCTCCGGAACAAGAGTATTGCGTCGGTGAAAGTTCTCTGGCGGAACTTCTCACGAGAGGAGGCTACTTGGGAGCTTGAGGATGCGATGAAGAAGAAGTATCCGCTTTTGTTTGAGTAGCGTCGTTCTAACTTCGAGGACGAAGTTTCTTTAAGTGGGAGAGGGTGTAAGGCCCTCGAATTTTATTGCATTATTGTATTGCATGTAAATAATTCATGTTGTATATGTACGTATGTAACTATTTACGTAAGTACTAGTAGTATACTATTGCATGCATGTGTATAAACTAAATGTAAATAGTGTATGAATGGTATGATAGTAGTGTGTACATGATAACGTATACATATGGCATGTATATAGGTGTAAAATGTGCATGGTTTCTGCATGTTTTGGAGTTCT
Organism: Colocasia esculenta; assembly: GCA_014218235.1. Taxonomy (NCBI): domain Eukaryota; kingdom Viridiplantae; phylum Streptophyta; class Magnoliopsida; order Alismatales; family Araceae; genus Colocasia; species Colocasia esculenta. Next base: position 23,917,212 of record CM024760.1, on the reverse strand, counting down.
GGCCGAAGGCCAGATTGGCATCAATATCAATGGACGCTTGTGATGTGTAGGCGTCAACCCTATGGACGCCAACACTAAGTCCAGCATCCAGCGATGTGGACGCCAACTTCTCTGACCTGCATGCGTTGCAAAGCCCAGAATTCCAGGAGCAAGCTAGCTCACCCATTGGGGAGCAGTCTCCAACGGTCTGATGGCCCTCTTGTCCGACCTGCGTGAGAGGAGAGCTCCTCTCCTCTATATACAAACCCTCTTTGCAACCAGAAAACCCCTCTTTGGCTCTTTGCAAAGAGAAGAAGAAGAAACCCTAGTTCTGTGAGAAAGACCTGGTTTTGCAACTTAGATCCGGGGATTTGGAGCTACATCGGCCATCTACAACGACTGGGAGACAGCTGGAGCATCAGGGAAGACTTCCCCGACTTCTCCTTGGTGTCTACATCAGTCAAGAACCGGAGGAAGGTGTCATTGGAGGCTTCTTGGGACTGCCCAAGGAGAGCTTCACCGCCCACCTTGATCCCTTGGGAGTAATTTTTCATAGGCAAGTACCCTACCCATAACGTCCCTGTATGTGTCTAGGATGGTTTTACTGTTTTTATGTATTTTCCCTCGTGTCCTAGACCCCCAAATTCACCCCATCTTTAGAGCTCGGGTCTGTGTTTTGCACAGACCTGACATTAACGGCAATATCCCTTGCCGCTAAGATCATGCTTAGCGTCCATCGATTATGCCGTTGACATTGAATTAGCGGCCACAGCTTGCCGCTAAGTTCTTCTAAGCAGAACAGCAAGTGTTCTGCCCTTCTATACGACTAATTTCGATATGTTTCACGATGAGGATATAATGTAATCTCCTATATGCTATATATACTAGCTAATGTGATGGATGGGAATGTGAATGTACTCTTATTTCGTGGATGGTAGAGCTTATTTACATATTTGAAAGTATGTGGAAGAATGTTCATGTGTATGTTCTCATCAATATCCTGATAATCCGTGCTAAAATCATGTTGCCTTAATTTTGTTAGACCAAGTATGTACCACCCTGTCTGTGCTCTGAAGTTCTGGAATTTTCCATGCTTATATGATTTATTGAATTTTCTGTTTTGGAAAATAGAAATCATGTGTAGGTCACGATAAATCTTCCGTAAATTGTGTATTGCCCAATAAGTTCGGGGATAAATCATGTGGCTCTATGCATGCTAGGGCTCAGACAGTGGGTTGTAAAACTTGTGATTGTTATTCAACTCCATGCTAACTTAAATTGTGAATAGCATGTGAATTTGATGTCAGATTTTCTGTAAATACATTTTAGGTTAGAAAAATCTGAAAATTTGCATGTGGGATCCTAAACCCGAAATTAGCATGTGGTTAAAATTTCAGGTCATTTGGCCTAGTATATGATTCAATATGAATTTTCCATGTAAAAATGTGAAACTAATGCATGCCTTCGTAAAATGATTTGATTTTGTATATAGCAACCTGATTAGTGAATTTTCCTGAGTGCTAAATTCTGTAATTGTAGTGCCATGTTAGGAAAAATAGAGAAGTGTGCATGTGAGTGAGAAAGTGAATGAAATGAGAGTGACATGTGTAAACCTATGTGTTAAAATCGGTAAAAATGTGTAATGTGTAACTTGTGCCAAATGTGACACTGCTTCCGCAGAGGGCAGTGGAACCGTATCAGGGAAAAGTCCCCCCTGAGAAGGTTCAATGTGTAGTGACCCTAAGGGCATTAGGAGGAAATCCTGGAGGTGGACAAGTACCATTGGTTAGGGTGGAGACTTGTTCTCCCGGTCTGCGTAGTCCAAGAGTCGCCATTGTATTGCCTAGATGGTGTCTATGTGATGTGATGTGTTGTGTCCTTCTTTGGTGGTTTGGATTATGTGTTATGGCACTAGATGTGAATGTGTAAATGTGTATGTGTTCATGTGAAAAATGTGAATGTGTACAATGTGTAAAAGTGCATGTGTAAAGTGTGAAATATGCGAATTTGAATTGTGTAAAAATGTGAAACCAAAATGTGAGGATGTGAGTTTGTAATCCATGTTATGACAATCTGAAATCATGCTTGAACAGTAGCTTTACTATGTTATGATCATGTTATGTATGCAAAATGCCTAGAATCCATGCTAGGGATAATTGTTAAGCATATATAAACAACTTCCATGCTTGATTGTTCATATGTTGTGATTTAATCATTGTTGTAGCTCTCATGTGTTAGATTATGGTTGCTAAACATGTAAAACAGCAAGCTTAAAGTATGTAAAATGGTTACGTATATATGTAGAAATGTGTAGATTCCATGTTAGATATATTTCCTTTCATGCTTGCTCGGTATTCATATTAATGGCTTCCGTGTCTTGAGGTTAAAGGTAGATTTTCCGTGAGGAATGATTAGAAAGCATGTGATAGGTGATTCTATTTCTGCAAATTTGAAAGCATAGTCCATGTGTTTAAATTGTAGATTCATCAGATAGGTTGTAAAATTTAATGTCAAGCATGCTATATGTGTGTCTTGTGAACGTGTATGTAGAACCTACTATGATATGGCATGTATGGTATGTGTAGAATTACTTGCTGAGTCTTTTAGACTCACTACTTGCTTCGGCGTACAGGTGTAGTTGGTGACGAGACACTAGTGGAGGAGACGTTGGAGACCGACTCCGAGCGCGGAGATTAGAGTGTTGGAGCACTAGTGACATTGTGATTTTCATAGTATGTAAATTGAACATTGTACTATCTTTATCATGGAAGAATGTATAAGTGTGGACATCTATGTGTTTTTTTCAGCAATTTAAAATGTGGACTTTTAGTTCTTTAAATGTTATCAAATCATGTATGTTAAATGTGGATGATGAATGAATGAAGACAGTGGTTCTTTTACTTCAGCTACTCTGTTCTTATATTCAGTGTATCTCAGCTGAATGTCATTGTTGGGTAAATGTCCTACTGTGATGACGCTCGCTATACTGACGTGGGTTGGTACAACCGTACCGGTATAAAGAGGGTCGTCGCAGAGATGGGTATCAGAGAGACCGGTTGAGATTGCACATGAATATACCTAAGTCATCATCTTCATTACATGCTAAGTCTACATAGAATGTCCACATGTGTAGAATTGATTAATAATGAATGAAAAATAGATAAGAAAATAGTTAGAAAATTAGTAACCTAGCTCTAATAGTGGCTGAAATTTATTACAGTCATGGCTTCGAGAGGTAGGCGTGGCGGAGCGCCGGCCCGTAAGGATGAGCCGCGACGTGACGAGCGAGCGGATCAGCAGGCCCCAGCACCGCAAGGTCCTGTACTTCCCCCACCGCCACCTGTGGATTATGGAGTATTCATGCAAGGTCTGGTGCAAGCCATGCAGACGCAGGCTCATACCCAGGCAGCACTCCAGGCTTAGTTTGAGGCTCAGGTTAGACTAATAAAAGATTATTAGCTGTTTTATTTGATTGTGCGATATTATGTTGATTGTGTATTGTTTGCTGTGATGTAGCAAGCTCAAGTACCAGCTCAGGACCATGGGACCTTCTACCATGGAGAGATTCAAGAGGATGCTGCCACCCTCTTTTAAGGGGGAGAGAGCGATCCTTTGTTGGCTGAAAGCTGGATGAGGGAGATAGAAAAGATCTTCCGAGCCATCAGGTGTGCAGATGAGGATAAGTTACATTGGCCACCTACATGCTACAGGTATGCTTTAGTTATATGCTTGTATGTTTGTTAAGCTAGATTTGTTTAGATGGTGCTTATGAGCGGTGTACTGCAGGAAAGAGCTGATGTATGGTGGGCTTCATTGCTGCGTACCCGGTTTGAGGACAGAGCCATCGACATTGCTTGGGACGAGTTCGTGAGGCTCTTTCGGGCCAAGTTCGTCCCCGAGCATGTGCAAGATCGGATGGAGCAGGATTCCTATCCTTGGCTCAAGGCTACATAACTGTGCTGGATATGAGGCAAATTTTTCTGAACTCTCTAAATATGCACCTTATATCGTGGCAGACGAGCACAGGAAGACAAAGAAATTCGTGATGGGACTCAAGCCATCACTGCAGACGAGACTCGTGGCATTTGACCACCGCACGTTGGACGAGGCCCTCAGTGCTGCTTGTAGGCAGAAGGGAGAGATGGAGCAATACCCGGAAGAAAAGAAAGCTTCGCAGAAGAGGCCAGCAGCGACATTCCAATGGCAAGACAAGAAGAAAGTAGTGTACCAGACACCGCAGCGATCCGTGGCAGTCGGCAGTTCTCAGGTACCTTCTGTACGTTCCCCTGGTGTGAAGAAAGAGTGTCCCCACTGTGGGAAGACACATGGTGGTACCGAATGTTGGATGATTACGGGAAAGTGCTTGATGTGCGGAAGCAGTGATCACAAAATCAAGGATTGCCCAAGACTTCGGCAGGGAGTCCAGCGCGGAACGCCAGCCCCAGCAGTAGCGGCAGCGGCGCCAGCTACAGGAAGACCAGGAAGGCCTCGAGCCCCAGCTCGAGTGTTTTCTTTAGCTCGCGAGGACGCCGAGCAGGCGGAGCATGTCACCGAAGGTACGGTTTTGCTTTTAGGTGTGCACGCTCGGGTTTTGTTTGATACGGGTGCTACTCACTCGTTCATTTCCGAGCGGTTCGCTAGGCAGTTAGCCCTAGAGTCAGGTATAGAGTCTGAGGATTTAGAGGTCCCTTTGTCTGTGCACACCCCTGCGGGTACGGTATCGACTAGGAAGTGCATTCCGTCGTTACCTGTGTGCATTGAGGATAGAATCCTAGATGGGTGTTTCTTCTTGCTAAAGATGAAGAACTATGATGCTATTCTTGGTCTGGATTGGCTAGAGGAGCACTATGCGTTAGTGGATTGTCGCCGGAAGAGGATTGTTTTCCGCATTCCTGGTGAGGACGAGTTCTCTCATCCCTTGCCAAGGAACTTGGCGGGAAAGTTAGTCATCTCTGCCATGAAGGCGATGCGCATGGTGAACAAGGGTTGTGACGCTTTTCTTGCCAGCGTGGTACTAGCGCTAGAAGCTGATGAGTCACCTACTCTTGCAGAGATTGAGGTAGTGCAAGATTTTTCAGACGTTTTTTCTGATGATTTGTCTGGTTTGCCACCGGATAGAGAGATAGAGTTTACCATAGAGTTGCTACCGGGCACCTCTCCTATGTCGAAGGCCCCATATCGGATGGCATCTGCGGAATTAGCCGAGTTGAGGAGGCAGTTGCAAGAGTTGCTTAATAAGTGATTTATTCGCCCTAGTGTTTCCCCTTGGGGCGCACCTGTATTGTTCGTCAAGAAGAAAGACGGGTCACTTAGGTTATGCATTGACTATAGGAAGTTTAGGAAGTTGAACCAAGTGACTGTGAAGAACAGGTATCCCTTACCTCGTATTGATGATCTGTTTGACCAGTTGCGGGAGGCATCAGTCTTTTCTAAGATTGATTTACGATCTGGTTATCATCAGTTGAGGATTCAGAGTGAGGATGTGTCCAAGACGGTGTTTAGAACCCGTTATGGACATTATGAGTTTTTGGTTCTTCCTTTCGGATTGACCAATGCCCCTGCAGCATTCATGGATCTTATGAACAGGGTGTTTAGGCCTTACTTAGATAGCTTTGTCTTGGTGTTTATTGATGATGTGTTGGTCTACTCTCCGGATGAGTCCACGCACCGTCAGCATTTGAGGTTAGTGTTAGAGGTTCTTCGTGAGCACAAGCTGTACGCTAAGTTCAGCAAGTGCGATTTTTGGTTGTGCGAGGTTCATTTCCTCGGGCATGTTATCTCCGGTGCTGGTGTTGCAGTGGATCCAGCAAAGGTCCAGGCAGTTATGGATTGGGAGATTCCCAAGACCCCTTCGGAGATTCGTAGTTTTATTGGTTTAGCTGGTTACTATCGGCGATTTATTGAGGGATTTTCATCCATCGCCGCCCCTTTGACTCAGCTTACCAGAAAGGGAGTGAAGTTTGTTTGGTCCGAGAAGTGTGAGAGTAGTTTTCAATTATTGAAGACTAAGCTCACGACAGCCCCAGTGTTAGTCTTACCGAGCGGTGTAGAGGGTTTTGCCATCTACACGGATACGTCTCGGATTCGTTTAGGCTATGTGCTCATGCAGCAGGAAAGGGTAGTGGCTTATGCTTCTCGTCAGTTGAAGGAGCATGAGAGGAACTATCCGACTCATGACTTGGAGCTCGCAGCAGTGGTTCATGCGCTAAAGATCTGGAGGCACTATGTTTATGGTATCAGATTTGAGGTGTTTACCGACCACAAGAGCTTAAAATATCTTTTCTCCCAAAAGGAATTAAACCTGAGGCAGAGGAGATGGATTGAGTTCTTGAAGGACTATGACTTCGACCTTCAGTATCACCCTGGAGAGGCGAATGTTGTAGCGGATGCGCTAAGTAGGAAGAGGCCATCTCTCCAGCAGGATTGAAGATGTTGGAAGATGCGGCTTGCGCGTTGACTGAGTTAGAGCCATCGCTATGTCAGGCTTTTGTAGCTCAGTTATCTCTTAGGTCCTCGGTTTTGGATGAGGTGATCGAGCAACAGGGAGCCGACCCTAGACTCTTAGAGTTAGTGGGCAAGGCGGGCATTGCTCGTGATGAGGATGGTGTGATTAGATTTCAGCACCGTGTTTGTGTCCCTGATTTAGTAGATGTCTGTGAGCATGTGTTAGCAGAGGCTCATAGATCGCGATTCTCTATTCATCCGGGTAACACGAAGATGTATCAGGATTTGAAGAGATCATTTTGGTGGTCCGGCATGAAGAAGGATGTAGCGGATTATGTATCCCGGTGTTTAGTATGCTAGCAAGTGAAGGCCGAGCGACAGCGACCATCCGACCTTATGCAAAGGATGGACATCCCAGTGTGGAAGTGGGAAGCTGTCACTATGGACTTTGTTCCGGGTTTGCCTCGATCTAGAAGGGGCAATGACTCGATTTGGGTAGTTGTAGATAGATTCTCGAAGACTGCTCATTTCTTGCCTATGAAGAAGAAGCAGTCAGTAGAGAGTCTAGCTAGATTGTATGTTAGTGGTATTATTAGATTGCATGGTGTGCCGAAGTCAATCATTTTGGATCGAGATCCGAGATTCACTTAGAGGTTGTGGAAGGGTCTTCAGGATGCTTTAGGTTCGGAGCTAAAGCTCAGTTCGGCGTTTCATCCCCAGACTGATGGACAGTCCGAAAGGACTATCCAGACGCTCGAGGATATGTTGAGAGCGTGTGTGCTGGATTGGAAGGATGATTGGGAGCGTCATTTACCTCTAGTGGAGTTCGCATACAACAACAGCTTTCATGCAAGTATTGGTATGGATCCATTTGAGGCGTTGTATGGTAGGCCCTGCAGATCTCCGTTATGTTTGGAGGAGACTGGTGATAGGCAGCTGATCGGTCCGGAGTTAGTTTAGGAGACTTCGGATAAGGTCCAGCTTATCAGGAAGAGGCTTGTTGCGGCTCAGGATAGGCAGAAGAGCTATGCCGAAAACAGGAGGAAGGATCTTGAGTTCGAGGTTGGCGATCATGTCTTCTTGAAGATATCGCCTACTCGAGGTGTTGTCAGATTTGGCAGGCATAGTAAGTTGAGCCCTAGGTTCATTGGCCCATATGAGATTCTCAGACGTTTGGGCAGCGTGGCATATGAGCTAGCATTACCCCCAGCTTTGGCTAGCATTCACCCTGTATTCCACGTATCTATGCTCAGGAAGTATGTCCGAGATCCATCTCATGTGATTAGTCATGAGCCAGTGGAGATTCAGCCAGATCTGTCGTATGTCGAGCAACCAGTAGCTATTCTTGACCGGAAGGTTCAGCATCTCCGGAACAAGAGTAATACGTCGGTGAAAGTTCTCTGGCAGAACTTCTCACGAGAGGAGGCTACTTGGGAGCTTGCGGATGCGATGAAGAAGAAGTATCCCCTTTTGTTTGAGTAGCGTCATTCTAACTTCGAGGACGAAGTTTCTTTAAGGGGGAGAGGGTGTAAGGCCCTCGAATTTTATTGCATTGTTGTATTGCATGTAAATAATTCATGTTGTGCATGTACGTATGTAACTATTTACGTAAGTACTAGTAGTATACTATTGCATGCATGTGTATAAACTAAATGTAAATAGTGTATGAATGGTATGATAGTAGTGTGTACATGATAACGTATACATATGGCATGTATATAGGTGTAAAATGTGCATGGTTTCTGCATGTTTTGGAGTTCTGGCCGAAGTCCAGATTGGCGTCAATATCAATGGACGCTTGTGATGTGTAGGCGTTAACCCTATGGACGCCAACACTAAGTCCAGTGTCCAACGATGTGGACGCCAACTTCTCTGACCTGCATGCGTTGCAGAGCCCAGAATTCCGGGAGCAAGCTAGCTCACCCATTGGGGAGCTGTCTCCAACGGTCTGATGGCCCTCTTGTCTGACCTGCGTGAGAGGAGAGCTCCTCTCCTCTATATACAAACCCTCTTTGCAACCAGAAAACCCCTCGTTGGCTCTTTGCAAAGAGAAGAAGAAGAAACCCTAGTTCTGTGAGAAAGACCTGGTTTTGCAAGCTTAGATCCGGGGATTTGGAGCTACATCCGGCCATCTACAACGACTGGGAGACAGCTGGAGCATCAGGGAAGACTTCCCCGACTTCTCCTTGGTGTCTACATCAGTCAAGAACCCGGAGGAAGGTGTCATTGGAGGCTTCTTGGGACTTCCCAAGGAGAGCTTCACCGCCACCTTTGATCCCTTGGGAGTATTTTTCAGAGGCAAGTACCCTACCCATAACGTCCATGTATGTGTCTAGGATGGTTTTACTATTTTTATGTATTTTCCCTCGTGTCCTAGACCCCCAAATTCACCCCATCTTTGGAGCTCGGGTCTGTGTTTTGCACAGACCTGACATTAACGGCAATATCCCTTGCCGCTAAGATCATGCTTAGCGTCCAGCGATTATGCCGTTGACATTGAATTAGCGGCCACAACTTGCCGCTAAGTTCTTCTAAGCAGAACAACAAGCTGTTCTGCCCTTCTATACGACTAATTTCGATATGTTTCACGATGAGGATATAATGTAATCTCTTATATGCTATGTATACTAGCTAATGTGATGGATGGGAATGTGAATGTACTCTTATTTCGTGGATGGTAGAGCTTATTTACATATTTGAAAGTATGTGGAAGAATGTTCATGTGTATGTCCTCATCATTATCCTGATAATCCGTGCTAAAATCATGTTGCCTTAATTTTGTTAGACCAAGTATGTACCACCCTGTCTGTGCTCTGAATTTCTGGAATTTTCCATGCTTATATGATTTATTGAATTTTCTGTTTCAGAAAATAGAAATCATGCGTAGGTCACGATAAATCTTCCGTAAATTGTGTATTGCCCAATAAGTTCAGGGATAAATCATGTGGCTCTATGCATGCTAGGGCTCAGACAGTGGGTTGTAAAACTTGTGATTGTTATTCAACTCCATGCTAACTTAAATTGTGAATAGCATGTGAATTTGATGTCAGATTTTCTGTAAATACGTTTTAGGTTAAAAATCTGAAAATTTGCATGTGGGGTCCTAAACCCAATATTAGCATGTGGTTAAAATTTCAGGTCATTTGGACTAGTATATGATGCAATATGAATTTTTCATGTAAAAATGTGAAACTAATACATGCCTTCGTAAAATGATTTGATTTTGTATATAGCATCTTGATTAGTGAATTTTCCTGAGTGCTAAATTCTGTAATTGTAGTGCCATGTTAGGAAAATAGAGAAGTGTGCATGTGAGTGAGAAAGTGAATGAAATGAGAGTGACATATGTAAACCTATGTGTTAAAATCGGTAAAAATGTGTAATGTGTAACTTGTGCCAAATGTGACACTGCTTCCGCAGAGGGCAGTGGAACCGTATCAGGGAAAAGTCCCCCTGAGAAGGTTCAATGTGTAGTGACCCTAAGGGCATTAGGGGAAATCCTGGAGGTGGACAAGTACCACTAGTTAGGGTGGAGACTTGTTCTCCCAGTCTGCGCAGTCCAAGAGTCGCCATTGTATTGCCTAGATGGCGTCTATGTGATGTGATGTGTTGTGTCCTTCTTTGGTGGTTTGGACTATGTGTCACGGCACTAAATGTGAATGTGTAAATGTGAAAAATGTGAATGTGAACAATGTGTAAAAGTGCATGTGTAATGTGTGAAATATGCGAATTTGAAATTATGTAAAAATGTGAAACCAAAATGTGAGGATGTGAGTTTGTAATCCATGTTATGACAATCTGAAATCATGCTTGAACAGTAGCTTTACTATGTTATGATCATGTTTATATATGCAAAATGCCTAGAATCCATGCTCGGGATAATTGTTAAGCATATATAAACAACTTCCATGCTTGATTGTTCATATGTTGTGATTTAAATCATTGTTGTAGCTCTCATGTGTTAGATTATGGTTGCTAAAACATGTAAAACCAGCAAGCTTAAAGTATGTAAAATGGTTACGTATATATGTAGAAATGTGTAGATTGCATGTTAGATATGTTTCCTTTCATGCTTGCTCGGGTATTCATGTTAATGGCTTCAGTGTCTTGGATGGTTAAAGGTAGATTTTTCGTGAGGAATGATTAGAAAGCATGTGATAGGTGATTCTATTTCTGCAAATCTGAAAGCATAGTCCATGTGTTTAAATTGTAGATTCATCATGATAGGTTGTAAAATTTAATGTCAAGCATGCTATATGTTGTGTCTTGTGAACGTGTATGTAGAACCTACTATGATATGTGCATGTACGGTATGTGTAAAATTACTTGCTGAGTCTTTTAGAATCACTACTTGCTTCGGCGTACATGTGTAGTTGGTGACGAGACACTAGTGGAGGAGACGTTGGAGACCGACTCCGAGTGCGGAGATTAGAGTGTTGGAGCACTAGTGACATTGTGATTTTCATAGTATGTAAATTGAACATTGTACTATCTTTATCATGGAAGAATGTATAAGTGTGGACATCAATGAATTTGATTTTCAGCAATTTAAATTATGTGGACTTTTAGTTCTTTAAATGTTATCAAATCATGTATGTTAAATGTGGATGATGAATGAATGAAGACAGTGGTTCTTTTACTTCCGCTACTCTGTTCTTATATTCACGTGTATCTCAGCTGAATGTCATTGTTGGGTAAATGTCCCACTGTGATGACGCTCGCTATACCGACGTGGGTTGGTACAACCGTACCGGTATAAAGAGGGTCGTCGCAGAATCCGTCGGAAATCCGACGGAAATCCGTCGGAACATGATCCTTCCGACAGATTTCCGTCCGAAGCTCGTCAGAAATGGTCTGTCGAAAATTGTTGGTCAGAAATTACCGACAGAAGAGAATTCCGCTGGAAATCGGTCGGAAAACTCCGACGGACAAATCCGTCGGAAATACTATCAGACATACAGTCAGTATTTACCGACAGACAGTCCGTCGGTAAATCAGTAAACCCGTCAGAAAAGGCCGGCAGAACTATGGACGGAATTATCGACCGATGTTTTCCGTCGGTAATTTAGAATTTCTGACGGACATTAATCCGTCAGAAAATCCATCGGAATGTGCAGTATATTTTATTTAAAAAAATTGACAAATAAAAAGATTTTTCAAACCTGCTACAATATTCATAAATTTCAAAAATACTCACGATCAACATAAAATCATAAATATAATAATATAAAACCATACAAAATAATAAATAAAAAATTAAGACAGATCTGCTGGATCGTCTACTTCCCTACCTCGTCATCGTCAGGTGCCGGAGGTGGATCCTATATTAAAAAAATTAATATGAGAAATATTAATAATAATTAAAAGACATATATTATTTTCAAAATAAATTAAAATATGTGATTATTTCTTAAGTTTAATTAGATATTATTTTTAGATCCATCGTTTCTTGGGTGTTTTTTAGATCCGTCATTTCAATGTCCAACCCAATCCGGAGATCCAAATTAGATTCCGTCAGTTCCACACGTCACTTTAACCCACCCGGTCGTGTCGGAGAAAACGGCACGTCGATCCGATCCCTATTTGGGATTTTGGACCCCCGGGTTGTAGGTTTTAGACATTTATATATACTTGACTATTTTTTAGATCCGTCATTTCAATGCCCAACCCAATCCGGAGATCCAAATTGGATTCCGTCAATTCCCACACGTCACTTTAACCCACCCGGTCATGTCGGAGAAAACGGCACGCCGATCCGATCCCTATTTGTGATTTTGGACCCCTGGGTTGTGTGTTTTGACCCTTTATATACTTGGCTATTTTTTAGATCCGTCATTTCAATGCCCACCCAATCCTGAGATCCAAATGGGATTCTGTCAGTTCCCACACGTCACTTTAACCCACCCGGTCGTGTCGGAGAAAACGGCACGCCGATCCGATTCTTATTTGGATTTTGGACCCCCGGGTTGTAGGTTTTAGCCCTTTATTATACTTGACTGTTTTTTAGATCTGTCATTTCAATGCCCAACCCAATCCAGAGATCCAAATTGGATTTCGTCAGTTCCCTCACATCCCTTTAACCCACCTAGTCATGTCGGAGAAAACGACCCGCCGATCCGATCCCTATTTGGGATTTTGGACCCCCGGGTTGTAGGTTTTAGCCCTTTATATATACTTGACTATTATTTAGATCCGTCATTTCAATGCCCAACCCAATCCGGAGATCCAAATGGATTCCGTCAGTTCCACACGTCACTTTAACCCACCTGGTCGTGTTGGAGAAAACGGCACGCCGATCCGATCCCTATTTGGGATTTTGGACCCCCAGGTTGTGTGTTTTGACCCTTTATATATACTTGGTTGTTTTTTAGATCCGTCATTTCAATGCCCAACCCAATCCAGAGATCCAAATTAGATTCCGTCAGTTCCCACACGTCACTTTAACCCACCCGGTCGTGTCGGAGAAAGCGGCACGTCGATCCGATCCCTATTTGGATTTTGGACCCCCGGTTGTAGGTTTTAGCCCTTTATATATACTTGACTGTTTTTTAGATCCGTCATTTCAATGCCCAACCCAATCCGGAGATTCAAATTGGATTCCGTCAGTTCCCACACGTCACTTTAACCCATCCGGTCGTGTCGGGAAAACGGCACGCCGATCCGATCCCTATTTGGGATTTTGGACCCCCGGGTTGTAGGTTTTAGCCCTTTAATATACTTGGCTGTCTTTTAGATCCGTCATTTCAATGCCCACCTCAATCCGGAGATCCAAATGGATCTATCAGTTCCCACACGTCACTTTAACCCACCCGATCGTGTCGGAGAAAATAGCACGCCGATCCGATCCCTATTTGGGATTTTGGACCCCCGGTTGTGTGTTTTGACCCTTTATATATACTTGGCAGTTTTCTAGATCCGTCATTTCAATGCCCAACCCAATCCGGAGATCCAAATTGGATTCCGTCAGTTTCCACACGTCACTTTAACCCACCTGGTCGTGTGGAGAAAACGGCACGCCGATCCGATCCATATTTGGGATTTTGGACCCCCGGTTGTAGGTTTTAGCCCTTTATATATACTTGACTATTTTTTAGATCCATCATTTCAATGCCCAACCCAATCCGGAGATCCAAATTAGATTTCTTTAGTTTCCACACGTCACTTTAACGCACCCGGTCCTTGGGGAGAAAACGGCACGTCGATCCGATCCCTATTTGGGATTTTGGACCCCCGGGTTGTAGGTTTTCGCCCTTTATATATACTTGACTGTTTTTTAGATCCGTCATTTCATGCCCAACCCAATCCGGAGATCCAATTGGATTCCATCAGTTCCCACACGTCACTTTAACCACCCGATCGTGTCGGAGAAAACAACACGCCAATCCGATCCCTATTTGGGATTTTGGACCCCCGGGTTGTGTGTTTTGACCCTTTATATATACTTGGTTTTTTGATCCGTCATTTCAATGCCCAACCCAATCCGGATCCAAATTGGAATCCGTCGTTCCCACACGTCACTTAACCCACTCGGTCGTGTCGGAGAAAACGGCACGCCGATCCGATCCCTATTTGGAATTTTGGACCCCCGGTTGTAGGTTTTAGCCCTTTATATATACTTGACTGTTTTTTAGATCCGTCATTTCAATGCCCAACCCAATCCGGAGATCCAAATTGGATTCTGTCAGTTCCCACACGTCACTTTAACCCACCCGTCGTGTCGAAGAAATGGCACGCCGATCCGATCCTATTTGGATTTTGGACCCCCGAGTTATGTGTTTTGACCCTTTATATATACTTGGCTGTTTTTTAGATTCGTTATTTCAATGCACAACCCAATCCGGAGATCCAAATTGGATTCCGTCAGTTCCCACACGTCACTTTAACCCACCCGTCGTGTCAGAGAAAACGCACGCCGATCCGATCCCTATTTGGGATTTTGGACCCCCGGTTGTGTGTTTTGATGTTTTTTAGATCCGTCATTTCAATGCCCACCCAATCCGGAGATCCAATTGGATTCAGTCAGTTCCCATACGTCACTTTAACCCACCCGGTCGTGTCGGAGAAAACGGCACGCCGATCCGATCCCTATTTGGGATTTTGGACCCCCGGTTGTAGTTTTAGCCCTTTATATATACTTGACTGTTTTTTAGATCCGTCATTTCAATGCCCAACCAATCCGGAGATCCAATTGGATTCCGTCAGTTCCCACACGTCACTTTAACCCACCCCGCCGTGTCGGAGAAAACGGCACGCCGATCCGATCCCTATTGGGATTTTGACCCCCGGGTTGTGTGTTTTGACCCTTTATATATACTTGGCTGTTTTTTAGATCCGTCATTTCAATGCCCAACCCAATCCGGAGATCCAAATTGGATTCCGTCAATTCCCACACGTCACTTTAACCCCCCCCCATCGTTCGGAGAAAACGGCACGCCGATCCGATCCCTATTTGGGATTTTGGACCCCCGGTTGTGTGTTTTGACCCTTTAGACTTAAGTTTTTTTAAGATCCGTCAATTGAACGCCCTTTACACTTATATTAGGTTAATTAATTTAGATTTCTTTTTTTTCCCTGTTGACATTCTTTAGTGGTTTCATCTCATCCAAAGTATATAAAATAAATACTAATACTGACCTGAGGTGCTGGCTATGTGGGGCGTACTCCCTGCATGGCTGAGATCAACTGCTGAACCATATCTCCGAACTGCGTCTGTAGCTTTGCCTGCTGTGTCTGTAGATGTGCCCGTAGCTCTTCCCAATGAGGTCTCTAATCTCCTCTACACCACTGACGGGGCGCAGTAGATGAACTCGCGTATGCCGGAGAAGCGATCGAACTCGCATATGAGGACAACACTGGATGAGTATCCAGGCTGTCCCCAAAGCCGTACACTCGACCCTTCCTCGGCCCTCCCGCTGTGTCGACCCAAGCCTCCGGATCCAAGTCTGGCTGGGGAGTGCCCTCTGCATAGCGCTCCGCCATCGTCCTGTCATAGGTCTCATACAGAACAAATTAAAATTAAATTATTGTCCATAAATTATTGAATATCTTAATTGAATTCATAATTTATAGCTTGACTTACAGCGATCGTACGGGCACTCTCGCTAACATAGTCATCCGTCCCCTTCCGTTTATGAGTCCGATCAAATAACTCGCGAAATGTGGGGCACGCTCGAACTCGTGATGCTTACAATTCAAAAAAATTAGTTAGTTTCACAATAATAATCAATGTATTAAGCAATTGAACAATAATATGCTTATTATGCTTACCAATTTTTGACTATGGGTCGCATAAGATACGGACCCACTAGTATGCACATTCTTCTCCGGATGAGTTGATCGGTTGCGTATTGCCGTCTGTGACTGCTGCTGCCATGGTCCAGCAGCCCAACGCTCACAAAGGGACTCCCAATAGTCCCTCCTCAGCCAAACAGGGCCGTAATCTAGCCAAGCCATAGGATCCCGGTTGCCTGTGGTCTTCATTGCCTTGTCCCGGGCCTCCCACATCGACTTTCTTAAATTAGTCTGGGCAGTAGACTCCCAGACGGCGCGAGCTCGAGGGAGATTCTCGGGTCTCGTGAACGTGAACCTCCGCTGTAAAGAAATAAAATTACTCAACTTTCTGCACTAACAGAGATAGTAATTAAATAAATGATTTCAACTCATGTAAACATTAAAAATACCGTGAACATGTCAAATAACAAATCCCGGACGAGCACCAGGAACTCTCTCCATGCATCCATTGGTCCTGGAATATGTGCGTGGACCAGCGTCATAATATAACGGGAAGCAGAACCGGGATCTATCTTCCCCCTGCAATTGCACATTAATTGTGTACATGAAATGTATAACATAAATAACAAATACAGTAACTTTGAAGTGATCAACTTTACCCTGAGATCCAGCATGGCTGCCGTCCCAATAGCTGAGGCCCCTCCTCAGCTACTGGATGCTGGCTGTCCACCTCTGTTCTAAACAATTTAGTACACTATTATTGTATAAATTACAAGAAAATAAACATACTAATCTATGGAAACATACATGTACCAGGTGGTGAGGAAGAAGGGAAAGGTGGCACTGCTCGCGTGCTCGGTGGGGAGGCAGTCCCTGCAAAATTATATACATATTAGAAAATATGAATTTAAATTGAACAACAATATATACGTATACCTGTCGCATGGACGATCGGCGTAGACGGGGAGGCAGTCCCTGTAAAATTGTATGTACATTAGATCTCGTGAATTTAATATGAACAATGATATCCATCTGGTTCTTTGTGTACATATGTATATACCTGTTGCTGGGACGACCGGCGTGGACGGGGAGGCAGACATCGACGGGGAGGCAGACCCTGAGAAATTATATGTACGTTAGATCTCGTGAACTTAATATAAACATATTATATAGAGTTTTGTGTTTACATATACATATACCTGTTGTGGACGGGGTCGCGGACCCTCGGCCAACGGACGTGGAAACCGTCCGACTCTGTCCTCCACGTACCATATCTCTATTGAGATAAATAAAAATATAACATGTCATCAACACTCAAATTTGAAGTAGCAATTTAATATGAACATATAATTAGCAACAATAGGAAGTTCTTACAAAATATAGGGTATATTATCTATATTCATCATCAGATGCTGAAGACATGTTAATTCAGCATCATCTTCTTCATCATCCCAGGAGTCTTCCTCCACATCAGACTCCACCCTCCGCTCAAGGTCTCGTGGGTCAACTTCTTCCTGTTCGTTACCCTTATGTAAGCAAATTGTTTCATTTATATCATGAACACTGAACTGCGTAGAAGCTGCCAACTCTCGTGTGTCACTCCGATCTGATTGGAAAAAATTGTCATTAACACCTTCGAGCTCATCATCAGCCGAGAGAAGCACATACTCAGGGAATAGCCTTGATTTCACTCTACATGCAGCCCACCAATCTCTTAATTTCATAGATGAATAATTTGAATAATAAAGTTGTTGGGCTTGTGCCACCAGAATGAATGGCTCATATGTACTCAACTTGGACTTATGCTTCACATCGACAATTCCATATGTTGTGTCATGACGAATAGATGTCGGATCAAACCAATGACACTTGAAGAGAAATACATTGTTGTCTTGTCCCAAAATTGCAGTTCAATGACTTCTTCGAGAATGCCATAATAGTCTATTTCATTTTCATTGTAGGCACTTCCCTTCACACATACGCCGCTGTTCATCGTAGACTTATTCCGTCCATAATCTCTCGTGTGAAATCTGTATCCATTCACAATGTAGCCTGGATAGACACGTACAATCTTCGAGGGGCCATAACTGATCTCTTGTACTCTTGAATCGGTAATAAAACCTTGTTCAACCTATTATCAAAAAATAGACAGACATTGACAAATTACAACAACTAAGTATGCATAAGAACATAACACTTATGTTTCAAAATATTTAGACACATACTCGAGATCTTAACCAAGTAGGAAAAGACTTCTCCCGTTCCTTTTCAACCTGCACGTCAGTTAGACGTGGATTCCGTTGCAGTATGACCGAGTCAAACTCTCTGCAATGTAAATGTCACACAACCTTTCAGTTCTGCAGCATTGCAATCAAATGATGTACATCATAAGTGTTGAGAGCTTACTCAATGTAGGGGTCTAGTTCTGCGCAATTCATGAAGATGTAGATCTCCGCAGCTACCAACTCTCTGTCTTCCAGTGCGCGAGTAGAAGAATATCCGAACGCCCGTCCGGGACACTTGAATACAGAGAGTCGGTCCAATACATTAGAATCTCCACCATCATCATTACGTGGAGGTTGAGTGCGTCGGGTTCGTATTTCCGTGTCAAAGTACATCGAACAGAAGTTTGATATCTCCTCAATGAGGTACGCCTGGGTAATGGATCCCTCAACTTGTGCTTTGTTGCGGACTTTCATCTTAAGATTGTGCATACACCTACGACAATAATTCAAATGCATATATATGAATATAAAAGATCGTCGTAATGTGAATAAATTGAGATATAGAATATATCTCTCAAACGGATACATCCATCGAAATTGTACTGGTCCTCCGACCCTAGCCTCATATGGCAAATGGATGATCAGGTGCTCCATTGAATCAAAGAATGCTGGAGGAAATATCTTCTCTAATTTGCAGACTGTCTGTATTATATTTTGCTCCATATTTTGCAAGTCATGAAGTCTGAGTTCTGATGCAGATAAAATCCTGAAGATTGACTCAGCTCAGTCATTGCTCCCCATATTTGCTTCGGCAACAACTCACGAAAAGCAGTGGCATCAGTCTTTGCATGAAAACATGGTAGTCATGACTCTTCATTCCGTATATTTTTCCCTCGTTGACATTTACACAACGGGCAATATTCGAGACATATCCATCCGGAAATCTCAATTGCTTCAACCATTGCAACACTTCCTTAATCTGTCTGGCCCCAAGCACATATGCAGCTTTAGGTTGCACCACTTTTCCACTAACATGTTGTAGCTCTAGTTCTGGACGTCTGCAAAGTACTTTCAAATCCAAACGTGCCTTGACGTCATCCTTCGTTTTGCCTTTGACATCCATAACTGTGTTGAACACATTATCAAAAACATTCTTCTCTATATGCATGACGTCTAGGTTATGTCATATCAAAAGTGTTGACCAATAAGGCAATTCCCAAAAGATGCTTTACTTCACCCAATTGTGATTTTGTTCAAACATCGATTTCATTAGAGCATGAATTTTGTTCAAACATCGATTTCATCTTAAACATCGATTTTCTTTATACTCAGATGTTTCAAATGTTTTGGCGCCTAATGAAAAGTCAAATATATTTCTGACACAAGATCTTTTTATCTCATAGGATCTCTTCTCTCCTGTCAGTTAAAAAGGGCTTACCTACCACTTCTGGGTGACAGCAGGAAACATAGAGGTATGAGCTTTATGACAGAAACACTATTTTATCTAAATACTTTCTTCTATGCTTGCAGACCTCGAAGATCACCAAGTGGCTGACAGTTTGAAGAAAAAAAAGAATAGAAAGATCAGCAACGACTAGAAGAGTTCCAACGGATCTCTTCAACGGATCTCTTCAAAGCCTCTCATATAAAATATGAAGCAAGGCTGAAGAAAGAAAGGAGAGAGCTTTCCTGAATATTTTTCAAAAGAGTGTACATCCAGTGAAGAACCTAAAACGTCACATACACTCAAAGGAAAAGAGAGAAAGAGCCCGAGCCCAAGAAGAAGTGTTCAAGCATCTGAAGCTCTCAAGCTCTTTCTCCTCTCTTCACTCTCTCTGTGTGCATCTTTGTAATCTAGGGGAGAGAGTCTTTTCGTTGAGAGTTTCTTTTAGTTAGTATTCATTTGTCCCAACTCTCAGCTTTGTTCTTTCTTCTATAAGAAAGATTTCTGTCCAGCTGTAGGACTGTATACAGTGTAGAACCTAGCTGGGGGTTTAAGTCTAGTTGAACCGCACTGGGGTTTGTACTAGGAGGTTGGCTTTTTAACCTGTAAGAGAAGTGGGCTGCCTTCTTGCCCGGGAAAGAGAAGAAGACAGCCAGGGTGCTGGGTGTTGTATTGTCCGTAAGGGGGACCGTACCCTTGGTTAGTGAAATCCCAAGAGAATGCTTGGGGACTGGACGTAGGACTTCCATGTGGGAAGGGCCGAACCAGGATAAATTCCTTGTGTCCTTTGTGTGATTGTTTATTTGCTTCCGCACTGCTACTCTCTATTACACTAAACTAACCAAACTTTTAAGTGATAATTTTTTGTGTTTAAATTTCTATTTCAGATTTCAGAAAAACTTATTCACCCCCCCCCTTTAGGTTAGCTTGCTGTCGTACCAAAAGGGCAAACACGGCAAAGATATGATCCCCAAGGACCACACCATTCACCATCCTCTGTTATTTAATGATGGTAATTACACTTCTTGGAAAAATCAGATGCACATCTTTCTCAATGCTCAAGATAATGAGATTTAGAAAGTCGTGAATATCAATCCTTATCAATTGCTGGAAGATGAGGGGAAGTAGATAGAGGATCACATTAAAAAATTCAAGCTTAATTTTAGTGCCATGAACATAGTGTAATGCAGTGTCATTCATCCTGATGAGTATTCTCTTGTTTCCATGTACAGTTTGGCCAAGGAGATGTGGAATAAGCTAAAAGTCATATATGAAGGTACCTCCGGAGTCAAGGAAACAAAGGCTAACATTCTAGTGCATGAATATGAGATGTTTAAGATGAACTTGGTGGAGACAATTTCATAGATGTTCACTTAGCTTACCAAGATCACGAACAGGTTGAAAGCACTTGGCAAAGTCTACACAAGCACAGAGATTGTCGAGAAAATTTTGAGGTCTCTTCCACCAGTATAGAACACAAAAGACACAGTGATAGAGGATTCGAAAAATATTTCAAGCCTCATTGTGGAAGAGCTCATAAATTCTCTTATGGCATATGATATCAATTTAAAGAGAGACTAGTCGATGGAACTCAAACAAAAGGGTGTAGAACTAAAAGCATGACGTCAAGCAATTGATAGATTAGATGAGGAAAGCTCATCAAGTGGTCAAGAAAAGGATCTGGCCAAGTTGACCAAAAGCTTCAAGAAATTCATGAGGAAAAAGAAATTACAATCTTCCAACCTGATAAAAGACAACAAGATAAAAGTGAAAAGATTTTATTCTAGTAAAAAGACTAAGATGATTGCTATTAGTGAGGTACAGATCATATATGTTCTGAATGCCCCATTTACTTGAAGAAGCATAAGAAAGGCAAGGCAAAGAAATCAAAAGTCATGGTTGCTATGTGGAGTGACTCCGATGAATCAACGTCACCTAGTGAAGAGGTCGAGGAACCAAAGGAAGAAGAGTGCGGCCTCATGGCAATTGAAGAAGACTTTCCCGAGGTAACTTCTAATCGTAAATCCTTTACCCTTGAGGAATGAGAGATTGCCTATACTACCTTGCATGATTAAGAAATTTAAAAAGAAAATAAGGGACTAACAAATTGAAAGTTTCTTGCATGATGAATCTCTATGTACATATTGTTATGATCTTAAAATGCAATGTGAAAATCTTAATGATACAAATGAATCCTTATAAAGTAAAATCACATTGTATGAAAAAGAACTTGGATACATGACACATGATATCATTATGCTGAAAATTTAAGCATGCTAAAGTCTAAGAACACATTTTGAAAACTAAAAATGAAGAATTGAAAAATAAAATACATGTGCTTGCAGAAAAGTGCTGAGAAATCTAAAATTACTATTAAGAAACTGTATGAAACAATTGATGAGCTAAAGTCTACTGTATCTAGACTCATGAAAAGGAAGCAAAAGTTGATGAGGTCCTTAGTGTCAAGGTGAACACCAATAGACATGACGTAAGGTATTCACCTAAGAAATCCAAGTCCCTTGAGTCTAGGACAAAACTTCATTTGTTCATGCATCCAATGGTTCTTGTTTATCACATGTTCATGTAAAAAAACCCATGCATTATAAGAAATCTGTCCATGTAAAACAACCTGCAGAATCAAGTAAAAACAGGCATACTCATTCCAATGCTAGTGTTTCAAATGTCACATATATTATTTCTGTGGTAAGCATGGTCATGTGAATTACACTTATTTGTTAAAGAGAAACTTGCAAAAATTGAATCTTGTTTGGATTAGGAAAGATTATTGCATTTTCGGACTAACATTCACTACAAGAAAAGCAGGATTTCCGACGGATAGATTCTGTCGGAAATCCAACGAAAATCCGTCAGAAAACACACGTTCCGATAACTTTCCGTCGAACGCCCGTCGGAAAACGTCTGTCGAAAATTACGGTCAGAAATTACCGACGGACAAAAAAATCCGTCGGCAATCCGTCGAAAAATTTCGACAGAACATTCCGTCGGAAAATTCATCGGTAAATTCCAACTGAAACTGGTCAGAAAATGATGTCGGAAAATTAGTCGTATATTCCGACAGAAAGTTGTCAGAAAGTCTGTCGGAAGTTCCGTCGGCAAGTTCGTCGGATACGTTCCGTCGGAAAACAATCCGTCGGAAGTTCCGACGGATATGCCGATGGATAAGTTCCGTCGGTAAACTTTTGTGCCGACATTATTTCTGACGGATATTATCCGTCGTCATTTCTGTCGGAAATAACCAATATATTTTTTTAAATTACAGAAATTAACAATGATAAATTACAAAACCTGCTAAAATATTCATGCATTCCACAATAACAAATACTCACAGTCAAACATAAAATCATAAAAACAACAAATATAAATCATACACAATAATAAGTGCTAAAAATCAAGATAGGTCTGCTGGATCGTCCGCTGTCCCCGCCTCATGATCGTCAGGTGCCGGAGGATCCTATATTAAAAAAAAAAGAACATTAATAAAAATTAATAAACAAACATTATTTTCAAAATTAAATTTAAAACATGTGATTATTCCTCAAGTTTCATTAGAAATATTTTTGATCTTTTACACGGGTTTTTTTTAGATTAGTGATTTGAGCGCCGAACTCAAATCGGGAATCCAATTAGGATTTCGTCAGTTCCCACACCTCACTTTCACCCACCCGGTCATGTCGGAGTGAACGACACACTGATCGGATCCCTATTTGTGATTTTGGACCCTCAGGTTGCGTGTTCTGATCCTTTACACTTTGGGTTTTTTTTATATTAGTGATTTGAACGCCCAACCCAATCCGAGAATCCATTAGAATTCCGTCAGTTCGCACACGTCAATTTCACCCACCTGGTCGTGTCGGAGCGAACGGCACGCCGATCAGATCCCTATTTGTGATTTTGGACCCCCGGGTTGCGTGTTCTGATCCTTTACACTTGGGTTTTTTGAATTCATGAAGCAACGAGACGACCAGGAGGGGTTGGATCAAGTAGCAACCATTCAAATTTGACATCAAAATAGCAACCATTCAATTTTGATTAGTCCTACCATCCATCTTTGTGCCTGGAATTGGAAGAGGTATATGTGTGGAATGACCATGAAAAATATGTAAAATTGGATAATGCTTACACAATTTAAGACAAATACGCATGAAAAATTTGATAGGATTCACATGCGAGTAACTGATTTTTTTTTTTGAATTTATTACATGTCATAACTCTCTCTCTCTCTCTCTCTCTCTCTCTCTCTTATATATATATATATATATATATATGAGACATTATAAAATGTTAAACTTGAGATTTCTCATCGATATTACCTATCTATATTATTATACTAAAAATAATATTTGATGCACACCACTGCGAGATGATGTGCATCTAAATTGGACAATCATTGGCTGCCCATCCCCTCAGTGTGAGATGTCAGTCAACCATGTCCCAATTTGCGCGTCGTAATGATGTGCCCCAAATATTAATGCTCTATACTAAAACAAAGTTTACTGTTTTCTTTGTAAATTGTTTTCTTACCACATGGCAGCAGTAACACTCCCTAGTTTAATGCATTTTAATTTTCCTCTAATTTTTTCCCTGCTTACCCTTATTACTCTGGTAATCCTGGTAGTGAAGACCCTCGTCCTCCTGTTGTCAGAGCTAAAGTGGTGATCCTTGATGTTAACCATCCCATAAGAAAGGAACAAGTGGTCAATGCATGTAGACCTTGATCCTAGTTGGGCTCTCTCCAATATACTTGATCGGTTTGTCTGGTCTGGTTCCCCTAATGGGCTTTTTACCACTAAGACTGCTTACCAGTTGGTTTCACCCCTGGGCTTAAGGAGTAATACTTGGGCCAAAGTTCGGAATTCTGGCTTCTCTCCTAGAGCTTCTAACTTCTGTTGGTGGTTGTTACATAGAGCAGTGTCGATGGATAGTAGGGTGGCGGATTGCGGAATTGCGCTACCTTCTAAAATGCATGTGTTGCTATCAAACACCAAAAATTGAAGATTTAAACCACATGTTCATAACAGGGGGTCTAGCTAGGGAGCCGTGGACTTGGATTACACCACTTATTAGCAATAAAGTGGTTATGCATAATCAATCATTGTCAGATGTTGAGTTTAATTCTGTCACAAATATCTCAAGCCCATTTAGTTTTCCCAGCATCTTTTTTTTCTTAATGATCCTCTGGGAAATATGGAAAGCCAGATGTTCCTTTCTCTGAGTCCAAAGGATCTCAACCATGAAAATTAAAGAAGCATTATTCATTCGATTTCTTTGGCCCTGGCCATGCAACAGGAACAATTATGGATTTTATCCTCCTTTGGTCTTAAGCCGACAGGGTGGGGGGTTGGGACGGGAGGGGGGGGGAGGGGGTGGGGGTCAGCTGGTAGGGGAGGGGGTGGCAGGGGTGGGGAGGGGGTGCAGGATTGGGGACGGTAGGGAGGGGATAGGGTGGGGGGCTGGGACGGAGAGGGGGAGGGGGTCGCTGGCAGGAGAGGGGGGTGGCAGGGGTGGGGAGGTGCAGGGGCTGGGGATAGGAGAGGAAGGGGGGTAACAGGTGAGGGGGGCTGGGACGGAGGAGGGGAGGGGGAGGGGGTGGGGGTCGGCTGGAGGTGGGGGAGGGCAGATGGTTGGTGGGAGAGGGGGTGCAGGGGTTGGGGAACGGGAGGGGAGAGGGGAGCCGCAGGGGTGGGGGACTGCGGACGGGAGGGGGTCGCCGAGAGGGGAAGGCGGAGAGGGGAGGCCAAATACATACCCGGCGGCGAAGAAGCTTGGCGGCACCGGCGGTGAAGTCGGCGGCGTTGGCGGTGTCGGTCGTGGCGGCCGATGGTGGCGCTGCAGGTGGTGGGGCGCAACGAGCGGCGAGGTTGAGAGAAGAGAAGAGAGAGAGAGGAGAGATAGAGAGAGAGAGAGAGAGAGAGAGAGAGAGAGAAGAGAGAGAGAGAGAGAGAGAGAGAGGAGAGAGAGAGAGGAGGGTTTTAGCGAGTCCAGGGGGATGGCGGATTTACCAACAACACTTCAGAGAGATGGTGGGTTTTATGGGGATGGCAGGTTTACCAACAGCACTTCCGACGGACATATTTCAGTCGGAATATCGGAGAGGGGAGGCCAGATACATACCCGGCGGCGAAGAAGCTCGAAGGCACCGGTGGTGAAGGTCGGCGGCGACGGCGGCGTTGGCGGTGCCGGTCGTGGCAGCCGATGGTGGCGCTGCAGGCAGCGAGGGGCGCAACGAGCGGCGAGGTTGAGAGAGAGAGAGAGGGTGAGAGAGAGAGAGAGAGAGAGATATGGGTGAGAGAGAGAGAGAGAGAGAGAGAGATAGAAGAGAGAGAGAGAGAGAGAGATGGTGGGTTTCGTGGGGATGGTGGGTTTACCAACAGCACTTCCGACGGACATATTTCAATCGGAATATCCGTCGGTAAGCTCTCAGTACCGACGGATCTGTCTGATGGAAATATGTCCGTCGGAAGTTCCAATTTATGTGCCGACGGAACATTTTCCGTCGGAAATATCCGTCGGTAATGGCGCTTTTTCTTGTGGTGAATTATTGCTGAATCCAAAACTATTTAGGTATCAAAATGATACAGATGAGAGCTTTGGTTGCAGGTGCCTTGAACATATCAAGATGGTGAGCTTTATTTTGAAATTCAAGGCATAATAAATAGATTGTTTGTGAGTATCATGTGTTTTTTTTTTAGCTTTTAAGATATAACATGAATATTCTTATATTCCTTCACTGTTTAATTCTTAGATTTTGATAATAGTTAGTTATATCAATTTTCTTTTTAGAAAAAAAACATAAAAATTTGAAAAATTAAAAATACAAAAAAGAGTCATAGGGCTATAGGTTTTTAATGTCTAGGCAAGAATCCACTACATGCCATTATGCTTGTATGTATATTTCGGATGTGTGTGTATGTATGTTATATTTATAGATACCTCCTTTGAATTTTCCTCCTATGACCTATTACTCCTTGCTATCTATTATTACATTGGTTTAAAACTTAGTGTGCATCAGTTTAGACACTAAGAGGGAGTTGTTTACATGGGTGTGTGCATACATTAAGAGGGAGTCGAATAGTTATGCATTTAACATATTTCTCAAAATACATTTGAAATTTAACCAACAAAGCAATGCACTCAAATGTGATTAGTGGATATCAAACTTAAGATTGACAGAAATTTCTTTGTAACACTTTAATGATGCTTGATATTCTACATTACCTTTAAGGAAATCATTAGGAAAAACTTCCTCCTTAAGAAATCAATGAGTTCAAAAAGAAAAAGAAACACAAAAATGGAGAAAGGCTAAAACCTAGTAACCTGGCCTCCTCATTAAGCAAATGAGGAATTTTGCGTCAAACAGTGACTAAATATCCAAGCGGTGAAAAGAAAAGAAAAGAAATTAAAAAAAAGGAGAGTGAAAGCTACCTAATAATAAGGACCGAAAGACATATGAGAGACATAGTTAATGTCAATTTAAAGGTTCATTTATTCTTTTGTTGATGCCTCTTAATCATATTTTCACGTTATTTCTAATGGTTTTAATTTTGAGTGGAGAATGTGATTAAATACATAGGTTAAAGTAGATATCTCTAAATGCATGCACTCTATCAAATCCTCCTCTCATGAATTGTTCATGAAGCACACTTTGTGTTCAAATCAATTATAAATTTCTTATCTCTATTACCACATATTTTTTGATATTGGCAAAAAAGGGGAGAGAATTTGTAGATTTTATATTTTCTACTTTTTGGGCTGGGAGTCACTGTGTACAAAAGAAAGGGGGAGAGTTAGAAGCAATGCTTGAGAGAGAGTTGCCTTGCATGATTGTTTGAATGAATGCATGTGTGCTTGTGTAAGTCCTGATAGCAAGAAAGAAAAAGAATAAATAATTTTGTTTGAATGTGTGTTTTGTGAAAAATCTACAAGTATTTTGTCATCATAAAAAAGGGAGAATTGTTGTAGTTTGTAGATTTGATGATTATAAAATACTAAGTTAATCTTATGAGAATCATTAGGTTAACTAGTTGAGATGAATTCCAAGTTAATAGCTTATGTGCTTGATGTTTTCATATTTAAATTGAGGGTCTAATCTGCATGTTAAGTGTGCAAAAAGACAGGATAATATGGCCTTAAAGTGGGTTCTTGATGGACACATGACATGAAATTTAAAGGTCAAGAGGACCTGTCAAAATAAGTAAAAAGTGGTAGAATCAGCAAATTGGTCGAGCGATTCCAACTGATCGGTCGACTTATCGACTTCTATCACCGAAAGCAGTTCTGTGAGGACAAAATCACTCGATTGATTTCTTCCAATAGGTAGCCTCCATCTGAAGATCCAATCAATCTACTGATTCAAGAAAATCGGTCGACTGATTGTGAAAACCTACACACATGAACTTTCCAAAATTAAGTCTTGAGTAGGTTGGACTCCTTCCAATCTTAATTTGGGGCGAATCTTGGGACTTTAAATACCCTTTTTTCACGCCAATTGGAATAGCTCTCCAGCCATCCAAAAGATCCTTTCGTGCCCTAGAGTTCAGAAGAAGGTTGTGGTGCCGTGGAGAGAGCCTACAGAACCCTTGGAAGCTGATCATGCTGTGATCAATACCAAGGCTTTCCAGATATCCTAAGGTGCTGCTTCTCACCAAGAAGATATGGACTTTGTGGATCTAATCCTAGTGCATTCTACATTAGCCTACTCTTCAACTTGACATCATTCAGTGGAGACGATCACAAGGCCCACTTTTTGACAGGGGGGATCTTTCCTCTAGCATTGAAATATTGTTCTCCTTGTCTGGGTTTCTTGTTTACACTTCAATCTAAATAGTAAGTGTGTGTTGTGCTTAGTTTGTGAGCATGGGGTTGGATTTTTGTAGACTTTTACTTAGGAAACAAGTTCTGTGTGGGATTGGTGTTGTCCCCAGAAAACAACCATATGAAGGGGTTTTTCAACTTGTACCTATTGAAACAAGTTAGATAAAAATCCTCAGGGGGTGTAAGGTGGTGGACGTAGCCGCACGTGGTATGTGGCAAAACCACTTTAAAAATCATGTGCGTATTGTATGGTTTGCTTCCCTATTTCTTTCTCCTTTCTACGCACGTTATAGGATAGCCAGTCACATGGGTTTCACCTAAGTGTTTAGAGTTTTTCTTTATGAAAATTGTTTGTCAAATTAAGGTTTAATCTGTAGGCGACTAAGTTTTTAATTTGACATCAACCAATTCACTCATCCTCTCTCGATTGCTCACTACACATGGTGCGTCACACCACCTTAATCTTTGGGGTATTTAATATATTCTCATCTCTATTTTTTCAAACCCTAAGGACGAGCACACTTCTATTGAATGTGTCTACTTAGTGCACACCTTTTATATCTCAACTTGGTTTACTAAGTGGGCCATTGGCATCATGAGAAATGTTAACGGATATGTGTGTTCTGCAGTGACCTCATCCAACAAGTCATTTAGAGAAATATTTAGGTGTGCACTAAGCAAGTCACACCTAATAGGGTTGTGACACTTAGACTTGAGAGTTTAAGAAAAAGAGAAATATTTGCTACACACTATCCTCAGGTGGCCCATCGCATCAATGTGATGGCTACCCAAGTAGGAGGGGGTATGTATGCACAGCTCCTCCTGAGGTTGTAGAAAGCATTTCTCTTAAAAAATGATAGAAGGGTAGATGTTAAAAACCCTCCAAATTAAGTGTCACAATTTTAATGAGTGTAACTAATTTAGTATATATTTTGGTGTGTACTAAATATATCTCAGTCATTTATATAAGTGCTATTCCCTGTACAAGTTACTTGTCATCTTTATTTTGTCATTTGACACCTTCAAAATAACTTGATAAAAGTGATAAATAACTTTTATATTAAGAATAGATGCTACATAAGAAAGGAGTGAGAAAGATGGTGGGATCCAAGTCCCACACATATGCTGACCAATCTCGTCTGAAATTAGTAGCTTTACTAACCGTAGATGATAAATAAATATTTCTCTTAGTTACTTAGTCTTAGATAGCAAAGCCTACATATAGGATTGCATCAAACTCTTAATACAAAATTACATACTGAATAGAGAGGGATACACTTGATCTAATTATAAACAGAAAATTGATACTCACTACTGAGATATCATTAACTATATTTAGTATTACCTCAAACTCAGACTCTACGAGAGAGATCTGCTCTAGGATAGCTGCTTGTGGATATGTGTCTGCCGAGGCTTTTCACCAACATTTTACTCCCCATCGGACAAATTTTCGGGCCGATTTGATAACCGGACAAATAATTTTGAGTTTTAGAATCTCAATTTTTTTAGTTTGATAGTTCGATTTGTTAATTTAAGAAGAGAAATATTTATTAATGTTGTCCGAGAACTTAATTGCATGCCCTTGTGCCCATTCTAGATATGGGTCTTATAAAATATTGATGTGTTGTGGAATTTATCTTTTATATTTGGGGCGAATTTTAATATAAGATAATCTATCTGACAATAAATCCATCTCATTTTTAAAAGCAACTAATTAAGCAATTCGGCCTCTCCAGATTGATTATGGCTGGTTAAAAAAATTTATCCCGAGATTTTAATAAATTCAGATCACCAAACCAGCAAATCGCCAATATGATCGGTTAAGGGCTGCTAACTATTCACAAACCCCTTCCCTTTTCTTTATTCATCTCTTTTTATTCCTTTCATACACATAAGTTGGTACGTGTGCTTAGTTGACTTAGAGACTTAATTGTGAAGAGTCATCTCATTTACATGCAAGAAATTAAATCTGCTTAATTATTAGAACCATTTTAGGAAGAGAACAACTTTCTATCCGTTGTCGGAAGTCCACACACGCCATGGATATAATTAAGGAGGTGGATCTTATAATATATATTATTGATGATCACTACGGGATCTATATTACTTCGGGCGGATATTTCGTGACGGGCAACGAAATTTTCCCATTCAAAAAATTAGGGGTGTGTCCGTGCCGGTTGTGGTTCAACCACACTTTTCACTCCTTCTAAATTAACGCATCCCAGATTGTCTTCAAGTTTGTGCTCCAATTATTCTCACCTGCAGTGCTTTCCATATGTTAGTGTTCTTGATTCCTTCACCTTCTTCTATAACAATATTAGCATCTTTATTTACATATCTCACATATGCCTCCTTCAATCACCAAGTCAGTTTTGATCCTTTTCACCACCAAAGCTCTTCTTCTTTAGCTCGTCAGATTTTTCCCTTGACACACAACAAAAATGCACCAAATACAGTTCCCTACTGCATCAGAATTATTATCTCTTGATGAACATCTCATCAAAATCGACTTTTAGATCTCCATTTAAATCTTATATGTCATTGGCATGTATGGAGATCTTAAGCATGCCCATAGTGACTGTTTAGCTACAGTTGAATTAGTCCCACCTACAGTTTAATCCCAAATTAAATAGTAAAGCAGACATAAAAACAACCATGTTTCGCTGTTTAATTATACATAATAAAATGCAATTGGACGTACTTCAGGTCTGGATAACGCCTAGTCTGCTGCATCTGGGCCTGTGCAGACCGGCCCATCAACTGTCCTAATTCTACAAGCCAAGTCCATAGGTATTGGGCCTACATTGGGCCCTGTATGTACATTGAGCCCAGTGATCTTTTGGTTTTTTATGAATTTTCTCTTTTTATATTCCTACCTCTCTTTTATGTACACATTTTCTTTTCGAAAAGCAATCATATTTACACTTTCTAATATGAAGGAAAGATACCATGTATATGATAAAAATAATCAGAAGTGGAAAAATAAATAGCGTGCAGTTCCACTAGCTAAATCCTTTAAAAAGGGTTACATGATAGTATTTTTTTTATATATTCAAATGGTCTTCTTGCAAAATGAAAATGGTGCTTCTCGATCATTTATCAGAAGTGGGAAAATAAATATTAGAGAGAATTACCAATCAATATCTATTTTTTAGAGATTTATTTTTAAGTCTCTTACTTACATATTTATAATTACAGAGATAAGTACGTAACTACATCATTTTCTAAAAGAATCAGAGACCTAAAAATAAATTCTCAAAAAACAAGGACTAATTGGTAATTACTTTCACTAGGGAATTTTTTTAAAAAACGTTAAATAACAGTATTTTTGGGTACATTCCAATGGTCTTCTTGCAAAGTTGAAAATAGTGCTGCATGATCGTTTTTGCATATTATTAGACTTTTAATTGATATTTATGCAAATGAAAATATAAAAAAAGCGTGTTTCCAATTTCATATTTTAACGATCATTTATATCCGTAACCCTTAGTTTGGAAATTGTCAATTTTAAAAATCAATAATTAAAAAAAATGGAGAGACCACGGTAATAAACAACCACAATACTTTGATCATAAGAACCACATGATGATGGGAATAATTTTTCTTTGCCTAAGAAAAAGATGGGAATAATTTTTGGCAAAATCAAATCCACCTTTTTTTATTAAAAGATGAGAAAATGATGGTGCCCATTAACGGAAGCAGAGAGAGAAAGGAAAGACAGAATGCCGGGCAATGATGCCCACCGGTTGCAGACCATCTCTTTATACTTTGTTTTTGGCATAAAGACCCTCTCTTTATACATATTAGTCCAATCAACACACGCGTGTATAATAGAATAATAAATAAAAATATTAAATTGGCAGAGCAAAGGGAAGACAAATTGTACACATATATTGCAGCAAATTGTATACTGGCAATTTTATATATATTAGTTCTATGCCCGTACATTGCACAGAAAATTGTTAAATTTGAATTAATAAATTTTATAAGTAGTATATATGAGGATAATATTTTTTGTTATTTATGAAAATAGATTTTGAATAAAGACGCGAGTTTTTAGAAATAAAGAGATATTTAATGGGTAAGAAAAGAGAGGAAAATTATATTAGCAAATTTTTATTAGTTTAAGAAGGGTGAGAGTGAGACATGGATTATATTTAGAAAAATTTAATAGGAGAGAAAGTTGAAGAGAGAGAGTAGGAAGATAATTATTTACTTTATTTAAATTATCTATATTTCTATTTTTAAGGAGAAGATATTATGGAGAGAATATGATTGTCCTAGTGCAGTCACGTGACAGCACTAAGACTGAGTTATATTATATTAATATAGATAGCAACATATCATGTAGTGAATATAAACGATGTTTTGGAGAAGATTTAATTTCTTCTATAAATGTTCATGGACATACAAAAGCTTATCTTTATCTTAACATTTTACTTTGATGACATGAGAGTGTCCAATAATTAGATATTTTAAAGTAAAATCTATTATATTAAATAAAAAATAATTATATGCATGTTTAGAGTTTGATCTACGATGTTGAACTAAAAAAGGAAGTTTGAAAAGCAGATGATGAAGGACAAATTAAGGAGGACACAGAAAAGAACCCAGCTGGAGATGAATCGGAGAACATAAGGTATTTGACAATTGAGAGCATCTCTACGAAAAGCTTCTTCCATATTTGGGGAAAACGAGCATAGGATATATAGGATAACTCTAAATTTCGTTATAATTTTACTTGGTAAAAAAATCTTCATAGTTTGTATGCTTCTTATGAAATAATTGACACCAATGCTCGATACTATTGGATTGGCTCTTCTTAAGAACACAAAATTTATGACAGCTAAGGGTTCGTTTGATTATTTGTAAAAATATATTCATAAGTAAAAAATTTTAATGATTAATTTTTACAGAAAATTTAAAAATATAATTCTCCATTTGGTATCCACCTAAATGTCTTCACAGAAAAGATTTTCTGATATTTGTTTTCAATAAAATTTTCATTAGAAATAATTTTATAAAAATAAATAAAAAATAAAAAATAAAAAGTACATTTTGCATGTCGATCACCCGATTGCTCGGCATCCGACACCCAGTGCCTAGTGGTCGACGCCCGCGTCCAGCGTCGATCATCGGACGTCGGACGCCCGGTTGTTGGACACCGGGTGCCAGATGTCCGGTTGCCGGGCGTCGGGTGCTGGGTCGCCGGAACGTCGAGCGTCAGGTCGCCGGGCACCAGGCGTCGGACGTCGGGATGCCGAACGTCGTGTGGTCGGGCGCCGGTCGCCGTACTTCGGTCTCCGATCGTCGAGTGTCGACTGCGAGACATCGGGTCGCCAGTCGTCGGGCGGCGGTTGCCGACCGAACGTCAGTCGTTGGGGCTGACCGTTGGTCACTAGGTTGCCGGGTGCTAGGTCATCGAGTGTCGGTCGTTGGGCATCACCCGCAGGACGTTGAGTCGCTAGGCACCGGCCACCGGATGCCGGGTTGCCAGGCGCCGACCGCCGAACGTCAGACGCTGGGTGCCAGGGTGTCAGACACCGAACATCGAGTGCTGAGTAGACAGGTGTCGGACGTCAACCATCAAGTGCTGGATGTCGAACGTTAGATATTGTAGTGGAGATTGTAGTCACACTTATAAAAATACTACATGAAAGCGAAATATAAGAAAATGGTTTATGAAGTTTCATCAAGGATGCCAAAATCCTTAATTTTATGTAAAAGATTTTCATGAATTAAGTTTTCCATAGTACTAATCAAGTAATTGCGTGAAGTTTTTCTGAAATTTTTTTTCTAACATGAGATTTTACGTTGAAACAAACGGAGCCTAAAATTGTTCATAGTTCAGTTCAATTTAAAGCTATTTTTGATTCAATCCAAATTGAGCTAAAATTCATTGCGAACCCAATCAACTCGAACCAACTAAAAAATAAATTGATTCAGTTCGGTCCATCGATTTGGGTTTATTGGGCTTCCTTTTAGACTGTTCGCATATTGTGAGAATAAAAATCAGTGACAAAAATAGTAAAAATAAGTGAAAATAAATATTAGTGATAAAAAAGTTAAATTAAAAATCAGTGAGACTAAAAAATATGAGAAAATAGTGAAAAAAATCAGAGAGAAATATAATGAGAATAGAAATCCTCCATAAAAATAATGGAAATAAGAATCAGTGATAAAAACAGTGAAAAAAATCAGAGAGAAAAATAATGAGAATTGAAATCATCCATAAAAATAATGGAAATAAGAATCAGTGTTAAAAACAGTGAAAATAGAAACAAGTAAGAAAAATAGTGATCATAAAAATCAGTGAGTAAAACAGTGAGAATAAAAATCAGGGATGGAAACGGCAAAAATCAGGGAGAAAAAAATTGGACGATAGTTAAAAGTTGTTATCAATTAGTAGAAAATATAAATATAAAAATTACTAAAAACAATCCTGCAAAAATCAGTGGAAATAAAAAATTAGGAAAAATATTAAAAAATATTAAAATATATTTGGTTTATTTAATCCGCACAATTTTATTTGGTTTAGAAGCCGAATCAAATCATTTAAAGTTTATCCAGTTTGATTTGAGTCATTAACATAAATTCTAAGATTTTAAAACACTCCGAACCGAAATTTTTGTTCCAGTAAATTTGTAGTTTCGGTTCAAACAGAGAAATGAACACCCCTAATGACAGCCTTAATTATTGGCTTTGCTTGAGGATGTAAGCTATGACGCCGAGGTTGTCAACTCAATAAGAAAATATCTCATTTGGGACTTAAATTCTCGTTTATAGATATATAATCATTTGATGAAATTTTCCAACGTATTAATTAGATATCTCAATGTCATTTATTTATAATCAGAGAGCAAAAACTAAATTCAATGTCGACAATTTTTGTTCAATTTCAATTTTTATTCTTTTAATGATCTGCCCATGCCAACATCTAAATATCTAAAGTGGATACAAACATTTTATGAAAAACGAATATGTAGATAGCTTTTATTTATATCATAATTAGGGCAATAACCTTGTTACATATTATATATATATATATATATTATTTTAAGAGAACTCTATTATCGTTGAAGAAAGAGAGAGAGAGAGAGAACCAATAGGAAGTGAGACAGTCCAAATATAAGTAGGTTATGTGTTGGGGGTTATGGATTTGTAGTTACGTGATTTTTTTTTCACGTTAACTTCTAGAAATTAGACTGTAAAGTCTTCTCAATTGTTTCAACCAACTATGGTCATTTCTAAAGAGTTAAACTTAGAGGACAACTCCGAAAAAGAGCTCAACGATGACCAAACTGTGGGAACAGATTAAGAACCTAACAGGGTGTTTGGGAGCAATTTAAAAAAAATTATTTCTACCTAAAAAATCATGTTGTGTTTGTTTTTTTACTTTAAATTTAAAATTATGAAATTGTGATGTTATCTATTTGGTAAAAATATTAAAAATTTAAAATTTATATTGATGTGTTTGGGGCGCAGGGCACGCGGGTGGGGAGGCGTCGGGGCGGGGGAGAGGGGGTGTTGGTTCCGGCGGGGGGCTGGGGGCGCAGGGGGGCAAAGGCGGGGGCGGGGGAGGGGGAGCCGCCGACGCAAGGGGGGTGCAGTCGGGGCGGGGGGGGGGGGGGGAGAGGAGCCGCCGATGCAGGGGGAGTGGGCGGGAGAGGGAGCTGTCGGGGTGGAGGAGTCTGGGAGAGGAGGGAGAGAGCAGTGTGTGTAATTTTTTTAAAAAAATTGGCTAGTATTTGTTTTTATTTTGGGAGAGATTTACATAGGATAGAATTTTTACTTTAAAAAAAATTATTTACCAAATGTGTTAAGATGTCTGTCCTTCTTCTTTTTTAAATCTAAGATAAAAAAAAATTGTTAAAAAGTACAACCAAACATCTTATAAAACTCTCCGAATTTGATTATATATATGAATGTGTTTTCTTCTCATGGTCAAGCAAATTTAGAACATTTGTAATATCCAGTCATCCAAGCCCCCCTCTCGCCTTTGACAACTTCTGCCTCCCACGTAGCTACCCCTGTTTTCCCTTCACCCTTTCACCCAGTCTCAATAATCTTCTCTGCCCTTAGTCCCTCCCTCTCCGTCCTTTCGTAGGTCTCTATTTTTATCTTGGGTAGATTTCCATCGCCTCAATTTAGTTCTTGTGGATGTCCTCGTCGGCAATTTATTCGGCGAATTGAGTCTCCGAGATGGAGGTTTGAGATTCAGGCTAACTCGTAGTTGGAAGATCGTCTGCATATCTCTCCGAATCAACTTGCATCGGAGATTATTGAGAGTTTGAACTTCATTTCAACTATTGAATCTCTAACTTTTGCCAAATCAAAATTATGAAAGTTGTCAGTATAACTTGAGGTCTCAGATAAATCTACTCATCTCTTTATGATGGGCATCTTTCGAGCTACCATTCATGTTGAACTACAAAAATGACTTGCAATTCCCTCCACGAGAGTAAACTTTAGCCTTGATGTTCTCTCAACCTTAAACTTCGTCTATCTTAACGAGATCTTTTTGTGGCCTCAATGATTCCATCATATGTTCGTGATTCTCCTCATTTGTATCATTTAAATTTTGAGCGGTGTCTTCTCTTTCTCCTATCACCTTGTTCTATGTTCTACGTAAATTTGCTCCTTAATATAATATATTTATTATTGGTCACACAATTTAGAAAGGCTAGGTATTTTGGTATCCAGATGCATTTCTTATGATTTTTTGGGATAAGACATGTGATCGAGAATATGTAGTGTTAATATAAAGAGGAGTATTTAGCTCAACAACAAAATTTGAGTTAATTTTAGTCAAAATAGAAGTTAATTTTGCGTACTGAAGATCTTCTTCTGAACTGCAGTCTATTTATTGCAAATAAATGATCAGTATTATTGGGCAAGTAGATGAAATAACTTTTTACTACAGCCACAATTAATGTTTAGATGAACACCCAATCCGCATTTACGATTTTATTTCAGTTGATATATATCTTTGCATATAATTATTACTAGTTCTTGGCCCGTGCGATGCACACGGAAAGTTATTAAATTTATAAAATTTAATAATAAATTAATATCTAAAATAGTTAACATAGTTAGTTGTTTCAATACATAAATATCTTTTTATTAAATTTGAATGAATTACATGTTTGTCTGAATAATTTTTTACGATGACGAAAAAAAAATTGTCCAAGATTCTAAATGAATATAAATTTCAAATTAGATGTCAAACAAAATATAACTTCCCAACATATTTATGTATGTAAAAAAGAAAACAACATATCTAACAACATAATAAGAAACATAAGAGAGATATATAGTGATAAATCTAAAATGTCAGTAAATAAAAAATATTCACAAAAGTTTCCCTTGTGTCATGTAAGTTTAATTCACAAATATTCATAACAACAGATCTCATCTCAACTTCAAACATCTTCTTTTTCAATTTTATTTTTTTTTATCTTGCTGCATGAATGTTGTGCGGGAATATTGTCAACAGATAAATCTTCTCCACGATCATTGTCTTGAATACTTCTCTTCAATGGAGTATGCTACTAGAAGAACATGTAATTGAAAAGGTATCCTAAATCATAGATAGAGAATTTAATTAATGTCACTTTATATTAATATGACACTTTCTATAATTGAATACTTTGACAAGTGCACTTACAGTATCCACATCAGTAATTTGTTCACCTTGTTTGATGCTCTCATCCAGTTCAAGATTTTCATTTGATTCCTGAAAATAATAAGATAAATAGTATTACTTTGAATATTAAAAAAATGCAATAAGTGTATGTAATTTGGTTAATAATTACAATTGAGGAAGACAAATATTCTTCAATTAAACTGTTATCATCCGTCACATGAACAACTGTATAAATAGGCCACTTTTGCTAAAGGTTGAACTCCGTAATTTGGATCTTGAAAATAAATTTTTTATGAAGAAGAAAACTATTTAACTCTTGGGAATGACTCGGTATCTCCATCCTGTCAAGAAAGTAAGAAGTTCATATTCAAATATAATGAAAAATATGTTGTAGATCCAAAGTTCTTATGAGAGTGTACCTTTATCAATTTGTCACGTAAATTTATGGCAGTTTTATTAGGATTTGATTGGCCTCTCGTTCAAACAAACAGAAATGATGCACTTCCAGTATGATCAATAACTCTAAGCTGAACTTTATACCTAAAAAATTTATACATTCTTTAGAATATGCATATTATAATTAATCAAAATTTAAAATATATTTGAAAGTTTGAAATAATACATTGGAACAACAAAGTTTACAAAGAAGGAGCATTTGTCACACCAGAATTTGCCACCATCTGGCTTAACTTTCCTTCTACATTTGTTACATGAGTTGTAAAACAGTTGTATTCTGTCTGAATTTCATGACTTTCGCCAATGTTACACATTGGACCAATCTGTATTGCAAGAACTTGTCAATCAGTTTAATTTTACTAATGAATAATAAATTTGTCAGTTTCTATGAATAAAATGGAATATATCTTGCATTCTATTTTTACCTGACGCGTCTCCCGAATTTCATCCAAAAATTTTCTTTCTGTTAACTGAAGCAAATCTTCTTTCAAAGAATATGATGATTGAGTTGATATTGTGTGAAATTTTGGAAGATAATTCTTGTCCACCCAGAAGTCTGTGAGTATATAAAGAAAGAATAAATTAATATGTAAGATATATACATTTATTTTGCATTGATAAAACTATACCTGCTTTTGAATTCCAATATGTCAGGCAAAACTTTGATCACATAATATTCGGGTCGTGTGCAAAGAGTTTGACAAAGTGCCAATGCCTGGTAAAAAATTATATAAATACCTTATAAAATAAACTTCCTAAAATAATTTAAAAAATAAAAATCATCATATTGGGTTTAGTGAAATACCTTTCCACATCTTGATTCTTGCTAGATGTAAAATTAAGACAAATGGAGCAGTAACATCATGTAACACATCTTTTGCAACTTGTTCAGCAAATTACCCACACTGTGCAAGTTAATTTTTTCTTTCTAGAAATTTACAAAAAATGTTAATCTTCAACATACTCAGAAAAAAAATTATCATAATGTAATGAAGAGTACTTACTGCTCATCTTCTAATTCAAATGTCAATCTTTTAGTTTTATTTCCATTGTTATCTCATTCTTCAATATTTCCAATACCTGTCAGCCCCAATTACATCTGTGAACAATTTAAATAAGAAAATGTATTATATGTTTTAGATCTAAAAAATTTGAACACATCATTTAAAGATAACCTACTTACCAACCAAGTATGTGACATCAATACGATTTGAAGTGATGTCTTCAAATGCGATGAAATCAAATGATTTGGTAGGCATTAACATGTCATGACATTCTCGAACAGACGTTGAATAAAGGAAGTTGATTCTGAAGGCATGTTGAGTAGGTTTATAGCTTCCAATATTCTCTCCAACTCCAAAGTTTGTAATTACATAAGAACTGCCTTCTTTCAATTGACAACTGATTTTATTGAAGAGACTTTTCTTCATCGTGGCTTAGATCTTTCCACCCTGTTAATAAATAATATTAATAATTTATGACTACCAAAATAAAAATATATATATATTGAATGGTAAATAAATTACCTTTCATCTATTAAAATAAAATCAATACTAAACACTCTTCAGGATTGTTGAACTTGCTTGTATTCCATAGAGTTGTTACTTTCACCTTGATTTTCCATGTCTCCTTAAATGGATTAATCTCATCGATGAAATCAATTTGGGAGCCATAATCTGCATGACAAAAAATGACTCATCTTATTTGATATTAAATAATGTCACAACATATGAAAAAAAAATGTAACACTGCAACAATATTATATTTGAAGATGAATTAAAACAAATCTGGGATGGGAAGATAAATAAATAAAAAGGCTAGTAGAGTATAATACTGACCTATGACAAATTTTGAAATATTTCTTTAAACACAACATAGTTGTAGTGTTTGTTATTTCTCCTTGCTTATCTGTCACCAAAATTTTCAATCCCTTTTTACTCTTAACTCTCGAAACAGCAACATATAATTGTCCATGACTGAAAACTGACCTTGGAAGATACAAACCAACATGTGAAAGTGATTGGCCTTGACTCTTATTTATAGTCATTGCAAAGCAAACTGACAATGGATATTGTCGTCTCTGTAGTTTGAAAGCCATTTTGTTTGCGAAGGTGTCAGTATGATCGAGGAATGAAAACTTTATGTCCAATTTATTTCCAGAGATGACCTGTGCTTCTACAACATGGTTTCCAAAATTAGTGATTTTCAATCGCGTCCCGTTACACAACCCGACACTTTGATCAATGTTTCTAAGCAACATGACAGGTATACCAATCTTCAACTTCAACATATGATTTGGGATTCCTGAAATTTTAAGACTATTGAGAAAGTCTAAAGTATAGAGATCCTCATGAGTTTCACTATCATTGTCAGCCTTGCAAATGGTGTCTGAACTTAGATATATCTTTTCTTCTCCTGGGACTAAAGAAAGTATATATTCATTAATACTCTCAACATGCATGTGTAGGAGCAAGGATAGCTCTCTCTTGCAGATAAAGTGTGTCGTGTAAATTATCTAGTAATGATGGATATGTACTGTCAACTATTGCTACAAGTGGATTGCATGAATCTTTAATAAGCAATTCATCTGGAATTTCTATATCTACTTCTCCATCATTAGGCTGACCTAAACGACCATCTCCAATTTTAAAAATCAGTCTGCAATTCTTTAATCTCTGTTATATCAGATGCAGAAGAACCACTCAACAATCTCATATTTTGTTTAGTTTAAGCATTGACATGAACTCCACAGGTATGAAGAATTAATTGTTGCAAACACAATGTCCTCTCTACTACCTTTAGAATGACTGGTAAGATTTGTCTGAAATCACCTCTAAAACAACCACTTTACCACCGAAGGGTTCATCTGCACTTGTTGGATTAACAAATCTGAGTATATCTCTTAAAGTTCTATCAAGAGCTTCGAAACAAAATCTATGCATCATGGTGCTTCATCCCAAATAATTAACTTGTCTTAACCAACAGCTCGGCCAATGGACTTCCTTGTTTAATGTTGCAAGTAGAATCTTCATTGACCATCAATGGTATCCCAAATCTAGAATGAGTCGTCCTACCTCCAGGAAGTAGGAGAGATGCAATTCCACTGGAGTGCTACAGTAAGCACAATTTCTCCTTCAGAACGTAAAGCAGAAGCAGAGTTTGCCATAAATACGTCTTTCCAGTACCACCATATCCATAGAGGAAAATACGCGTCCATGGTTATTTGCAATTGCACTCATGATTGTTTCATAAACATCTCTTTGTTCATCATTTAGATTGGAAAGTAATATTTTGTGCTCTCTTGACAATGCTTGTCTATCATACTGCAACTCATCTTGCATGAGTTTATTTTGTCCATCGGTTAGACAACACCTTCTGGAAATGGTATTGATTGATAATCTCTAAGACTCTTTCCATTGCTTTGTAAAATCTTCTCAATTTCATAGAGGGACATATTTCTTTAGTTCCTCGTCACTTAGTTGTAACTCTGAAAATATAATAAATTAACAATAGATAAAATTTTACTATATTCCCTACAATTCCAAATATATTAATAAAATAAAATTGCTAACCTTGATATTGTAGAATATTTCTTTGTCTAGCCAAAATATCTTCTGCTAATAGACACCAAGTCTTCTCCCAAATATGTTCTGGCTTTGAAAAACTATTGGATAGCAATAAAGTGGCAAATAGTCTTCTCAAATAACAGCCTGACCCCAGAATGATGCCTCCTCTATAGCATTTATGTATTCCTTATCATCATCAAGCAATCCCAATGCATACATGCTTCTTTGAATGTAGGGTACAAAATTCCATCGACAGTCCGTATGTCTTGGAAACATTTTGGCCCTTTAACCTTATTAAGAAAATTCTCAGATAATGCAACTCTCCACTCCCAGGAGGCACATAGAAAACTCTTCCAATAGCAATTTTTGTTTTCTTGGACTCCATTCTTTTGAGCTTGTTTCCAGACAAACTTTGTTGGGAATTCGGAGTAGGTTATGTGTTTTGCTTCATCAAATTCCGCATTAGCTTCCATCCATGCTAAAAACATACTTCTTTCGACTCCAGGTCGATTTAAAAC
Organism: Colocasia esculenta; assembly: GCA_014218235.1. Classification (NCBI taxonomy): domain Eukaryota; kingdom Viridiplantae; phylum Streptophyta; class Magnoliopsida; order Alismatales; family Araceae; genus Colocasia; species Colocasia esculenta. The sequence continues at coordinate 23,874,871 of CM024760.1, read as the reverse complement.
TTCCTCAAGTGGATCTGCATCTGAGAATATGACACATTGCTCTCCTGGTAAATGGAAGCTCAATCTTTCCACAGCAGGTTCTCTATGATGAATATCAAAAGAAAAAATTCTCCACACTGCTTCACATGCAGATATGTATCTACAATCATAATACATCTTTATTTCATCAATTTTACAACTTTCAGAGTTCTCATAGAAGGCTGTAGTCACCCGATCATGGCCTTTGTTAATGTATTTGAATAGATATTTGATTGACCTTGACTGATTGCACCATTCCACATTAATATGAGCTTGATATTTTAGCAAAAGCTGATGATTATATGGTACTACAAAGCTATTGTCCAAAAGAGCTCCATTTTTCTCAATAGTCATACCATCATCTCTTCTTCTATAGCAAGGATATCCATCTTCGTCAATAGTGGTTCTATCATTATATTTCTTTGGAAAATATTTTGCGCACCTTCCATCTCTCATGCATGGAGAATTTCTGAATGCAACCCCACACGGACCATGAATCATGAAACTTTTTACGGCCTCATAATTTTGGGAATTTTTTCTGATCAGGTTTCTGCAGAAATTATTTATCAATATCCACTGTTGTGGGTACTTATCTTCAGGATGCAAAAAGACTAAGATGTGAGCATGAGGTAGTCCTCGCTTCTGGAACTCAATTGTATAGACATCTGCATAAAGTGAATGAATTAATATTAATTATTTTATAATATTAAATTATTTGTTCAAAATAGTAATAAAAATGTACACATACCTGCTTTAAGTCTACCAAAATGTTGTTGTGTTTCAAGTCATTGATCATTTCTTCACATTTCATTTTGAAGCATCTACATAGGATATAGGTCTATCTTCAGGTCTAGTGCCATACTTTTTAACAAACCTAATTATTTCTGGCCACTTGGGTTGCAGGTGAAAGTAATAAACAGATCTGGATATCCAGCCCACTTACAAATAGCCATAGCATCTTGATAGTTTTGAATCATATATCTTGCACCTCCAGTAAATGATGATGGCAATACTATTGCTTTCCTTTAGATTTAGGATCTGATTCACCCCTTAAAATAGCCTCAGTCAAACCTCGATACATGTCAGCCCTCAACTCCTTTTGATGTGATCGAATATAATGTAATCTCTCTGCTTCAACCATTGTGTAAGCATCAACTATAAATTGTTGAAATAACTTTCTAGATGCTAATATGGTCATGGCTTCAGAATTTCTATTTTGAAGTCTGAATGCAAAGAACTCTCATACTCAATCTTGTTCTTTTTACAGCAGTATTTTTTCCTTTATCACTGTGTTGAATATCATCTCTATAACCATCTTCTCCAAAAGGAAACAATAGAGGATATTGCATTGCCAGATAAGAAGGGTGCAATTCATTAATGCGCTTTAACTTACCATCTTGAGTCTCAACTATAACATCTCTATCTTCATTAGAACATCCAATGTCTCGACTATAAGAGCTGCAACTTCAGAAGCAGTCGGTAGATTATAAGTCCTTCCATCGGTAGTTCTTTTCCAATCAACCTAATCTTTAAGTTTTGAAGTTCCGAATCATTGAATCTATCTCTAGCCATTCTGAATGTTTTTGCCAAAGGATTGAATGTATCAAGCATCTCTTTTAGTTCCAACACAATTGTAGTGTCTAATCTTTGATGTTCATTTATCCTACATTGAAAAAATATACGTGATAATAAAATTTATATTTCAAAAAATTTCATAAAAATATGTCATAGGCTAGATGAAAACCAACCTGCTTGCCTTTATTCGATTTGAGATCTCATTCTCGTATCATATATGTACAGTTAAGCGAATTTCGGACTTACACCTGGATTGGAAGTAGACTTCCGATCCTATGATAATTTTGACCAAGCATTCTGAAAACATATGGTCCAGTTCCATTGTTTATGTAGGAATCTATCTTCCCTCCCATTGATGTGAAGGAGAACATCATGTTGTATGATCGGATGTTGTCTAAAAAGTGTCTACTCCTTGAATCCTTGGTATACATCAACTTGCGTAAAAGTTCAGGAGGCTCTTTCAATAAAGGCACTTGAATTTTTCCTTGCATACAACATAGAGAGAATTTTGGAGTTGTACACTTCTTCTTCTTTTCCAATCTCTCTTCATACCACATCAATCCATCACATTTTTCACATGTCCATATGGGATCCCCAATATCCCAATAGTCAATTGATCTGAATGTTGATTTTCATCAATTATCTCATCAATTTCTGTTGACAAAAATACATTTACATGTTAACTTTATTATAACTGACAATATAAGATAACTAAAAAATAGACATCGATATACCTTTGGGTGTAGATGCTCCTCTCCATCATGTGTATCATGTAAGTATGGCTGCCCTTCAGTATTTTGTCGGTCTCTTCATCTTCTAATAATTCAGCTCCAATACGGTGAAATAGATTCCAAAATTTTGCTTTTGAAACACATACTTTCCCCGTGTGATCATATGCAATGTTCTCCTGATAAATTAATCGTAGGCTCAGGAAGAGTTCTCTTATTCACAATGTTTGAACTTTGCCCTTCATAATTTTGTTGCATGGTAAGTGCATAGAATTGCATATTACCATGGGATTTAAATGTGATGTATGAGATCCAATTGTCCGCATAACCATCAGTATGAGCTGCCATCAGTATGAGCTGCTAATGTCTCTGATCTTGAACTGCTTACATTGGTGAAATTTGTAACATCACTTGAAGGAGTAGTTGTCATTGTTGGCTGTGAAATTCTTAATATCATACATGAAGCTGATCGATGATGCCTTGAATTGCTAACATAATCACCAGTATGAAATAATGATTTATGAGCTTCTAAATTACTTAAAATCATGGAGTTTGTAACATCCCTTAGCGGAGTTCTATGAGCCGATGATTTCCCAACATTATCACCAGTCTGAGATCCTGAATTGCTTAAACCGCTGATGATTGTAGTACCACTTAAAGGAGTTCTTGAACTTCCAAGACAATCATCAGTATGAAGTCTTTTTCTATGAGCTTCTGAATTTCTTAAACCCATGGAGTTTGTAACATCACTTAACAGAGTTCTTGATATTGATCGTTGCAGCTCCAATGAATCCTCTTCTTGACCTCGTTTGGTACCTACTAAAAAAGTTCACAAACCTTTTAATTTTAATTTGTTTGTAACATATAATAATGTATAATTTTCAAGTCAATATTTTTACCTTGCATTTTCTGATCATTTCGCTTACGTTTTCCCATTATAATATTTTTCCTCCTTAATCTTGCATATTTGCAATGCTTCGTTTCAATCTTTCATCCATACCAAGTTTTGTCGTTGACTTGTAGGGCTTGCAAAATCTATTTAAGAATCATATAATTAAGGTTAAGTTAATCTAAATAATTATCCATAATAAATAGAGAGTCATACATTAAACAACGACAAAAAATATAAATATAGTCTGAAGAACATAGTAATAATTAAAAAAAGATCTAATATGTATAACAACATACATACTTCCCACCAAAAAATTGTAATCGAATTTGATTTATACCACAAAAGATAAGCCTTACATATTGATGTTGACAAAAAAAATTAAGACAAACTATAATTTCCATGAGGCCTTCAAAGGTTCTCAATCTCATTTTGTGTTACTCAAAATTCAAAATACTTTCTGTACTTATGAGATTCAGCTGTCACCGATGGTATGTATTTCACCTCTGATGCATAAGTTTTTATAATCTTCGACCTAATCACCTTAATTCCTAAATATAGCTTTCCATTTCTGTCTCTAGGCACATATTTTGATGACACTACCTTCAGAGTTATACTCATCTATACAATTTTTCTTACAAACTTATCCATCCCCAACCACTAAACATGTACATGCGACAGCCCAACTTGGACGAATGATTGGATAATATCTTTGTCCATTCTGATCTTGTACAGCAATGATGATTCTTTTTCTTTCTTTCAACTGCTGGCGCTCGTCTGCACTTAACATCCTCATTATCTTCCTCATTTTCGATTTCACCACAATAAGTCCATCATGCAATCTTCTTATATCGAATCGCAAGATCTTTCGTTTGAAAAGAGTTGTAGTTTTATAGTCCTCATTTTGTCCTATCACCGTATCAACTTGATAGCATGTTGGTCCATTTCCATCTAGTTAAATAAATTGTAATCAGTTTAACAAATAAATATAGTCCTCATTTTGTCCTATCACCGTATCAACCTTGATAGCATGTTGGTCCATTCCATCTAGTTAAATAAATTGTAATCTTTAACAAATAAATGAGAACATAACTTAAAAATATAGTTATCATGTAAGTTTGCAAAATATTACAATGAATAAAAAATTGCAAGGTCCTACCAAAACCATCATTTTTGTATTTGTCTACCAAAGCAGTCAAAGAAAACCAAAGATATTAAAATTTAAGGAGCTAAATATTTTGCATAAGAAAAATGATATAAATTAAATTCATTTATGCAATGTAATGTTGTAATAAACATGGAAAGTTATATAGATGAGTATAAGAAAATGATATAAATTAAATTCATTTATGCAATGCAGTGCTGTATTGCTTATCCGTATTACCCCTTCCTTAGGTATTTCTCCTTAATTAGATTGCTCCAGATTTATCTTTGTTTTCAGTGCCTTAAAAGCCAATTAAGCATTAATGTGCTGTTCATATCAAGTAGATCCTTGATATCTAGTCCTCCAGAGTTCCTCTCCATTTGGAGATCAGACCAGCTAATCAGATATAGGCCTATGGAGTCTTGGTTCCCATAACATATGAATCTCCAAATGTACATATTGCGTGTGCCTAAGTTATTGACCAAAGTTATCAAACGAATGAACAAAAATAAAAGCTAGGTCATTACTGAGGTCAACAATTAAATTATATTCTTCTGCTCAGGATAAAACTACTGCAAGATCCATGTTTCAGTCTCCGTGCAGTTGGGAGCTCGTTCTTTTGCAAGTCCATGTAAATGATCCTTGGGTTGATTATACACCAGAAATCATATTGTCAAAGATGTAAGAAATTGGATAGAAGTTACCTAATTGACTGAAAAGGCCATTTCTGACTTGCATCAGTTGGGTTCAGGCTAGTCTTAGGCTTTTATAGACATGAGTCCTATAGAACATATCCACGTGAACTCATGTTTCTATTGATCACATTGGATCATGGGATTGGCCAGTTCCAATAAAATAAAACCCGTAACACTATATATTTAGATGTGATGTTTTAGTATATGGTAGATAATTGCTGGGGTAAATGTGATTAAATGGTGTGTTATGGGTTAAACATGACAATCTGAAGAATACATGGGTGCTACAGTAGAATATGCAAGGCTTGAGGGTATAATATATTTATCCCTTCCACATACAATCATTTATGTAGTATTTTCTCAGATGTAGGCATCCTGGGAAATAAAGAAGAAATAGGAAAAATGATAGAATAAGCATTGAAATGAATGAGTAACTTCTCTCTTAACAGTTTTTGAATGAACCAAACGATTACGAAAAACAAAAGGAAGAGGGACGTAGTAGTAGAGAAAGTTAAGTGAGAGGGCTCAACAATACCTTGAATCTTCTAGAGGATTCAAAAGTTCAAAAGGAATCAGGTTTCAAAAAAAAAAAAGTTACATCAAAAATCAAGGAAGGTGTTGGGTAGAACATAAGGAAGGAAAAAAAAAATTTGTCTGCAAACGATTACGAAAAATCGTTCTTATAAAAATCCATCAATCTAAAGGTGCTCTGATGACATGCTCTGTTTTAATCACATAGGTGCATGCTTCAATCTAAAGGAAGACAAATCATATGAATTAACTCTTCAATAATCAAGTGCATATACATATATTTTTTCAGACTACATTGCCTTGATGAGGGTTCAGTTTTCTAAATAAAAAAGACCACTTAGAAGTAAAAAAAAAACGAAGATATAATGTCTTTTCTATCTATCTGATGCCTCCTCTGGATGCATGCTTCAATCTAAAGGTCTTATCTTTTTACTTCTATTTCCAGAATGTCTGCCACCACACGCAGAGAGGTGGAGGAATCTGGGATTATCATCTTCTGATTTTCATCACATAGGATGACAGTGGGATTATGAACACATTAAGCTAATCTAAAGGTGCTCTGATGACGTGCTCTGTTTTAATCACATAGGTGCATGCTTCAATCTAAAGGAACACAAATCATATGAATCAACTCTTCAATAATATAGAATCAAATCTGTATAGATCATCTATTTACAGGGAAATGTCAAATTCCTATAAACATCAGCACGGATATTAAAACATATATGCATCTAAATAAGATTTACAGTATATGCATATTTGATATGTATCTAAAAAAATATCATCAAGGCAATGTAGTATGAAAAATTATATGTATCTAAACATCAGCATGTATAACCAAACATATATGCATCTAAATAAGATTTAAAAATTGTTAAGAGAACATTGTTAAGAGATATATGCATCTAAATAAGATTTAAAAAAATATATAGGTGACTGAAGCCGGGGAGGGGGGAGGGTGTGAAGCAGTCAGGGAGGGAGGGTGTTGTATGCGCAAAAATTTAATTGTGTTTGTATTTTGCAAAAAACACAGCAAAGGAGGAGGGGACGTACGTGGGCGCGACTAAAGGGATCTGTGGGGGACGATGCTCCTGGTGCTGGTGGTCGCCGCCTCCTTGGCGGTGTCGAGTGCGGTGCGGTACATGCCGACTGCCGAGGGACGATGCGGATGTGACGCAGGAGCTGCGACGCCGGGGAGTATGCGAAGGCAGTTCTTCCTGCTGGATAAGTCGAAGCAGGTGGTGAAGACGGAGGCTGGGGAGTATGCGAGGGCTCGAGGGCGAGGTTGTTCGCGCAGGGAAGGGCGAAGTGAGGTATGGGAACATCTTTCAGAAGGAGGAAAATTCATAAAAAATTAAGGAAGGTTTGGGTAGAATGCGCTGACCTTCCTAGTTTTGAGGAAATTTGATTTTTTGCATCGCGGGAGGGAGAAAGAGAAAAGAGGAGAAAGATATTTTTGGCATCGCGTGAGGGAGAAAGAGGTGGGCGCGCTGGGCTTCCTGGTTTTGAGGAGGGAAAAAGAGGTGGGCGCGCTGGCTTCCTGTTTTGAGGAGGAAAAAAGAGGTGGGCGCGCTGGGCTTCCTGGTTTTGAGGCAAGTTAGATTTTTTGCATCGCAGGAGGGAGAAAGAGCAAAGAGAATAGAGGAGGAAGGCCATATAACAGTTTTGGCGGGATGTAGATAGGTTGTATGACTGCCACGTGTACATCTAGGACTGAGTTTTATAATAATAGTATAGATTAAATTTTCGATCAGAGAGAGGGGAAGGAGTCCGAGCGGGAGAAATGCAGGAGGAGGAGAGAGAGACGAGAGAGAGAGAGAGAGAGAGAGAGAGAGAGAGAGAGAGAAAACTATGCTTAGATAAAGGGAGTTGGAGTGGGGAGACAAATAGATGATAAAAGTTAAAGAGAGGGTAAAAGGTTAATAGATCAATGGTTTTACATATAACTATTTTTATATTGTCAATATTTTTCTGTATACATGCATATAATTGTATTTACTTGTCTACTTTATTTTTATATTTTATAAAAAAAAAACAGATTGTAATTATAATCTATATATATATATATAAAGCTATTTGTACTTGTAATTAAGTTACTTTGACAATCTTCAAAAATCAGAGTATAACATTATAAATATAATATTTAAACAGAAATATATAAAATATGTACAAATATAATTACTTTTTGTTAAGATTATTTTGATAATCTATAAAATTCAGAGCCATACCTAAACTATAGTATTTTATAAGAAAAAATATTAAAAAAAGTCCAGAAAGAAGAGAGGAGAGGAGGAGAGCTAGCTTTGGTGAGCAAAGAGACAATGTGTGAGATATTGTTTGAGAGTTTAAAGGAAGGGGTAGCTAAATAATAAAGAAAAAGAGAAAATCGAAAGAGAGAGAGAGATAAAGAGTCAAGTTGAGATCGGATAGATTGATTCGCGAGAGATAAAGATAGAATTAAAAGATTTATTGATGATTTGTTCTCCAATACCATTTGAATTAAAAATAATAATGTCAAAATATTTTTAATGATTTTTTACACACTATAAAAAGTAGTATGTGACAGTATATTTTTTATTGTATATTATAGAAATCAATATTAAATAAACTATAAATAAAAATTAATAACTTATTGAAAACCGTATGGAAAATAAAATCTTCTAAACTTGGTAGATTTGTAAACTAAATATTTTTATTTCTTTGACGGAATTGTTGATTGTTTATATTTTCCTTAAAAACTTTATCTTATAATTATCTTTTTTTTAGTAACGAGGAACCCTACCCCTATGACTTTTTGCAGGTTCAAGAATTTTTATTTTGTAATTATCAGATGTTCAAAAAGGTAAATGCTGATTAAAAAAGAAATAAGTTGTTAGTAGGTAAAAAAAGGTCATCTGATGCTACCGTTTAAAAAAGAAGAGATTGTACTGACAATAAAAGAGGACAGCGAGAGAAAGAGATGGAAAGTCCACTTGAGAGGGAGAGAGGGAGTTAATATATATTTTAAATTAAAGATAGAGAGAAAAATCTATGGAATGAAAGAAAAATTAAAATAATTATTAAATAAGAGAACATGAAACATAAAAGTTCCACCAGAAAAAAAAAGTGACGAAATTGAGGAAAACTTACTTCTATATGTAGTAGTTATAGATTATGAATTATAGATTATAGATTAAATGACATCAAAACTTCATCATGCTTCTTTTTTCTTTTAGTTTTTGGTACGTCCTTCTTCCCCTGTGGTGGTGTTTCTATTGGCTAATGAGTCGAACATGCCTCCACTTGATAATTGAGAAGGGGAGAGAACGAATAGTCGTCGATGCAGACGTGGACCAGCGAAATCAGAACAGACGTCAGAGAAATCCGGTTGAAGAACCGAAAGAACCTTCCGATGTCGAAGTCAGTGATGACTGTGGTGGGCTTGGAAGAGAATGTTCTTTTGGGTGTGTGATCTCGCGCGTAGACGATTGTGTGGGGGTGATTTCACGTACTTTTGCATGAAGATTACATGTTCTTTATATAGGAAGGGGACCTGAAGGGTTCGGCTGCGTCCTTCTCCAATGATGACTGGAGGGACACGACAGTTGAATTCTTAAGATGGGAGATGTCTATTTGAGATATCCCTTGAGACGCACTTGTGCTGCTCCAGATTGTGGGGAGGCGTGCCACGTCGTCTCATTAACTGCTATGGGGAAGTGAAGAGCCACATAGCGTTGTAGGCTATAGAGATATCAAATAGGAGCCTACGGACCTGCCTGATGCGGTTGCTTGATGTTCGGTGTCCTGACACTGGAACCTGGGAGGGTTCGAGTATGGGCCTGGAGGCCTATTCAGTGAGGTTCTGGGTCTTCTTCCGAGTAGGAGTGCTTGGTGATTCTATCCTGTTCGGATAGGTTCGAAGGTGTTCAGAGACCAGACTTCTTGGGACCCTTGGGCATATAGTGACTGAGGCGTGTTCGAAAACTTTTAGCTGTTTCCGAAGACACGTGACTAAATAGCCTCCACATTCCCCAATTATTTTCTCCTCTTCAACAAAAGAAGGTTCTTCAACGATATGGCATGAGATGTTTGGACAAAATAGAATTTCTTTTACCTTTTTCTTATTGGAAGATAAAAGAACCGACTTTTGAAAAGTAAAACCTATCACTTTCATGATTCCCTTGTAAGAGCTTACTATTTGCAACCATATCTATGGAGTTACCTTTTTGTGACGTTAAATTAAAAGGACAAGTAGGAACCATTGCACCAGATGGTCACTGTGGGGAGTGAGAACCCAATGGCCGCTAGCTGATTAAATATATCTGTGTGTGGGGAGTGAGAACCCAAAGTATAGCGGCAGCTAGCTGATTAAATATATTTGTGTGTGTTACAGTACATATTCTATTTTGAAGTTTTATGCTATACACAGAGAGATTCATAATGCATGGATTCTAACATATTACGAGATAGATTGGTGAGAATTCAATATTATATGTCTCTCTCTCTATATATAACTTTTAGATTTGTTGTTTGTACATATTTACACAGGTGCTATATGTATATATTAGTTAACTTCGTTCTTTCCTTTTTTTGTTAGAAGAGTTATACTTGCTGGCTAGCAAGGATCATTCGAAATTTGCCGTACATTGCAAGAACATGATATGAAGTACCGTAACATGTTTAAGGCATTTTCCTTACATTTGGGATGCCATAAATTGTTAGATTATTTGGACAGCCATAAAATTAGTAGATTTCGTAACTAGATGACTTAGCTACCTTCTACAACCGGATGTATTTTTTTAATTCAAAGCACCAAAACTTAACGTTGATTATTTTAAAATTAGATATTCATTTTTCATAGATTTTAAATTTTATCATTTTAAAATTAATAATTAAATAAATTAATTAGGAGCTCCTATCAAATATTTGATTTATTTTTTAGTCTCTGACAAAATTATAACTCATTACAGTATATGTTAAATCATGTTACAATAAAGACCTCTTTGTTGTAGTCAGAGACTCCTAATTAACTTACCCTTAATAATTTACATTATCTTACGACATATCAACCAACACTTAATTCATACTTTTCAAAAGCTATCATTAATTTTTGAGTCTCAATAATTTGTACCAAGTGGTGTACATCCAATGATAATGTAACATCTCATGATATAGATCATGATTACCCAATTTTAAAGGGGTTGGGTGTTACATCCTCGTTGAGTGTACACTGCTTAATACAAATCCTTGATTTGCACTAAATATTTCTCTTAATTTTTACATGATAAGTGTTCTAATTAATTAAAATTCGAATGTGAGTTGTAAACCAGAACATTAATCTATTTTACTATCGGCATTTTGCATTTCAAAAAAAATAAAGAATATCAGCGCATAAAATGCTTTTTATGATAATTCAATTTCCATCTGCACGTTTCAAATTTTGCTATTTCAAATCTTTCAAAAATAATACCTGAATACAGACCATATAGAGGCCAATATCACATGCGTAGTTGCTTTCTTGCTTTATCCGGACACCGTGCAAGATAGAAGCTACAACTCCTTATCGTGATCAAAAAATTAAAAAGCACGGTTCGCGTACATCACATTGCCCATAAATAATCCTCTGATCAAAACGTCCATGTTACTATAAAATTTGTAAAGATCCCCCATTCTAGGTCTCTCAAACATGTGGTCGGAGGAAAAGAGCCTACTTTTTATTAAGAAAACATGAGAATCATATGCTCAGTTCACCATTGAGCGAAAAGCTCGAAGGAAAGGAAGAGAAAAAGGGAATCGACCCCTCTAGAAGAGCCGGCATGATGCCCACCACCACCACTACTACCATGCACCATCTCTTTTCTTCTTGCGAACGAAAAGATCGGGCAGCGAATTAATCTCCCTATGTACATCCATTCCACTCCAAATCTCTCTTGAACTACTCCACTAAGTTAACCAGAGGTCATTCCAGAACATGAAGAGAAGAAGAAAAAATAGTTTTTAAGCAATCGTCGTCGTCATCCGAAGCTGCAGCAGCAGCAGCAGCTGAGAAAAGTGCCTCAGTGCCGGGGCAAAGAGGAGAGGAGAACTCACGGTTCTTCGTCGTCGAGACCGTAGAAGAAGCGGTCCTTGAGGAGGTCGGTGGCGGAGGGTCGGGCCCTGGGCGAGCCCAGGCACCGCTCGATGAAGTCCTTGACCTCCGGGTCCCTCACCTTGTCCATGGCCGCCGGCCGCACCCCGGCCGTCACCTTCCTGTAGATCTTCGCCACGCTGTCGCACTCGCTGTAGGGGATCTCCAGCGTCACCAACTCCAGCACACACATGCCAAAGGAGTATATGTCCACCTGCTCCGTGTACTCCTCCTCATACAGCTCCGGCGCCATGAACTCGGGAGTCCCCAGCACCGAGTGGGCGGCGTGGTTCTTCCCCTCCACAATCGCCGCCAGACCCAGATCCCCGATCTTCACCTGCACAAATGCATCCCCTATACACCATGTCAGAGTACTGCAGTGGTAGAAAGGGGGGTGGAGCGGATGGAGGCGGGGATCACCTGGCCAATATTGCCATTGACGAAGACGTTGCTGCAGTTGATGTCGCGGTGGATGATGCAGGGGTCGTGGGTGTGGAGGTAATCGAGGCCCATCAGGATCTGTCGGGACCACTTCTTTAGGGCCTTGAGCGAGACGTGGCGGTGGCGTCGGCGGTACTCCCGCAGGTTCCCGGAGGTGCAGACCTCGGTGATGAAGTTGAGCATGCCGCGCTCTGCATCGGTCCACACGTGGTGCAGAGCGATGATGTTCCCGTGGCGGAGCGACCGTAGCAGCCGCACCTCCGAGTACAGCCGCTCGATCACTGGGGGGTCGTCCACGAAGCAGCGGAGACGGACCTGGTTCCACGCGACCTCGATGCCCTCCTCCTGGTCGAACCCTCTGTACACCTTCTTCACGGCGCCGGCGCCCAGGAGGTCCGAGTACCGCCCGTACCGCCCCGACGGGTCCACCTCCACGAAAGGCTCCGCATCCTTGTCGGTGCCCGCGGCGCCGGGGGTCACCGCGCACGGCATCTCCGATCCACAGAACGACGACGGCGCCGACTGAGGGGGAAAGAGAAACAGCTCTACTCTCCTCAAACCCTAGATCCACAACAAAAACCTCAAAACCCGCGGCCCATAGAACTTGCAGCGATCAGAGCCCGGTGAGGAACATCTCGATCGGCGGCTCACATGAAGGCGAAGGCGGAGCAGACGACATCCGCGCCTCCTCCTTCAGGTAGGGCGCTGTGAGAGGCATAGCAGCGGCGCCACGAGGGGGACTGCGATAGATGGCGGTTGGTTAGGGAAGCCCAACAGACGCAGAGGACGAGAGGGAGGTGGGAAGGATGAGGCTCCTATTTGTAGTATGCCAGTCCGGGTCGACCCACCGGGATGGATTACTCCCGCAGATCGTGCATATCCGCTGTGATCGGATCTAACGGCCATCACCATTAATTCGAAGATTTATCTACTCAAATTAAGCTATAGATAATTTAGTTTTATCACATTCTAGAATATGACTATGACTTGAAAAAGTAAAATCAATTAATTACCAATTTAAATAATTGAAAATTAGGTACGAAAGAGTTTTAAGGAAATAATTTGTGTAGTACATTTCACATCGCTTTGTGCCAAATCAAATCACCTCTTTAATTTGTTTGGTAACCAATTAAACTTGGTAGACGCAATCTTAGATACATGGCTTACTTAAAATGCATGCTACATGGTGAAATAATGGGTTAACTTCATGTATATCGTCTTTCCAATCCATAAAAAGATCATTTTTTATATGTATACATATCATATTTTCCATTTTTACCTCCACCGTGACCTCTCATCCTATCAATCAAACCAACTATCTCTAAATGCTACATAATGTGTAACAATCTTATTTGCATCTAGATCAAAAATCTCATGTGGGGTGTAGTCTATGATAACCCTCTAAATTCTCTCTGAAAAATATTTAGTGCAAATCAATGATTTGCACTGAGTAGTATACACTCAATAAAAATGTAACACGCAATCTCTTAAGATTAGATAATCATGATATAAGATATATAATAATATCTCATGTCATCAGATGTTATATATACTTTCGTAAATGTACACTAAATGGGACTCTCTAGCCATCTCCGGATATTGCTGGCAGAGAAAATATATTGATAGCATTCTCCCTATGTAAGCAAATGGTGGATAATTTCTTCAGCACAAGCCAATTTCGTCGAGCTCCTCTCTGGTATACAAGATGTCCGTGAACATGCACAGTTCCATGGGCACATTGCCGGTGACTTTTGAGAGTTTCTCTCCAACATTTGCGTGCGACTGCCGACGACTACAAATCCTATCATCTGTTTCTCTGGGTTTCTTATTGTTGTACTCGGGGGGGGGGGGGGGGGGCACCCCTCTTACTTGCGGAAAGTACACATGAAAGAGATATATGGTAGTAATTGGTAAATAAATTATTTTAATCTTATAATTTACCCCCTCATCTTGCGTAATGATTAATAGGTGTAGTGATTGAGTGGTTTAAAGGCCCAGATCTCACCTCACGGTTGAGATCTTTTAAAACAAAAGAAAACTAAAGATTCTGCTGTGGCTGGTGGGTGGGTTGTGAACAAACCCAAAAAAAAAAAAGATTTCGCGGCGGTTGGGTGTCGAGTAGCGAGAGAATTCCAAAAGAAAAAAAAAAACACTTTGTTGTGCTCCCGCAGTGAAACATCTGAGGCGGCCGACAGTGGTTGTGTTCTTGCAGTTGGCTGTTTTGTGGGGACATTGCCGCATTGGAGCGTGATATCTCAGTCCGGTACGAACAAAAAGTCTATTCTTTTTATCTTTTTTTTTCTTCTTTATCATCTTCTTCCCACTGCTCCGACCGCTCCTTCACCCCTGTTTAAAAAATTTTCTTCTTCCATTGTGACACTGTATATAGTCTGTTTCTATGGTTCATTACCTGTGACATCACATGATTTTTAGATATCATAGAATAATCTTATATTCTCAAGACACTGGCAATGTTATGAAGTTAGTTGGCATCTCAAAGCAACGGATACAAATAATGAGAAATGATGAGTGGGGTTCTTATCTGTTAGAGATTTCATCTTTCTGTGTAAAGCATGAGTTTATCATTCCTAATATGGATGACATGTTTATGCCTCGAGAACATTCACGACGAAGAGCTCAAAAAATTACAAATTTGCATCACTATCGTGTTGAGTTATTTTATTCAATTTTAGATATGCAACTCCAAGAGCTTAATAGTCGATTCACTAAAGTAAACACTGAGTTATTACTCTCCTTATCATGCTTAAATCTAGAAAAATTATTTGAAGCCTATAAAAAAAGAAAGGCTAATCAAATTTGTTGAGTTCTACCCAAATAAGTTCTCTTCTGTGCAATTACAAATACTTGATAATCAGCTGGAGACTTATATAATTGACATGCGATCTGATGATAATTTTGCTCAACTAGTTGGAATTATAGAATTTGTTGAAAAGATGGTTGAAAAGAGAAAAATTATTATCTATCCATTAGTTTATTTTGTTGTTGAGATTGACATTGACTTTACATGTTGCTACAGCCACTGTGGAGAGAGTATTTTAGCAATGAAAATTGTGAAGAATCGATTGCGCAATAGAATGTGTGATCAATGGATGAATGATAACTTAGGTGGCGTTTGATAACACTTAATTAAAATGTCTAAAGTTTAATTTTCTATCTATTGTCTAAATCTGTAATTTAATAAGTACTTAAAATATATTAGACTTCTATTAAGAGTTGTTTGATAACCAACTTAAATGATATCTGAATTAATATATTATTTCACATAAATATCTTTATATGTCTAAAATATGCTTAAATTTATTTTTATTTCTCATAATTTTATATATACATCTCTCAACTATTCAATAATTACATATAAATCTCTATTTTTATATATTATATAAACACTCCTACATAATTCAAAATATCCCTAAATTTATGGATATCAAGCAGTCGGGGATTTGCTTTCTTTCCCAAACATTGGAGTTCTGTGTTCTTCTCGGCCAGCCCCTCCTCCTTTCGCTGCTGCCGCCGCGCCGCCTCCGCCCTGCTGCTGAGCCACCGTCACCATCTCCGTCCAAGCGGGGAGGGAGGAGGGGAGAGGAGAGGGAAACATCATCCAATCTCTTCGCTCCCTTTCTTGCCTCCTCCTTCCCACTAGGGTTTCAAATTGCTATCTCTCCCTCCACCCCTTCATCCGGATCCCTAGCCCTGCTGCTCAGCCACATGGCGGATGCCACACCCAAGAGGGGGGTTTGCGGGGGAGATGGTGATGCCGCGTGTGGGGTGGACGGGGGCGCATGCCACGCCATCGTGGGTGGGTGAGGAGTAGATAGCGAGTGCAGGATAGATAGGGTGGTGGTCTGCAGATGGTGGCGGCGGGAGATGCAACTGCTAAGCTCCACCCTCCGCAGGTTCTCCCCCCGGGCAGTTGTGCATCACGTGCAGCTCCTCCGGAGGGTTCCTTGGCACTTGCGGCAGTAGAGGGGGCCGGGGACGGGGGAAGAGTGGGGTTTAGACTAGACTCTTCTGGTGTGGTCGGGAGGGCGGGGGGCGTTCTTCTGGTGGGTGTTGATCTGTCTTAGATCTCCTCGGTGCTCTCCAGGGAAATGTCGGTGGCCATGACGGCTGGGAGCCTCCGGATCTGCGCCAGGGCGAGGGCTCCCGGCGCTGGCGACCACCGGATGTGGTTTACCGGGGGCGCCTTCCTCGGGGATGTATGTCCCGCGTGTTGAAATCCATTCAGGAGCAGGTAGTGATCTGATCCCCCTCCCTTCCACCACCCTTGTGTCTGTGCTGGTTCACATGTTCTGGTTCCAGGGTCCAGTCTGATGAAGAGTGGATTTGACTCGCTCATGTTTCCGCCATATTTGCGTGTTTTCCTTGGTTCGTTCGTTGTGTAGGTGTATGGATTGGGTGGCCCGGGTGGACGTGGAGGTTGAGGCGGCGGCGCTGCGGGAGGCACTAGCGGGACACCAGCAGACCGTGGCGGAGCTGAGCGCGGAGCTGGAGGAGGAGCGGGCCGCGTTGGCGGCGAGCGAGGCGATGGCGATGATCCTGAGGCGTCGGCGATGGCGATCTCGGAGGAGTTCTTGAGGTTGTCGATGATGACGGCCCTGTAGCCGCCGAGGAGGAGCTGCGGGAGAGGCCGCGGAGGAACGCCGGGGATCTCGGAGGAGGAATGCCGGGGATCTCGTGGGCATCTCAACAGAGGAGCCGCAGAGGATGGGGGAGGCGGAGCAGAGATCTCCGGGAGCAGCAATAGAGGACGCCGGGGGAGGCGAACGAGCTCGGCTCTCCGCACCACAGGAGGGAGGAGTAGCGGAGGAGGCCGGAGGAGCCCTGCGATCTGAAAAAAAAAAAGTGCCCTAACTGCACTTTTTTTTAAGAGACAACTTAAGATAGTAGACATAGGTTTAGATGTTCATTAAGATGTTTTACCAAACAGTCTAATAAGGTAATGTCTTACCGCTTCAGACATTAGATTTGTTTTAAGGGTTATCAAACAAATCCTTAGTGACATATATTGAAAAGAAGATGTTTGAGAGCATTGACAATGAGACAATAATACAATATTTTTAGCACATGAAGACCCATCGTGGAGAACTCACATGTATAAAACCTTCTACTTAAATGAAAGTAAATATTTTTGTTACATTTATTTTGCCACCCCTTCCAAATAAAAGTGGCTCCGCCACTGGTTGTACTTTTATGAAAGGATCGTGGGTCCTTGGATATTGTTGTTCTCTTCCGTTGAGAGACTTTAGTAGATGGAGTATGGTACACTTCTTGGTCAATTTTCAACATATTCGACGTATGTCGCTCCCCTTTTCATCATGTGTACTACTTTTCTAGTATGTGAAATGGCAACGCTATTTTAATGCTAAAAAAAATGGTGGATGTTTCAATGACAACTTTGATATCACAATTTTAAAAGCATGGTGGATATGATGTGAGCTCTTTGTACTTCATATAACTCTAAGTATCAAACTAATCCTAAATGGATATGTTTATGATGAGTACGTAGGATTTGCTATCTATCTCAAGCACCCACTCTTAAACATAAAACATATATAAGGGTGGATCCCACAACATATTAATGGTTATAAGATCCACTTAAGCAAGTGTTTCTCATGCACATTAAAACTACAAGTATTCAAAACTAATGAATACGGTGTCAAGTCACCGTGGAAATTAACTTTAACCACTAAAGATCCGTTTAGTTGTTTGTAAAATAAATTTATAGAGAAAATTTTTTCAAAGATTAACTTTTACAGGAAAATAAAAAACACAATTATCCATTATGTACTCACGTAAATATTTTTCTTGAAAAGATTTTCAGATATTTATTAATTAATAAAATATTATTAAAAATATTTTTTTAAAATAAATAAATGTAAAAAAAAAAAGAAAATATATTTTGTATGTCGACCACTCGATAGCTCGACGCGGGCCACCCGACACCAGACGTCGGGTGCACCGGGCGTCGGGCTGGGCTCCGAATGTTGGACGTCGGAGGTCAGGCGCCAGATGCCGAGTGCCGACGCCGACCACCCAATCGTGCCGAGTGCCGGCCGTCGGATGGTCAGACACCAGGTGTCCGATTGCCAGCCGCCAACCGTCGAATTTCAAGCATATCGGACACTGAGAATTATATTAGATATTGTAGTCATATTAATGAAAATCTTACATTAAAGAGAAATCTAGAAAAATAATTTACAGAGTCTTATTAAGGATGCTAAATCTATAATTTTAGATTAAAAAATCATAGATTAATTTTTCAGTGGTACCAAACTGATTATTGTATGAAGTTTTTTCCAAAAAAAATTCCGACACGAACTTTTATGTTTTCGACCCTAAATCATTTCCTATGTACTTTATATATAAACTCAATACTTAGATGTTTCTTCTCACATATATAATCGAGTAAATACTCATCGCACGCCTTTTAGCATGGCTAAGAGACCTCCTAGGTATTACATGGATGCGCCTCATAACACCAATACAGGGATAAGAATCCTCTTCTATTGGTGCATACCTCCTCCCATTCCACCCATTTACTCCTCTCACATTCTACCCGCCATGCTTGCCTGCCAGCCTGCTTCTGCCTTCTTCAGCATGGCAATCAAAAGGCGAAGGGGAAGGATCCCATGGCCGGTCTCTCAACCCCCCCAAAATGATCAGTTAAGCCTTCCTCCTGTTTCAGTACTGCACATCACATGTTCGATCAAAGTACTGCCCCCAAAAGCAGGCCATCCCCAAGTGCCTGGCAACTTTCAGTAATGGTTGGATGCATGCATGTCACGGCGTCGCTCGCCCATTTCTCTAACTAAGCTTTCAGCCGCTGCATCACGGGAAGGAGTACAGGGTGGGAGGATCCCCTCCCTCCCACTTCCACCACCTCCGTGTTCTACCAAGGGACTTGGACTTCAGGCAGCACCACCGGCACTAGTTGGCATACGTGCACCCATGCACCACCATATATATATCTTGTACGACATGTTTTCTAGAAGAAAATTAATTAATTTAGTGACATCATTTGTTGATACTAATTTGACTCCATCAGATCACTATTTGTCAGAGAAACTAGCTCGTTTAATAACACCGATCCTTGATGCTAGATTTGGCTCTAGCAATGGAAACATGCCATGTAATATTCCACAGCGAAGACTCGGTTGGCACTTCATAAAGGAGGTGGCTTTGTAATGATCGACTAGCATTTGATACACACCTTAGTGTACAGTACATGCTTTTTAATGTATGCTACCTAGTTTAAATTGTAGTGAAAAAATTCCATTTTCATATGATTGGTCTATATGAAAAATAAAGATCAAGAAGACAAAATTAAGGAAAACCCTCATAATTGCTCCTTTGGTTTGTAAGCATTCTTGGGAACAATATATATCTCTTTAGATACTCACATTAAAAAATGTCACACCAGCTAATATCTCTATCTTAGCAAATGGAATTTTAAGCTTCGAACTGTATCCAGGTGTGTACAAGCAAATGGAAGAGTAATTACTTCTTTGGTTCGCCATTAGAATCTAAATCCCGACACAACTTCCCTAAAATGCCTCTTGATATGTGAGCCCAAGTTTTCAATCACTGGATTAAAGGCGTTGCCAGAAACAAACAAAAGAATCGTAGGCATATTAGGGTAGCAAATCCGAGGTTCTTCAATTTTCTTGTTAATTTAAAAACTCACAATTAATGTCATGGATATGGACTGATTGCCCTCTACTGTACGATGTTTTAAACGTTTTGGATACTCATCTTCAGAAGCAAAAAGGAGAGTGGAGTTGAAACATTGAAGGCAATGTTTCAATCATGTCCAAAACAGGATATACTAATTTAAATTAAACAAGATTTTTAGTATAAATAGTGTAGAGGCACTTGTTGAAGGAGAGAGGGAAACCTTGAGCAAGAAGACTGATCGAGGCGTCCAAGTACTAGAACAAGAATGGAGTCTTCAAAAGTTCTCACTGTGCTGCTCCTGATCCTGGTTGCCATTTCATCTCCATTGATCTTACCGACCCAAGCCGTGACAACAACATTAAACACAGGAACTGAGAGGGTTTCCTTCCCACAGAACGTCGTTTTTCCTGGTATTTTCCTTAATCTTTACTATCTTCTTTTCTGGTTAATTATCTTCCGCAACAGGAAATGCATATATATTTTTTGTTGAGGAGTCCACACTCTATTTGATCAGAATTTCTTCTTTTGATCAATTGGTATCACTTGCAGAAATTAAGATGGGTGTTGGGAACAAGACCCAGATGATTATTTGATCATTATGTTATAATGGATGCAAAAATGTGCCAAAGCTAATATAATAATTTAAGCCAGCCTCGTCTCAGTTGACATCGATCTCACCCTCGTTTTCAAATTCAAATCTTATCGAGCTCTAACTATATATTTTTCGAAAAGAGATATTTGACCCAAATCTATAAAAATGTGTTTACTCATATCTATAAGAACTGAGGGACCTCTGTAAGCCTGGGCGATGGTCAACCGTATGGATAGAATTGCTGTGATATTATGTTAAAAAAATTTGTTCTGAGGGAATATTCTAAAAAATATGGCAGTATATGTTGTAGAAAGAGTTGACCTGTGAGAAGAGAAGAAGAAACAAAGACCAACACTACACATGTATACAACATGTTCGATGGAATGTCAGAAAAAAACAATCACTTTATTCAAATTGCTGTGATTTTCTCTAATTCGGTGGCTCTTATTACACCGGACGTCAACCGTCGTGGAGTCATTTTAAGGGAGAATTTTTCAAGAAACTCCACCCCCATTAGAACTTTATCGAATGGTGATCTTGAGTCCCAAACCAAACTCAAGAACCCAATACACATCTAGAGTCTTAACTGGACTCAATCTTAATTTGCGAATAAACCACCACATAACAAATATAATGATATTTCTCTTCTGATGAAAATGTATTAACTCTATTTTCTGTTGATCAATATCCTTAATTTGTTTCAGCTAATTTCTAATACCAATCTTCTAATTATTCTAGGATGCACGCCTGGCCAACAATGCAAATATGACTGCTGCATCTGCATTGGCCCTGATCCGTTCGTGTGCCGAGGAACCTGCTGCACACGCACACCCCCGTCGGCCTAATGGTACTGTTCCCTCTGAATAATTACCTCGCTAGCCGCTTGAAACAAGAGTTCCAGGAAATAGCAATATAGCATGTCATGGGGTGTGATTGCGCAAGTAAAAATAAGCGAAATAAAATCTATGATGATGGAGCCAATGTGTGTTCTCGGTATCTACTTTCTAAATAATTCACATCAGTTTTATTATTAAAAAATATTGCAATAATAGTTTTCATATGTTTGTGCAATTCTTTGCAAATTAATTAAACCTTCTTTGTTCAAATATTAATTTCTGGCCTTCATTTATAGGGCTTAGTTGCACTTCAATGATATGACATGTACGAAATTAATTAGACATTTTTATCGTTAATCTATACACGGACTGTTTTGGTACATGGGTATATGCCCCAAGGTTAACTTAATTTAGTATATAGGCTAACGCATGCAGAATTAATTTACTTGGCATTAGAAATAAAATGAGATCAGGTAGAAATCTTTGTTGTCCAAACCCTCGATAAACTCTCGCCCCATCCGTCACCTCATAATTAAAAAAAAAAAAAAACTTCACCTCACCTAACACTTGGGAAAAAAATATTTCTTTTTTATTTATCCGGGAATAGCATTCTACGTCAGTACTCCTAAGCTGAATATGTACATTTACATCTCCATACTTAAGGATAAAAAACTTATGGAAGCGGCCCAAAATCTCGTTTTGAAAGGTAATATGGAGTCATGGATCGAGCATTAAGAACATGTGGTACAATTGAATAAATATACTTAAATATGTCCTATTCAATATTTATAAAAATATGTTTCATTCTTGCCATGTGAGTAAACTTACCACATTCTCACATGTATATATTAATTATTATTAAACAATATGATGTTGTCATGTGAGAGGGACCACAGTTACATGTCTTCCAAATGAGAGAGAGATACAGTTACACAATGTTTTGACGGAAAATTAAACAATGATGTTGTCATGTGATAAATCTTAGAATTAAGAAATATTAGTATAGTATAGATGGGTTACATATTAATTGTGTAAGTTGTAGTATATTTGTATAATGCAAGAAATAATTGTGTAAGTTATAGCCACTTAGTTTGTTACATACCAATATATTAGCTATACTAATCTATACTATTCTAATAAAACTCAGTTCTGGAGCAGCCACGTGGCAGCACCAGAAGTAGAATTTTCCCGCCTAAACCTCCCACTAAATCTATCTATATATATGCAGCTAATATGGTTAAGCAAATTCGGATAAACAAATCCTACATATAGCAGCTAACATAAAATATAACTATCAACTTTAACACATCTCCCGAAGGCAAGTCTCAAACATTAATTGTCACCCAAATCAACGAAGAAATCTTTCTAACAAGGTAAGATACTCCCATCTAAAAAATCTTGCTAAATCGAGCAGACCATAACTTTTTAGAAAAATTCAATTTTAAACCTACATTCGTGCAGTCCACCTTCCTTTGTTTAAAGAACAAACTTTCCCTGTTTAGTTTAACAAAATTTTTGTAATAAAAATTATATACTTTTATAATAATATTTTTATTTATCTTATTTCTATAATAACTACCGTGCATGGCACGGGTTTTTCAACTAGTAATATAATATACTCAGTCTTAGTGCTGCAACGTGCCTGTATCAGGACAATCATATTCTCTCCATAATAATATCTTCTTACCTAAACAATAGAAATACAGGTAGTTTAAATGAACTAAATAATTATCTTCCTACTCTCTCTCTCCAACTTTCTCTCCTATTAAACTTTCCCAAAATATATATCCCTACCTCACTCTCCCCTTCTAAACTAATAAAAACTTGCTAATATATTTTTCTCTCTTTTCTTTCTATAAATATCTATCTATTTCTAAAACTCATGTTTTTACTCAAAATCTATTTTCTAATAATAAAAATATTACCCTCATATATACTACGTATAAATTTATTAACTCAAATCTAACAATTTTCCATGCAATGCACGGATAGAACTAGTTAAGTTATTTTTGTATATCTTAAGAATAATTATGCCATTATTTGTCTTGAATATTTGTATACACCAAGATTATATCTTAAACTACAATTTACATAAGTGCTCTCTCTCTCTCTCTCTCACCTCTCTCTCTCCTCTTCTCTCTCTCTCTCTCTCTCTCTCCTCTCTCTCTCTCCTCTCTCTCTCTCTCTCTCTCTCTCTCTCTCTTCTCTCTCTCTCTCTCTCTCTCTCTCTCTCTCTCTCTCCTCTCTCTCTCTCCTCTCTCTCTCTCTCTCTCTCTCGCTCTCCTCTCTCTCTCTCTCTCTCTCTCTCTCTCTCTCTCTCGCTGAGTGCGTGGAGGTGTGGAGAGGGGAGGGCAAGAATTCTGCAAAGGAGATTGACGTGGCAAGAATGAAACATACTTTTATAAATATTGAATAGGACATATTTAAGTATATATTTATTAAAATAATGCTCAACAGATTCAAATATATGTATATATAACTTTCACAACAGATCATGTGGTACAATTGACTAGTGCATTGGAGTTTCGTTAGGAGGTTGTGCCACCTAAAAATCTCTATTTTTTTATTTTCGATTAGATTGCCAAGGCCAAGGACCTCAATTCAATTTTGATTTGAAAAAATTGAGGGGATCGAATTAAATCGACACGTATTCATCCTTACTTTTGTGTTCCCACATAGAAGCTTGGTCATGGATAGCCTACATCTACTATCGAGTAAAACATACTTTTTGAAGCTTCATACAGGGATATCCCATTGATTTATGTTGAGGAGTACATTTTGCATCTTGGAATCAGACCTCAGACAAAATTCTTTTCTTTCTTCTCTTTTGTGGTGGATGAGTGGGGGCTTTGTATGCAATTTATAGTAATTCAGGGGTATTACATAAGTTTATATCTAAAACGGATGTTATCATCATAAAGAATCGGTTCGCAGCCGGATGTCTATATGTGCCTAGCCTTCATCATTTTATCACTGCTGTATCCATTCAATTTTGGTATGTGTCCCATATCATCGACATAAAGGATCCTAATTTGGAGTCACTTGGAATTTGCTCATGAGTGGGGGAGTTGGTAAAGTGCCTTACAGTTGCCCCCTGAGCAACTCAATTTATTAATTAGATAAATTAATAATAGTTAATAAAATTTTCAAGAATAAATAGGTAAAAATAAAATCTGATAATTAAAAATAGGTAATAACTTTATGAATGGTCCATAATAAAAATTATTGGGCCAAAATATGAGTTGGGATAATAGAATAATGGTAAATTTTTATTAAATTTGGAATGCTCATTATCTAATAAATTAAATGAGAAACATAAATTTTGTTACTACTTGAGTAACGTGGTCGGCTCAGACTGAGGATACCAAGGGAGAAGTTGATACACCGAGGCCGTCGAACTTGATCTCTCGACCTGTAGGACCACCGAGAGAGCTTGATGGGTAGACACTCCGACGATCAAGTCAACTCGAGAAGAGACAAGTTATTCGGGAGTTTCTCAGAGATTGTGTACCTTTTCTGTTGAACGTTTGCCCCCCCCCCCCTTTATATAGGTACTTACTGAAGATCTCCGTTGGACAACTCCGGAGATTCCACTGAGGATCTCCCTAATTACTGTGTATCGTGACCATAACCGGCAGGCCAACTCAGACAGATTGCGGTCATAACCGGCAGGCCAGCTCAGATAGATCATAGCCATAACCAGCAAGCCAACTCATGTGGGTCGTGGTCTTAATGGCCGCACAATCCTTGGATATTGCTCTGTTTGACTGATTCCTCCAGCCATCACGTGACTCGTGCTTCTTAGACTTCAGCTGACGCGCCATCCCCCTCGTCACTGCCAGGTCAGAGGTTGAACCAGACCCCTTCCTGGCTCGGTCTAGACAACGTACAGTCATCAGGTCGTCAATGTGGTTGAGCTAGGCTTGACTGTCCTGAGCTGGGTCTTAGCCTGAGGTCCTTGAAGTAGACGACCTACGATCGTTGGCTTTGGACTCGTCTTGGAGGTCGGCCAGGTTGTGATAGGAGACCGACCAGCCGAGGATCTATCTATATCATTGCCCCCCAGCTTCATATCAGGCCACTCCGGGGGGCTGATGTGAAGCGATGACTAGAGAATCACTCCATTGATGATGCGTGAGACGCCACGTAGTCCTTCTAGAACCGCATGGCCTGCCGCCAACCGTATTTGCCACAATCGAAATGTCCGTGTCATGATGGTGCATGGTGGTCAAAGTAATGACCCAGCACCATACTGACAGTAGACGAAGCAACGTTCAGTTACGTCGACGCCTCGACTTCCGAACGCCATCATCACAAATCACCGGGATCCATCCTAGTCGAGATCTGTGGGGAGATTTGTGGACCTATCGGATAGCGCCTCGTGGGTTGATCTGAGCACTCGACCGGGACGGTGAATCACAGTCGTCGGATCGAGGCAACCCCCTGGCCCTACAAATACTGTGATCTGCGTCTGAAAAGTGACCCTTGCTTCCATGCGCAAGCTGCCCCCTCCATTCGAGATGGCCAACCTGTCAAGCATTAGAGCTCTGTTTGGACGATCCGGCTTTCCTCCTTGGTGAACCTCCTTCGCCCGATCTTCCTTCTTCACTCGCATCTACGAGAGGTAAGTCATGGGCTCTACCTCCACTTCTGGTTCTTCTCATTCTTCCAAAACTTCTTCTTCATCGACCTCCGGGTATTCTCCTTCCAAGGATACTGACGATATCTGAGCCCATCACACGATGGAGAAGGGGTTCTAACTTTATACCGAGGCTGTCCGAACTGGCTTTCGATACCCTAACACGCTCGCGGAGAATCCTCACACACAGAACGGCATCCACAACCACCACTAGGTCTCACCCAGACCTTCCTCGTGGTCTGAAAAGAACACCAAACGCACGCGGAGAAACCTCAACATACGAAAATGGCATCCACTGTCACCACTAGGTCTCACCCAGACCTTCCTCGTGGTCTGACAAGGACACCAAACACACGTGGTGCCACAAGATTAGGGAAACCACACACTCCACAGCAAAACACATCGCAACGGAAGCATGAAAGACGTCTGAGGTTAAGCCAAAATCGGACACCTCACAACGTCAACAAACCATGTGGTCGAGTACTAGCGAGCCAATAGGACTGTCACCAGACAAACTGACAGGAGACTCCACCATCAGCTTCCAGACTCACTAACACCATGCACAACGGAGAACCAATGAAGAGTTGGCAGCACACCCGCCACGCGCACACAGGGCTCAGCTGGGTACCAACATGCCAACCACCAGAAATGAGCACAACCACAAGGGAACTAAAACAACTGCAGAGGTCGAGGACAACACGTCGACCTCAGAGGGACCCAAATCGAAGCAGGGTATCACAATCAAACACACTCGCTCCCAAAGTGAGAGGGAAAACTCGGACACAGGCCACGACCAAAGCCTAGCGTACCACCGATAGGGCTACCTAGGCAAAGCAAAGCAGCCACCCCACAGCGATAGCAGTACAACCACAAGGCACGAGCTAGCACAAAGTGTCCCATAGGCGAAAAGCTCAACGCCTCCAACACCGAGCGAAGTCGTGAAACGACACACAAATCTTACAAACAGGCACATGGCACAACACATGGTGCTATCACAAGCACCAGGAGCCATCCAAGGTACAACACAATGCACCAAGGCTCTAGGCGACACAAAACTGAAATACTCGAGCACGAGCACACGGTGCTACCACAAGCACCCAAAACTAAGCAAAGTGCAATGCAGGTGCACCATCGGCCGAAACAACATGGGCTAACGGGAAGGACTCTCCACAAGAGACCTGTCAAAAGTCACATGCAAAGAACTGCATGCCTGAAAGGGCACAACAAGCCACGCTGGCCCCAGCCCTTGAGGCACAAAAGCACGAAGCATCAAAGAAAACGCTCAAGGTGTAGTACACACAACCGCACCAACAACCCGAGACGACACAGGGCCCACCGAAGGGAACTCTTCACCAAAGACCCACAAGAGAAGTGCACGGAAAGCCAACAAATTCAAGAGCGCAACAATCACGTCGGCTTCAAGAAGCACACAAAACATAGAGCACCGACTCTGCCGCACGGGGAGCGAAAATCGCAGCAACTCCCTGGCGCGCAAGAGCAGGAAGCACCACCTCCATCATGACCGATAGAGAGGCCAAACACCAAAAAAAGTGATATGAAAAGCCTCCAAGGCACAAGCCGAGGCACGATTGAGAACACACTGAAACAACGCTTGCACGAGCAAGCCAAGCAAGAAAAACCAATGCATAGCGAAACAATGCTCACGCAAGCAACCCAACAAGAAAATAATACTACCTCGCTCCAAATCAACAGGGACCCAATGTCCCAAATTGTTCAGGCAGGTAGCAATTAACAATCTCAACGAAAATGGCACGAACAGGTCCACCGACCCCCGGTGCCACACGGAAAACAACAACACGTGGGGAGCAACCAACTCAACCCAAAAACAACTCAGGGAAGATGACTCCACCAGAAGGTCACAACGATGCGCACCCTAGCAACAACAACACCACATTGGAGCATCACCACCCGAGCAACCCACAAAAAGCAGAGGAAGGAGACACATAACGAGTCTCTTCCACACACGAGAGAGAGAAAAAACACAACGCAAGATTGGTACTTCCATAAGAAGCACTGTAGCGCCCCAGAAATTTAAAATGTTAAGAAAATAGAAATAATTGGTTAAAATACCTTAGGGTTGTTATTAAATTGTGATAATTAGATGATAGACTTAATTAGTGGTTAATGAACGTTATCCCAGTATCGTACCTCGAAGTGCGTTCCTCCATAGGGCGATACCGAAAAATGATAACAAAATAAAAATCGAGAACATCATAATTTCCAACAAAATGTGGAGAAATAAATATGTAATTATTTGAATTTTTCGACGTACGGATTTCAAGGTACAGTCGACGCGACCATTTTTCGGGTGATTTTCACCTAGTGTAAAATAAATTCTAAAAATTAAATAAAAATCACCATAATTTATAAAATCATAACATTAGCTTATCGTTGAAATTTCAATACAAATGAACACTGTTTGGACATGTTTACAAAAGGGACAAGTGACCAACTGATTTAAGGAAGAATTACGTAATGGAATTTTCTGGGAAATTTTGTGTGCCTACGTGTGAGGAGTTGGGATAGCCACCTCACCTACGTAGGGGATTCACACGTTAACCCTTGCCTGGCAAGCTTGGAAGTGTGCATGGTGTTCGTGTCAATGGTGAAAACTCCATGGCTTATACTATGACACCTCAGTGCCAACGTGCCTTCTGCCTGAGAGACTTGTTGGGCTTATAAAAGCCATCCCACAGCCTTCGAACATACCTTCCCAGCAGCTGCTCTTGCACCACCCCTGTTCTTGCTGTTTCTTTTGCTGCCATTGATGTGTGGGAGCTGCTACTGCTGAAGCTGCAGCCTCCACTGGTCTTGCCTGAGGAGCTACAGTTGTAGCCGTTCGTGGACTGCAGCATTGCACCCCAGTGCTATCTTCTTCCTGTTGGCTGTGAATCCTTCGAAGGGAAGGCCTCATCTTCTGCAAGTTTGGTAGGATTCAATTCTTTCATTCCTCTCTTACTCTTACCCTTGAACAAGCTATAAAACTTATGTTAGGGTGTACAAGCTCTCAATTCCTTGTTTGAGATCCATAAGTACTTTAGAAGCTTGTGTGCATAGTGTGTTGTAGTAGAATTCTCTTCCTTTCCCACTCTTCTCTAAATTCTTGACTCCCACTTGTTAAAGAGGTCATGATCACCTACTTACTTGCTTAAAACTTGTGAAATCTCTTTTGAAATTGTGTATCCATCCCTTATAATCATGTTTTAGTTGTGTGTCTGTAGGATTCACTCCATCCCATCCTTCTTCCTACACCTCAATTAGTTCAATAGTTGAGGTAATCCTTCACCATGTGTAAGCTATTTCCTAGATTCAGGAAGTAGCTCCATGACAAGAACTGAGCCTTCATCATGTTAATTTAGTTTTTGGTCATGGAGGCAACACATCATTCCCTAATCCTCTTTCTTCTTGTTCTTATAATTCCTTCATGCTAAGAGATCCATGTATAAGTGTAGGATTCATTTCCTAATCCTCTTTCTTTCCACTTCTAGATTAATTGCTTGAAGTGATTCTTATCATGTGTCTGTCATTTTCAGTTCAGAAAATATGGTCATGGTAGAAACTGAATCTTTCATCATATTATAGTTAGTCCTCAAGCCATGAGAAGTACTTATTATCCCTTCTTCACCTCAACTTGTTTAAAATCTGAAATCATATTGATTCCGTTGTGTAGTGTAGAGTGAACTATGATAGTTCTTGTTCTTCTTAGAAGTTGAACCTTTGAGAAACCATGAAAGTCTCTAGTGAGTGTGCCTTGATAAATGAATGATGAAAGTAGGAAAGAGAGTTTTAAGGGAATTACTCTTTCAGTAATTTCCCCTCGAATTGTCTTCTTGTTGAGCATCTATGTGAATCATATCCCCTGTTCTTTCTTTCATTTTCTGTCATGTTACATTGAGCTATAGAACTGAAATCATACTTGTTCAAAGTCCTAATTGTGTTAGGAATGTTGAGAGAAACTTTGTAGAACCATTCGAGGTTGGATTGAATGGTTTTCTGAAGATTTACACAGCCCCTGTCGACAGACGAAGGGCTGGCTGTCGACAGGAACCCTGGTCCAGACAGAAACTAGAAAATCCACCTGTGTTGTCCCTGTCGACAGGCCCCTGGCTTGCTATTGACAGGTGCACACAGAACTGAAATCCCAGTTCTGGAAACCAGCCCTGTCGACAGCAGACTCATGCCTGTCGACAGGCCTTGTAAGTCATGTATCTAGGCATCTATTTGACTCCGTTCTTCATTGTAAATCCTACCCAATTGCTCCAACTATAGTCTACCTATAGTTGGGGTTTTTACTATCTAAACCTCTACTAAAAACAGTCATGTGATCTTCCTTTTTCTTGAATTATTTCTTCAATTTCCGAACAAAATTGTTCTTGTGAAACTATCAATTTCTGAAATCAGTGAAGGAACCAAAGTTCTTGGTTCTTGTGTGCAAATCTGAGTAACTATGAGTAAAATCCTGTATCCTTGACTCATTACAATAATGAGGTGTTATGATGACGAGTTGCGAGTCTTTGGGACTCATTTGAGTAATATGCCTGGCAAATAAAGGGCTGGTTCAGTCCTGGGGGGAGCGCCCGATTCGTCAGTGGCGCGCGTGGGGGCGATGAGGACAGTGGATGTTGGCATGCATCATTAAGTGGTTGATTAGTCATCATGATACACATGTGTGGTGAATAAGTGCTTGATTCTAAACTTAAGAGACATCCTGAGTATTGATCATACTCCTATATTACCTTGGTTCTTCATGTGTTATTGAATTGACTCATTCGTTCATATCTTTGAACACTCATTATTAATAATGTTCATGTTCTTATCTTGAGATCATACCTGTGAATCCTTCTTAATTCAAGGAATTGAATTCTACTGGGCTAGTTAGCTCACCAAACCTACTATTTCAGGTACCTACAATTCTAGAAGGCGGAAACTTGGGATTTGTGTGTGGAGAGACCAACCGTGGCGACATTTTATCTTGAGATTGTAAAGCAGAAATCATGTAACACCTATTGAATGGCAAATAATACCTGTTATTTAGTGAAGCTTCTGAGTAATTGCCCTGTTCAATTAGTTCAATTGTACTCTTGATTTCCCGTTCGTTCACGTTCCGGCATTTATAGATATATTAAATGTCGTGACGTGACAAGCACAACTAGCCAGACACCCACGGCACTCACCAGACCACCATCAGCAGAAGCATGTAGGGCGCGAGAAAACGAAGCAAACCACCCGAACCACGAAGACATATGAAGTCCCACCAGTGCAATCGATAAACTTAGAAATGAACAACGAGACAAGCTGGACAACAAAGCAGCCAGACGCATAGCCAAGCGTACAACATCTTGACTAGAAATGCCTAAGAAAATTGTAACATAGATAGTGTAACCGGCAACAACGACAGCTCATCTCTACAAAGAGAGAGAGAGAGCAGCGACAACCAAAACAACATGAAGCAGCCCTGGGAAGGACCTCCACTAGGAACGATAGAAAGTCGTCCTAGGAGAACTTCACCAGAACAGACAACCAAACCAAAAGACACATTTCAAACCATAGGGGCAACACAACGGTGGCCCAAAATGAACACAGAACACTCCTGGGAAGAATCTTCGTCAGAAACGACAAAGGGTGATCTTGGGAAGAACCTTCACCAGAAGTCACAACCCAAACGACCAAACAACACGGACCAATCAAAGAGAACATCACAGCAAGCAAAAGCAACGCAAGCCGGTCTGGGAGAACTCCACCAGAACCACCAGGGCACAATTCTGAGAAAACCTGCCAGAACACACCAGCCAAAAAACAAAATACCTCAGGCCCTGAGGCAGCACAGTAACAACAAAAACGGGCATGGAACAGTCCTGGGAGAAACCCTCACCAAGATAACAACAAACAGTTTTGGGAAACCTCACCAAAACACAGGGCAACCAAGCGATTCACTTCAACCCAGAGGGCAACACAACAGCAACCAAAAACGGGCACAACACAGCTCTGGGGAAAACTCAATTCCACCAGAACCAACAGAGAAGAACTCCGGGAGCACCTCACCAGAGCTCACAACCAGCCAACACAAGGCCGACAAACAACCACAGACAAGTGTCGCTACGCTCAACCAGCAATGCAACACGACACACAGAACATCTACTTAGCCCGAGCAACAACGTCGACCGAGCAGAGCACAGCGCACAATAGCGCACAGATAGGAGACCACACACACAACCAATACAACACACATCCCAACAATAGGGCAACACCCCACAAGGCAAGGACACTTTAATTGGTTCCATAGACAACAACCCTGCACCGGTGAAGGCCACACCACACGCAGGCTCTCTTAGCCTTCGCGACACACACGCACCCAAATGCGCTGAACACGACCAGGAGCACCGCGCCTGGACTTGCCTGCAACCGTCCTCCATACGGGGAAGACCACTTCCAGCGAGTCCACTGCCAACTGCGCCACCACGACACGAACACACTGAGTGACCACACTCGCCACACACGCAACATAGCAACAGCTGCAACCCTCCTGCAGTATGCCCACGAACCTTGCAGGGAGCCGTACACCTACAAAACAATTGAAAGCACAAGCCTAACACTAGCTGGACGGTGTTAACTGCATACTAGTACCTTTCTTTGGGACAGCTATAGTTATTAACTCATTGCAAATCTCAATAGACCCACTCTCTGATACCAACTATAATGACCCGACCTCCCGAATCCCGCTAGGGACCCCGAAGTTCGCGCCGCCACCCACGGGTCCGAAGACCCAGAAGGGTTAGAAGAAAAGTCTAGTGAGATATGTACTGAATTTAAATAACTATAACAATATAACAATTGTACAACATGTCCCGAATAAAAGCACATGTACAAGAAGAAAGGTGCAGTCCTTAAGGGGCATACCCCGAGAACTTGCAAAAACAACTCTTGTAATAATCGGTATGTTCGGATCGTAGTTTACCGGGTTTGGAGGCCAGTGTGTGGCCCATTAGTTGTATGAGTATGTTCATATGTGTCTTTATAGGTTGGTCTGATAGGAAGGGAGACTGGTGGGGTGGAGTTCCCAGCCCAAACAAGCCTCTATCGAGTTCATTAAGAACATGACGTAACCAGACGTCGCAATTCTCACATGAACACGACCACCTTCCACGTCGTGATTTCGCACCGCTGTTAAGTGAGCGCCGCTGCAAGCGCGCCGCGTGGTGCATGCAGGGACGTCGGGTTTAAACGCGTCGGTGGGGTACGTCACGTTTCTAAACGCGATGGTCCGATACGTCACGATTTAGACTCAGTAGGTTTTGGGTTTCTACCCTAGGCCGACTGTGGGTTTTGAAGGAGAATTGGGGCGATTTTGGGTGATTAGCTGCCCATTCGGTGTGGTTCCGGCACGAGGAGAGCTTCGTAGCGCGGGGAACCTTCAGTTGTGTCGGTTTTACGTTTCATTTTTCGGTAGGGGAATTCTACCATATTTTTCCCTTGTGTGGATTGTATAGGTTAGGGTTGTGGCTTTTGATGTGGAAAATGGTTAAGCATGATAGAGAGCATGCCTAGGACCATATTTGAACTGCTATTTCTTGCTTTACTTGCATGTATGGCTGTGTGGAGTGATTTCCGGAATGGTAGTTCAGGTTGTGTCTCTATTGTCTGAAAGGCGACGGAACTAGCCATAGCGACTCATGTGAACGCGACGGCCAGGACTGTCGCGTTCAAACTTTAAGGTGGCAGGTAAGTCTGTCACGATTCAAGTCTATAGGCACTATTGTGTTGGACACGTTTTGAAATGTGGCCACCTGAGCTCTGGGGTTCTATGGCCAGTCTACCTAGTTCTATCCTACATTGCTTGGGCATGTTGGGCATGCAATGCAATGGTGACGTATAGGGTCCATGTCGGCTTATACCGTGATTGTTATGACAGGTTTTACGTGGGAATGTGTGCATAGCAAGTCGGGTTATAACATCTTCCGAGGTTACCTCTCTAGTCGGGTCCCCAGCCCAGGTGCTCGGGGTTTGTCTCGGTACAGTGAGTACCGTCAAGGTTTGTGTCGTCTTCCTGGACACCCTCACTCCTGAGTTTGAGTTGTACGTCCGACTGAGGGAAAGACGACAGGGGGCAGCAACACGTGTTTGTGGGTGTGCGGTCGCTTGTAGCGCGCTCGTAGTTGGGGGACAGACACCAGTAGACATACTGGTCACCAGCTAGTCCTGTTTCTAGTACCTCACTTTAGGGTTCTCGGCCGGAGTCCCTAAAGGTGTCAGCTTGGGCCTACAGCTATGTAGTCTGCAAGAGTGGTGTTAGTTGTCTCCACAATTCTTGTCTTGTTGAGGTGGAGAGGCAGCTGGACCTTTCGTTCGTGGCTGCGAGACTGAGAGGTGGACTTGTGTTGTTTGTCCAAGTCTGTGGCTGGTGTCGCAAACCAATTCTCATGACTCGCGTGCGGCGTGCCCTTCTGTGCTTGTACACATGTTTGTGGTTTTCCGTTTACTTAATTTACAGTTGTAGCATCATGCGTAGGTGTTATTTACTTTGATGCTTTACAACTTTGCTCGTCTTACCTATTGTACATTGTGTTTATCGGCTTTGGGGGAGTTACCCTACTGAGCTAGTGACTTGTGAGCCAAGGAGTACCATATATAGGCAGTGGGGGCGGAGCTAGTGAGCATAGGATGCTCAGTGTGAAGAAACACACTTAAACATGTGGCAATCCATGTAAAAAGCTTAAACCAATGAGAGGGTGCCATGTAGTTTTTTACTGGTCAAGGGGGTGCAAGGTGGCCCTTTTGCCCATGGGAACGGCCCCATGCGTTGCCATGGGCGCGAGAATGGCGCAAGTGGGCTATATTCTCAGGCAGTTGCGTAGACTAAGTAAACCCAGGTTGACGTCAAGCGATGCTGCCGTCACCCCATGCAAACGTCAACATGTGTGGTGTCAACCAGAGTCAACGTCCAGGGATCTTGCCATCACATGGAGTCAGCAGCAATCGATGTGGACATTTACATGGGATCCGAGGCAAGTCATCAAGCAGTCAAACAAGCCTTATTGGGCCATGAACCACGCGGGGATGGGCCAAATCTCGTGTCTACAAATGCCCCTCCGAGACATCCGATCTTGCAAGGGAGTGAAGCGGATTGAAAGGTTGGTGTCTCGGTAAACAAAGGATGCAGAGATTTGAATAAGGGTCCATTTCCGAGGATAGGAATTATAGCAAGCCACACGAATGAGTTAGGCTAGAAACAAGTGACGAATCATCTGAGAGACAAGTGTGAAAAGGAGGGAGGGTGATCTACCCGTGTAACTACAACTGCAACCCAACAGTAGGGTACCCGGCATTGCCAAGTAGGACTTTGACTAGTTTCTGGTGTTGTCTGAGTCAAAGGAGTTGTAATATGACGGTTGAATCAGGAAAATCTCACAACCGAAGTCCGTCGGGACCCGCTGACATAATCAGGGCGTTTGTCCAATCATAGGGTTATGAAGACAAAAGGGATTGATTGTACTCTTAAAGGATTATCAAAATATTCTAACTGGAATCATTGTTTGGAAAGCCAGATGTCCAAAATTGAACTCATGACTGGCGAAATGTTCACATGAACTCAACAAGACTGGAATGATTACTTGTGATTTGCACGGTGGGACTATTGGAGAATGGGCAACAAAGACCCGATATCAGCTTGGATACTCAAGAAGATGGTGCTGATTTAGTTGGCCAATTGAGCGGAGTGCCACGCAGCGATTTGAGGAAAGTCTCCATTTTTTTTTTGAGTTAGTAAAAGAATGTTAGTAGTGAAGACCTAAATGCATGTTTGTGTGGGTTCCCTATCTAAAATGCAAGTTAGAACCAGAGGAAATTTCTAAGGCCATACAAATAACTAAGAGATTGCAAACCCGTCATAGTTTTTGGTAAAGGGGAACTCTGGGTTCATGGCGCCAAGCTATTCGCCTCTGGTGACTAAATCTATGTTAGACGTACCTGTACAACACTCAAGGTCACATGAGTGTTCCCGAATTTGAAGCATCACCTGTGCTTAAACATCCTGCAAAATAACTTGAAGCACAAGATGAGAAATAATAGCCATATGAATAATAAAGCTCTAAAAATTTGCCACAGTTGATGTCAACCCCGACTGCCGTCAACCTACAATTGATATCAACATATCATGCCATCTACCATAGTAAACATCCATAGATGCTGCCGTCAACAGTAAACTGACGTTAAACGATGTTGACGTTAACATGCCAGCGGATTAAACTGAAAAAATAGCTATTGGGAGGCCATTAGGACTCTTCCATCTTCAACCTCCATCCTCTCTTCCTCAACTCCGAACCAGAGGACTTTGGGACGACCTGCAGCAGCAACCATGGCCACCACATCGACCGGAACATCCACGAGCATGAAACTAGGCATTCTGAGCGAGATTCTGGGGCATCTGAGCACCCGACTGGCCAATGGGGAGGTAAGTAACGCATGTTCTTGCTTCTCCTCATGCTGAAAACGCCCCAACCCCTGCTCATGATGCTCCCTGGGTGTGCAGGAGGTGCCTGCCTTCCCAAGCCAAGGCCAGGTACGGGCCTTCTCATGGCTGGTCAACCTGATGAACGCAATAACCATTGACATGAGGAGCTACATCGGGGCATGGAATCTGAGCTTCATGGTGGTGCTGGACAAGAACATGAAGGATATGTGGTGGGGGTTTGATGCCCTGGGAGCGCTTGTGGAGTGCTGGCACCCACACACACACACATTTGTGTTCCAGGGATTCGAGGCAAGCGTGTTGTTGGAGGAGGTGGAGCTGTTCCTTGGCTGGAAGCGCTGCCTGGAGTATGATGTGACGACTTCTCTTCTCTCATGGGAAGAGATCCTGGCGGACATCATAAGGGACAAGAAGGAGGTGCTGAGGATGACAAACAAGAATGGGATTTTCTTGGACCGGCTGGCCTGGTGGTTGATCCAGCACGCGAAGCAGATTGGCGGTGAGCGGGCGACCCGTGGCCTGACACTTTGCCTCGCTGGTGTGTTCCTGTTCCCTACCAGTGGCGATTTCCTCTTGTACGAGCATGTGGGAATCCTGTCTCTGCTATGGCATGGGCAGTCACTTGCCCCTGCAGTGCTGGCACACCTCTACAACTCTCTCACTATGATGAGCTTGGGGGGATGCACATGCGGGAGTTTGTTTCTGCTTCAGGTATGGATGGAAGCTCATTTGAAGTTTGATTATGCTGAGAGACAACCTACCCCCTCTAGAATCTTCCTTCAGAGTTCAGTGCACTGCAACAGGGCGTGGTATGAGCCAGAGGATGAGATCAAGTGTGTGACCGCACACTTGAAGAGTAGAGATGCTTGGCGTGACTACCTGAATTACTTCCCAGTGGAGGATTTCATAGTGAGGCCACTGTTCATGAGGACAATGAGTTCAGAGTGCGCACCAGGGAGGACAAAGACCTGTGGCTGACTGGACCTGATTAGATGGTGGTGTATCAGCCACACCTATGCCAGTGTCAGCTTGGAACACTACAGGAATTTCCAGCTTCATCTTACTGCACTATCATTATCATTTCAGGAAGGAATGAGAAGCTGATAAAGAAAGCAAAGAAGACATGGGAGAAATACACAGTGAGTAAGAAGGTGAGTCAAGCATTGCAAGAGAATTGGGAAGATATTTGGAAGTACGAAGAATACATTGACACAATTCGCCCAATTTCTTGTGATTTCTTTATGGCTCGTAGAGCAAAGTGATGTATTTTCCTAATTCCAATAAGTGTAACACAAGTTTTAGTGAATAAACAATGAATTGAATTGAGCTCAATGTGTTGAATGGCTTTGAAATGAGTTGAATTATGTTGCATTGAATGGAGTGTGATTGAATTGCTTTCAAATGAGTGCAATGGAGTGTTCTGTGAATGACTGAGAGCGCAGAGTTGGCATCCACATCGATGGACGTCAAGGGCAAGTAGACGGCCACATCGTGGTCGCTAACCACTAGACAGGGGATGAACGTCCAGATCGATGGCTGCCTACCGTAAGCAGAGGAGAGGCTTCTCTAACAGGGTACCTCGAAGGAAGATATAGACGGCCAAAGCTCGACCGTCAACTTGAAAACAACGGCCACTAGGTTGACGTTAACTTGAAATCAACGGCCACTAGGTTGATGTTAACTTGAAATCAACAGCCACTAGGTGGACGTCAATGTCAAAACGTAGCTTTTTGCACCGAGGCTTCTCTCCGGTGCTCATTAACTCCATTCACATGTCAGAGAGCCTTCATCTTCCTTCTCACACTCTCTTCCACTTGCTCTCACTCTCAATCTCACTAATCTTGCATTTTCAACTCTTCTTCAAATCCTTCTCTTATTTCCATGGACTGTTCGGACAATGGCACAGGGGAAGAAAACAGTGTACCGTGATCATCCTCGCTGGATGGAGGAAGAGGAAGAGACTATAGGGGATTTGACGAGGGAGGAGGAGACCACGGAGGAGTAGGCCGCGCCGGCAGTGGACTCCGGCGGCAGTGTCCTGGGGGGGGGGGGAGAATCGACCAGAGAAGACAGAGAGGGGGAAGAAGAGATAGAGGCCGAAGCGCCCGGAGGGCTCCACGTCGGCCAAAGGTAAGCCAACGAACCCTAAACAGCCCCCTTGTGTGTGTGGAATGCTTGTACGAAGTGGAAAAGAAAGGGGAAATAGAGGAGAGGCTGTCAGGGTAGCCAGGAACTTGACGTCAACATCGATTGACGTCGAGTTCTTGTAAACGTCCACCCCCTTTCCGTCAAGGTGAACTTGATGGCATAGGTGTGGATGTCTACTTAAGAACTCGATGACAGCCATATTGCCACCAACCCTGAGTAAACGGCAGCCACATGGACGTCAATTTGATGTAAACGGCAACAAAGTTGCCATCAACATTTTCTTAACGGCAATCGATGCTGATGTTTATTTTTCTGTGTTTTGTGCACGGAAAGGGCAGAATGAGGAGCAGAGTGACGTGGGACCTGTGTTGGGCATGGTACAGGACACTGCCGGAGACCCAGCAGACGTGGGTGGCACGGATGGGGTTTAGGCACCTCCTGGCAGTGCGCCCCTTCCACATGGATGTCCCGTACCTCGAGGCGATGAGGGAGAGGTGGGACGAGGATTGCAAGGCATTCATCATGCCTTGGGACACATGATACCCACATTGGAGGATGTGGTGTATCTCATAGGACTACCGGTTCAGGGAGAGTCGGTAGTAGGACAAGAGAGGAGGGACTACCATGATGATATGGTGGATTTGCTGGGGCCAGAGTTCGTGGCAGGGCGGAGGAGGCCGATCCGAACCATCCCACTAGGAGCTCCATCGGAGGCAGTAGGATTGAGAGGAGGGAGGAGAGGAGCTTTGGAGACATTAGAGGAGTTCGGCGCCGGGGTCCGGGCGTCGATTCAGCTGGGGGGCGGAGCGAGGAGCAGTTGGTCCGCATTTTCATGACATATCTCTTTGGGTGGCTCCTCTTCCCAATGCAGTCATCGCACATGAACTACAAGTTCGTGCTGCTATTGAAGGACCTGGAGCAGGCGGGTAGATACGCTTGGGGCGCCGCGGTGCTGGGACATCTTTTCTCACTCGTGCCCAGCAGCTCGCGACGTTCTCAGAGCACTGGGGGCTTCACCCCTTTCCTATAGGTATGCAACTTTCTTTAATGCTCATTATTGAATACAACTTGTGCCTGATTGACTATTCTCTTGACTTGCAGATCTGGGGCTACACCTGCTTCCCGATGGGACGCGGGGTGCAGACGGAGGGGAGCCAGGCCATGGTACCCCTCATGGTCTGGTGGGAGGTGGCGCCCGATCCGAGGGTGATGGATCAGCGCGTGGAGGACGTGCGGGCATGACTAGACATCTTCCCCCATGATCAGGTATAACCCTCAACTAACACTCTTCACTGCTTTCATTTGCTATTTGATGTGATGTGACTGACCAGTCTTCTTCCTTCTTGCAGGTGGTGTGGACCCCTTACCTGGGGGAGGCAGATGCATCTCACTCAGCCGTGGCGGCAGGTCACCCCCTGTTCGACCGTCACGTGATGCTGCTCTGCTTGGGGACCTGTGAGCCCCTCTTCCTAGAGCTAGTGGTACGCACTCTAGGTTGGCACCAGCCGGCCCTAGAGGTACCCTCTCTAGGAAGAGAGGGACACTCCCGCCGGTGCTTCTTCGCCGAGGACCGGGACTGGGGAGAGGAGCACAGCAGCACCGTTGCATACTGGAGGGGTGGAGGGGAGCAGGTCCTACAGCGTACCGACCTCCAAGACAGCGCAGCGTACTTGGCTGACTATCGGGCACGCTACGCTGGGTGACTCCGGCTAGACGGGCGAGTGGTAAGTGAACTCTCAACCTTAACTCTTGACATATAATCGATTGATTCTAATGTGCAAGTGTGGATGGCAGATGCCGGAGTCTGAGGTGGTGAGGATCCTGGAGGGGAGGCTGGCAGAGCAGGCTGTGGAGTTGGAGAGTGTGACGGCTCTAGATATTTATGCCTAATAAGGCTCCATATCCAGATCCGCCTCCCGCGAACGGACTGAAGTCTCGCAAGGGATAGCTCGTACATGTGTCCAGTAAGAATATAAAGACAACCACAACAGTATAAGACACAAGAAAGTACATGTGCTCATATCTGTATATAATAATTTACAATTGTCCCAATACATTATTACATGTCCAATAAAAAGAGTACAACTACTT
The DNA here is from genome assembly GCA_014218235.1 of Colocasia esculenta. NCBI lineage: Eukaryota > Viridiplantae > Streptophyta > Magnoliopsida > Alismatales > Araceae > Colocasia > Colocasia esculenta. The sequence continues at coordinate 23,834,257 of CM024760.1, read as the reverse complement.
GTGGCATACTCCGAGGGAGCACAAGCTCACACAACACGACTAACTCTACTGCTGGTGGTACAAGTCTGCCACAACACCTCCGCAAGCCACACAAACGGCAAGCCCTGAAAAGAACTGTAGGGTAGTGAGCCTCAACAAGTCACAGGCTCAGTAGGGACCACCCAAAAACAACACACAAAACTAAAGAGACCTCAACCCCAGAGGGTCTCACTGGCAACATCGATAGTCAAACCATATCATGCTCACAACAAAACATAATAAATAACAACTAAACAATATATCTCACTAGCTAGCATAAATCCCGGAGGATAAAAGAGACAACAGGACTAGCACAACACTACTAGTCTGCTCAAAAATTGAAACGCCTAGGCCACATGCCTCACAGGCAAACTATTACAACAACTGGTCGCCTAAGCTACAAGCCTCACAGGCAACCTACCCACGAAGGGTAACAGGACTGGCATCAGCTAGCCAATCCACCTCACATCAAAACATATCAGAAGCTTACCCGAAGATGAGTAAAAACACAACACGTGGAAGGTCACTCCACAGACCTCTACAGAACACAAGTCCACCTCAACACCTGAAGAGACTGGTACACAATGTACCATTATCCAATCCGGACAACGCAACACAAGAACTACCTCTCAATCTTGCAGTCACAGACAAAAGGTCCAATTGCCGCTCCACACCACACAGTAAAGCCAAGAACGGTGGAGACCAACCAACACCACACCTGCAGAGCACACAGCTCTAGGCCCATGCCAGGCACCCTTAGGGACTCTGGCCGAGGTCCCTAAGTGAGGAAATGGAAACACAGGACTAGCTGGGGACCAGTACGTCTACTGGTGTCTGTACCCCCAACCACGAGCGTGCTACAAGCGACCAAAACAAAAACTCTCACAAGTCGCTGCCCTTTGTCGTCTTTCCCTCAGCCGAACGTACAACTTAAACACTGGAGTGAGGGTGTCCAGGAAGACGACATAGACCTCGAATGTACACACAGTATCAGAACAAACCCCGAGCACTAACGTGCCTGGCTTACATTAAACCTGGGGTACTCGACTAGAGAGGCATTCCGAATAAGCGTCGGACCACCACACTCGGCTAGCACACAAACCACATCAGTCACTTAACACCTCGGTGAAACATATATCATGATACATTAAACATAATTAGCTCGTCACCGGTCACCATGTGACCTCCAAGCTAACCGACACCAACACATACTTAAATCACAATAATATATCACAATCTTGCCTGTCATTGGACACCTCGTGACCTCCACAGCAACACACAACACCATGCTCATTAATCACTCATGTAACTATGATAACAAACGTAACATGCGTTAACTATTCATATATTATCCTTACACATGCATAACTAATCATTCATCAACTTAGAACAACTTAAAACACCTTTAAACGACCCAAGCTAGATCCACACAAGACCATCATTGCCAAAAGCTTATTCATACATTTCGGATAGCATAACGCGACGTGGGTCACTGCCGCGATGAGAATGCGACAGCCCGACTGGCCGCGATCAAGAAACAGAATGCGACAACAACTACTGTCACGTTAAGAACACGTCGGCTCAACAAACTAGAACGTGACAGTGTCTACCGTCACATTAAGAACGCGACGGCTCGACTGACTACGTTCACAAACAAAACACGACAGGGCTAAACGTCGCGACCTAAACGCGACCACCCGACCTGTCGCCTTCTCAGACAGACTATACTACGGTTCTCACACAGAAACCTCCACACCACTCCATTTCCATGCATTCCAAATCTTAACGAATCAACTATACTATGTAGAAAACTCAACTACACATCCATACACAGTAATCATGCTTCAAATCCATCAAATAATGCACAAAAATGAGGAAAGTCCCTACCTTTACGAAGAATGTGAAAAACGACGATCACCCGGCGTTTTCCCCCGCTCCGTGCGATGTCCTCACGGCGAGACCATGCCAAGAACACCTCCAGAACCCCGAATTGCTCGGAAATCCTCCGCAATAACTCCTCCCTGGCCGAGCAGAGCTTCCTGAGTTCTGTTCGGCCGACCTCAACTAAAAGCACTTCACAGTTGAGAACGTAACAATCTCTACTGTCGCGACAAGAACACGACGTAGGAGGCCGTCGCCTTCCCACTACCGACGTCAGCAAGTCACCCAGTGCGCAACACGCGGCGGACATGCAGACGAAGACCCTCAAGCGTCGGCAACTTGAACGCGACACTTAGGACCGTCGCGTTAAGTACGCGATGCCAGCCTTTGTCGTGTTCACAAACAGAGAACCTGTGAGCTCTTTGGGCCCAACCTACTGGCCCACAAAGCCTCACAACCTGTGCAAACACCTGAAACACAGACTAATGGGTCGCACACTGGCCACCAAACCCGCTAAGCAAGGATCCGCGAAGATCCAAAAAATGCACTATGTTACATTACTATCACCTAAAAAGGAATGTCATCCCTGACATTCAAAACGAACCATAGTAAGCCGGACTATCACCTAAAAGGAAATAAAACCATATACATAACAAGTAGGATACACTTCCTCTGCACTTGCCTTTCAAGCCATTATGTGCTAACTGATTCATCTGCTCATTTCCGCACTTGTTTTGCTTTCTCTTATCTTTAATTTATTTCATAACTGCACTGCCTGATTGCTACATTCTGCCCTTTTATGTACTTTTCAGCTGTAGGCGATTCTACCTTGCTGTTGGCGCTTTATCTCCTTGGACTCAACCTACTTCCACATTTTTCCTCGCTGTGTTTGCAATATTTCTTTATGGGCCGCTTTACTTGCTCAAAACCTTTCACTTTACTCTGCTACTTTTGGGTACTCTATCCTGCTAAACCCTGCTTAAATTCTCGGATTCCTCGATGCCGTTCCATTATCTGCTTATCACTGCCAACCACTACTCTGCTTTATCTGTGTTCACATTCTCAACTGCCAGCTTCTCAAAGAAAATCACATTACCATAACTGAGTTTCCTGCCTCTTTATACCATTCTACTTATGTTGCCTTGATTCATATCTGGCCAAAAAAAATAATCACTGTCTCTTTGCCCACCTGTGCATAAACCTCAAACTTTTCTTTAATCATTCAAATCTCAAATAACTTGTGAATATCAAACCTTCCATGTTTCCGCTACGCTACTCTAATTATTCTGGATACTTAGCAAAATATCCCATAAATTCTGCTTTCACTATGGTTTCTAATTACTTTCCACTTTCACTATTACTCTGACTCCTGCTGGATTCAATTCTAACTTTACCTGCTACTTAAATCACTTTACTTAATCAATTAACAGTAGAAGGAAATATCGAAATCTCTAAACTTCTTTCTTTAATACTTCAATTCTAGTTGTGCCACATGCTTAAATTCTGAATCCTACCATATCGCTACTGACTTATCTAGCTTTTTTTCATTCCTTTCTTGCTTGAATAATATACTCTGGCTGATATAATCAATCTATTACATAGTCTTCAAAATATTTGCTATCATTGTTGTGACACTACACTCTCTTATCACATAATAACTCTACTCAACTAATTTGTTCATATTCTACCTTCAACTTTACCGAACTCTTTCTCAATCAGGTGCCACCTGTCTCTAAACTGATCATTGTTTATCTGATCTTACTTTTCCTTTCTGTACTTATCAATTCCAATTTTCATACATTTCTTGCTCTCTCTATTCTATTCTACCATATTCTAATCTGGTTATTATTCCTTAACTGTTTTGTCTTTTATTCTTACATCAAACTCTGAAATACTCTTATAAAAGAATACCTTTACCCAACTAAATCACTTTCTGCACACTGGCAAGCCAACTCTTACTGAGCATTTTCTGAACCCTCTAATTATATCTGTTTCATAATCTACTATACCCTTTCTTTCTCTGATCAATAACTCCTAATCTGATCTGTATTGCCACTTACACTATTCTCGATATCATTTCTGTAAAACATTCTCTTATCTATTCCGCTACCTGGCTATCTTCACTGTACCATTCATATTGCAATTCCTGCTAATGCACAATCATCCTTCATTGAAATACTGTCAAAGCTAAAATCTGGAACCGATCTCTTTAAATACTATAACCTGCTTTGCCTGATTTCTCTATTTCAATTTGCTGCTCAATTCTCAAATGCTGAAGCCATTGTTGCTACATCATACTTACCGTGATCCTTTTCATTCAAACCTTCACTTTAATTCCTTTCATTATCTGCCTTGCTATTCCACTTAACTTGATACTTCTCAACTAATCCATTTCTTTCTATTCTAACTTACGTAACTCTAACTTATTCCAATCATTCATAATTTCAATTTCAATCTTTTTCTGATACAAACTTTACCTTTCTTTGTCCACAAACTATACATAACTGCTAAACATCACTAATCTTATCTTCAACATTGTAATTCTTTACAAATCATTCCGTGGAATCTTCACAAACTGCCACTTACTAAACAAATATCTTTCTTGTGAAATTCTCAGAAAAGTCCAACTATACACTGATTCTTCTTTACTTTCTCTTTACTCGAATGATCACCTCAACACATTCTTACACGAATCTCTTATATCAAATTCCCATTATCATCATTACTCACAACAACATCATTCTTAAACTCTTTATTGCAACCGTCTCTAATCACAAAGCATTCTTAATCTGACTTTCACAATTTACTGCTCCTCGATTTACTAATACCTTATCTGGAGCTAATCTGCTTCACTTAAGTATTCCAAATCTTTCCATATCACCAATCACATTATTATCCCAGCTACTCCTTAACACTTATTAACACAGATTTCAAACATAATAATTACCTCTACTAAGGTTCTCAACCACAATTCACATACTTAATAATCATTATCACACTGTTCTATTCCTCATTAAGAATACTGCTCCTACAGCTGTTCTATCACACTAACACCTTATACCTATCTCTGTCAACTCTATACCTCGCTAACACATATCAGACATATCCTTCTCAGAACACTACTCTACCTTTCCTGATTATCATAGTCAAATTCACTAATCTCTCTAATTTCTGTAACTGAGAACCCTTAGACAACTGCACTTTAACTGTAGTGACACACTGGTATAATTAACCGTTCAAGTTACACTGCTAACAACTGCCAGGCTGACCAACTACACACACAATTCATATGCCAAAAACTCAGGTGAAAAACCACTTTAAACCACATAAAACCGCAGACTTACTACAAACAGTGGACATTAAACCATTTCTTAGGACATTGTAACCTCAATGTCTTTTCATATTCTAACTGGACCATGCTCTGATACCAACTGTGACGGCCTTGGATATTTATGCCCAATAAGGCTCCATATCCAGAACTGCCTCCCGCGAACGAACCGAAGTCTCGCAAGAGATAGCTCGTACACATGTCCAGTAAGAATATAAAAGACAACCACAACAATATAAGACACAAGAAAGTACATGTGCTCATATCTGTATATAACAATTTACAATTGTCCTAATACATTATTACATGTCCAATAAAAAGAGTACAACTACCTAGGGCATACCCCGAGGGAGTACAAGCTCACACAATACGACTAACTCTACTGCTGGTGGTACAAGTCTGCCACAACACCTCCGCAAGCCACACAAATGGCAAGCCCTGAAAAGAACTATAGGGGAGTGAGCCTCAACAAGTCAAAGGCTCAGTAGAGACCACCCAAAAACAACACACAAAACTGAAGAGACCTCAACCCCAGAGGGTCTCACTGGCAACACCGATAGCCAAACCATATCATGCTCACAACAAAACATAATAAATAACAGCTAAACAATATATCTCACTAGCTAGCACAAATCCCGAAGGATAAAAAAGACAATAGGACTAGCACAGCACTGCTAGTCCGCTCAACAACTGAAACGCCTAGGCCACATGCCTCACAGACAAACTATTACAACAACTAGTCGCCTAAGCTATAAGCCTTACAGGCAACCTACCCACGAAGGGTAACAGGACTAACATCAACTAGCCAATCCACCTCACATCAAAACATAATCGGAAGCTTACCTGAACACGAATAAAAACACAACACGTGGAAGGTCACTCCACAGACCTCCACAGAACACAAGTCCACCCCAACACTTGAAGGGACTGGTACACAATGTACCACAACACAAAACTACCCGCAAAGGGTACATGTACCTACTACCATGAGGTACCACAATGGAACCACAACTAGAACTATGCCACCACCAGGGCACACCACAACGACTAAACCTCTACCAACGAGTCACACACACACAGGCCACAACCAGTGGCAAAGCACGAGTCGGAAAGGACGACGCCACCACACGGGAACAGACTACTAGTTCATGACGCCAGTATCCAACCTGGACAATGCAACACAAGAACTACCTCTCAGTCTCGCAGTCACGGACGAAAGGTCCAACTGCCGCTCCACAACCACAAAATAAAGCCAAAGAACAGTGGAGACCAACCAACACCACACCTGCAGACCACACAGCTGCAGGCCCATACCTGACACCCTTAGGGACTTTGACCCAAGCTCCCGAAAGTGAGGCACTAGAAACACAGGACTAGTTGGGGACCAGTACGTCTACTAGTGTCCGTACCCCCAACCACGAGCGCGCTACAAGCGACCAAACACAAACTCTCACAAGTCGCTGCCCTCTGTCATCTTTCCCTCAGCCGGACGTACAACTCAAACACAGGAGTGAGGGTGTGCAGAAAGACGACACAGACCTCGACGATACACACAGTATCGAGACAAACCCCGAGCACTAACGTGCTTGGCTCACACAAAACCTGGGGTACCTGATTAGAGAGGCATTCCGGAATAGGCGCCGAACCACCACACTCGGCTAGCACACAAACCATGTCAGTCACTTAACACCTCAGTGAAACTTATATCGTGATACATTAAACATAATTACCTCGTCATCGATCACCATGTGACCTCCAAGCTAACCGACACCAACACATACTTAAATCACAATAATATATCCCAATCTTGTCTGTCATTGGTCGCCTCGTGACCTCCACAGCAACACACAACACCATGCTCATTTATCACTCATGTAACTATGATAACAAACGTAACATGCGTTAACTATTCATATATTATCCTTACACATGCTTAAATAATCATTCATCAACTTAGAACAACTCAAAACACATTTAAACGACCCGAGCTAGATCCACATAGGACCATCATTGCCAAAAGCTTATTCATACATTTCGGATAGCATAACGCGACGTGGGTCACTGCCGCGATGAGAACACGACAGCCCAATTGACCGTGATCAAGAAACAGAACGCGACAACAACTACTGTCGCGTTAAGAACACGTCGGCTCAACAGACTAGAATGTGACAGCGTCTACTGTCGCATTAAGAATGCGACGGCTCGACTAACCGTGTTCACAAACTAGAACGCGACAGGGCTAAACATCGCGACCTGAATGTGACCACCCGACATGTCGCCTTCTCAAACAGAAACCCTATACTACGGTTCTCACACAGAAACCTCCACACCACTCCATTTCCATGCATTCCAAATCTTAACGAATCAACTATACTATGTAGAAAACTCAAATACACATCCATACACAGTAATCATGATTCAAATCTATCAAATACTGCACAAAATGAGGAAAGTCCCTACCTTCACGAAGAACGTGAAGAATGGCTATCACCCGGTATTTTCCCCCACTCCGTGCGACGTCCTCGCGGTGAGACCATGCCAAGAACACCTCCAGAACCCCGAATCGCCCGAAAATCCTCCGCAACAACTTTTCCCTGGCCGAGTAGAGCCTCTTGAGTTCTGTTCGGCTGACCTCAACTAAAAACACCTCATAGTTGAGAACACGACGCACTCTACTGTCGCGACAAGAACACGACGTAGGAGGTCGTCGCCTTCCCACTGCCGATGTCAGTAAGTCACCCAGTGCGTGACATGCGGCGGACATGCAGACGAAGACCCTCAAGTGTCGGCAACCTGAATGCGACACTTAGGACCGTCGCGTTAAGAACGCGACACCAGCCTCTGTCGCGTTCACAGACAGAGAACCTGTGAGCTCTTTGGGCCCAACCTACCGGCTCACAACCTGCGCAAACACCTGAAACACAGACTAATGGGCCGCACACTGGCCACCAAACCTGCTAAGCAAGGATCTGCGAAGATCCGAAAAATGCGCTACGTTACATAGAGACTCCGCGCCGAGACGCGGTCCTTGGTAAGTCACAACTCACCCTTGACCACAATTGGATTTGATTTGATTTGAAAACTGACTGGTCTATGTGATTGCAGAGAGAGGAGCTAGCGAGAGTGCGAGCGAGCCGAGACATGGGGGCGAGCTCGTCCGCGCAGCCACCTAGCGGGGACCTGGCAGTCCGGCTGTGAGAGGCCCTAGACTAGGCGGAGACGAGGGTCCGGGAGATGGAGGCGGAGGTAAGATATTGGATCACTACCTTGTTGCACATGATTTGACTGACCTGACATATTTCTTTGTTTATGTGTAGTGGCAGGGAGCGGGGGCGACCCTCGAGGCGCAGATGGAGAGCCTGAGGGTAGATTTGTTGACGACTCGGGGTTGCCTACTCGAGGCAAGGGAGAGGGAGAGGGAGGTGGAGAGGGCTCGAGCTCAGATTGCTGTGGATTTTGAGATTATGAAGAACCGGGTGCTGAAGAAGCGCTGGGAGCAGCAGCGACAGGCCCAGCCGGAGGCGCCAGGGAGGACCGGGTCGGCTTTCGCGTCACTTGACGACATTGTGTCGTTGGGAGACCCGTCCGTGGGACGAGGAGGAGGACCGCGACCAGAGACCTCCTCTCCCAGACCGGCGTCGGGAGAGGGAGGAGGAGGAGGTTAGCAGCTCGCGTAGGCAGAGGCCTAGCGAGGGAGAGAGGAGAGAGGAGTGAGAAGCGAGGCTCCAGATGTACCACCAGGGGTATACCCTTGTCATACTATGTACAGAACTTTATCCTTCAGTGGACTTTGTGCATTTTGTTCATCCAATATGTGTTTGAATGTTTTTCCAAATCTGTTCCTGCATCCACAACACTTAAAAGGAAAAAAGTTAGTGTAGATCTGTCTTTAGCCCCTGGCCTAAAAGATGTACCTTTCTTGAGATCTAGTCAAGGGGTTAATATCTAATTAAATATAGGAACACAAATAAAATAGTGAAGGGAAATATGTACATGCATTTTTTGATTTTTTGATTTTTTTAATAAGAAAATAAGGAAACATGTTAGTATATGTACATGATACGACTAATTTTTTTTATTTTGATTTTTTGTTTTTATTAAAATAAAAGGAGAAATATGTACATAATGGAACTATTAACAGAAATATGTACACAACAATAGATTCTCTTCTTTTTTTTCCTTCTTATTTTCTATTTTTTTTGGATTTTTCATCATTTGACTCTAAGACACATGTGCATCACAAGTCAATGTATTGGTCTTCATAATCCACCTAATCACAGAGGCCATGAATAAGGAGGGTCGTGCATGATATCGTTGACATTGGAGATTGTCCCTAACTTTCTTGATATTTTCCACATGGAAGGTCTTAGAATGTCAAATTGCCCCTAGAGGGAGAAATTGGAAGAAGTAAATAGGAAGTCATGTAAGGATTGAGTTCAAACCACTTTTTATTTCCAAACCAACATCTCACACCGAAAAACTTAGTCATCAATTATTTTCAAGGGTACTTTTCATTTTGATTCCTTGGTGGAGGCACGTACTATTTGTTACCTCCTTGATTTGATCAGCATTTTTTCTTAGTACGTACTTTTTGCTACCCTTTTTTGACCTTTTGACTTTTCTTTGCCCTTTAGGCTTGGTTTGGCATTTTGCCATTGCCTTTGCTTTTCATTGCCCCTTATTTGTTATGACTTTGTCTTTCAGGTGAGAGTGGTTGGTCCCCTACTTGTAGTTTGCCCCTTTTCTAAACCTGACCGAGTGAGAAGAGAAAATGGGATATGTTGACCAAATTAGACAATCCAAGTGTACTTGTGATTTTCCAACTAATGGTCAATACTCCAACATCGTGTGGTGTGTGAAGAGACCCTACCTCACTAATGGCCAAGCAGAAAAAGCAGAGTCTCAAACTCAAGACATTGACAAGTGGTGAACGACAGACTTGGCTGACTGATTGACTAACTAAGGGTAGAACTTCTTGAGGTAGACTGCATTCCATGGATGTGACAACTCAATTCCCTTGGTGTCCACTAATTTGTAAGCGTTCCCCGAGTATGCTTCTTTGACAACAAACGGACCTTCCCAATTCTCTTGCAATTTACTCCTGGGACCTAGTGCCTTAATGACTTTGCGCTTTAGGACCATTTCACCTACTTCGAATTTTCTCTCAAGAACTTTTTTGGCATAAAAACGTGCAATTCTTTGACGATAAACTTGCGCACGGTCGGCCGCTATCATTCGCCTTTCATCTAAGAGTTCAAGTTGTGCTAATAAAGCCTCCCGACGTTGACCGGGGTCAAGTTCGGAATCCAATTGAACTCTAAGTGAAGGGACGAAGATCTCATATGGGAGTACCGCATCTGATCCATATGTCAAAGCATAGGGGGTTTGCCCCGTAGGAGTTCGGACCGAGGTGCGGTAAGCCCACAGAGCCTCAATTAAGCGGTCTGGCCAGTCAGTGTTATTGTGAGATCTGCAAGTTTTCTTTATGATTTTGATGAGAATTTTATTAGTAGCTTCCGCTTGTCCATTACCTTGTGGATAATATGGAGATGAATGATGCAAATTAATACCATATTTATCACACATGTCGCGGAGCTCCTGTGAAGTGAATTGCGGTCCATTGTCGGTGACGATGTCCCAAGGCACACCAAATCTTGCCAGGATGTTGCGCTTGATGAACTTGACGACCGTTGAAGCTTTGAGCTCTATGAATGCTTCTGCTTCAGCCCACTTTGTGAAGTACTCTGTGGTAGTCAGGATGAAGGACTTCTTGGGATTTCTCTAGTTCTGTTCTCGAGTGGACCAACCACATCGAATGCCCACATGGCGAAAGGCCATGGAGCAATAAGAGGGTGAAAAGAAGAGGAAGGAGTGTGGATTTTGTCACCATGTAGTTGGCATTTAGCACAATGATGAACAAAATGAGTGCAATCTTCTTCCATGGTAGGCCAGTAATAGTGTCTTAGCAACTTTTGGACAATTGCTCTACCATTGATATGGCCACCACATTCACTAGAGTGAGCGGCTTCAACAATACTTTGGGATTCGATTTCATCAAGGCAACGGAGATAGACCCCACTGAGAGATTTCTTGTGGAGAACGCCACCTATAAGCTTGTAACATTCAGAGACGCGGCGAATGGCCCATCTATCAGAAGAGGTAGCATAATCTGGGAAGGATCCATCTTTGAGATAGTTTTCAATGTCAAAGTACTAAGGATGGCCACCATCAAGATCAATTTCTGGCTCTTTTGAAAGTGCATGGACTCAAAGGGAGGGAGACTTGAGTTGAGAGAACCATGGATCAGCATAAGAAGGGATCTTCAATCTTTGTACGGAGATGGTTTCAGAAGATCTCCCTATAGAGATAGAAGAAGCTAGGGAGGCAAGTGAATCTGCTAGAATGTTTTGAGCCCTAGGAGTGTGAACTAGAGTGAGCTTCCTAAACTTTCGGATTACTCTTCCTACCAAGTCCTGGTATGGTTTCAACTTGGGATCCCGGGTCTGGTACTTGCTAAGGGACTGCTGGAGTATCAATTGTGAATCTCCAATTATCCTTAACTCCTTAACTCTGAGCAACAATGCCATTTTCAGCCCAACTAGGAGTGCCTCATATTCGGCCACATTGTTCGTGGCAGGGAAGGTTAGTTGGTAGGCGTGCGGAATCACTACCCCTTCCGGTGAGAGGAGGACTGCCCCTATTCCACTCCCTTTAGAATTGAGAGCTTTGTCGAAGTAAAGAATCCATGAAGGTTCACCATCAATAATGGCTCCTAACTCTTCATCCGAAAAACTTTCATCGATAGGAGAATATGAAGGTAAGGGATGGTGGGCTAAATGCTCGGCAATGGCATGCCCCTTGATTGACTTCTGATTAACGTAGGTGATGTCAAATTGATTAAGGAAACTTTGCCACCTCATCAACCGTTTAGTCAAAATGGGCTTTTCAAGCAAGTACCGAATTGGGTCCATTCACGCCAGAAGCTTCACTTCATGAGCTAGAAAATAATGCTTCAACTTCTGGGCAACCCAGACAATGGCTGCACATGTCCTTTCCATAGCAGTGTACCTTTTCTCAGCTTCATTAAACAATTTGGATAGGTAATACACCGGTCTCTCCTTCTTCTCGTCGTCATATTGGGTCAAGACTGCTCTAGTGGAATCCTCAGTGGTTGACACGTAGAGCAATAAAGGCTGACCTGGGACCGGAGGAGCAAGAACAGGGGGATTGAAAAGATAACTCTTCAATTCTTCGAAGGCCTTTTGACACTTATCGTTCCAATCAAACTTAGCCTCTCCTCTAAGCATCTCATAGAAGGGCTTACAATGGATTGAATGTTGAGAAATGAATCTCCTAATAAACTGAAGTCTACCAATCAGCCCTCTAACTTCCTTGATGTTCCTAGAAGGAGGCATGTTGATTATTGCTTTGGCCTTGTTTGGATCAATCTCAATTCCCCTCTTTCTAACTATGAACCCAAGCAACTTCCCTGAGGATACTCCGAAAACACACTTCTTGGGGTTCATCTTGAGCTTATGTTCTCTAGACCATTGGAGAACTGCCCAAAGGACCTCAACATGGCCATGTCGAGTCTTAGATTTAACCAAGACATCATCAACATAGACCTCCATGTGAACATGCATCATGTCGTGAAAAATTGCCATCATTGCCCTTTGATAGGTTGCTCCCGCATTCTTCAGACCGAAGGGCATCACAACATAACAATAGGTCCCCCAAGGTGTGGTGAAAGAAATCTTCTCCTGGTCTTCCTCGGCCAGACGGATCTGGTTATACCCAGAGAAACCATCCATGAAAGACAACATCTTGAAACGGACAGTATTGTCCACTAGGACATCTATGTGGGGGAGAGGAAAATCATCCTTAGGGCAAGCACGATTAAGGTCATGGAAATCTATGCAGATCCTAACCTTACCGTTCTTCTTCATCACAGGGACGATGTTAGCTACCCACTGCAGATAAAGCCCCTAATGAACTTAGATTTATGCAACTTGTCAACCTCCTCTTTGATCTTGAGTGCAAGCTTGGGGTGTAGCCTCCTTAGCTTTTGTTTGACAGCTTTTGCATCGGCTTTTAAGACCAAATAGTGCTCGACCAAAGAGGTATCAAGCCCCGGCATGTCCTCGTAGGACCAAGCAAAACCATCGGAAAAATCTTTGAGGATAGCTACAATGGCTTCTTCTTCTTCTACACTCAAGTTGGCACTAATCAAAACTACCTTCGGGGATTCTTCGGTGCCAAGGTTGATCTCTTTGGTTGGCTCATCCACAGCCATGGTCGGCTCGTCGAACCTCTTGGTGCCATCCACATAGGAGCTCACTGGGTCCTCTTCTTCTGACCCAAGATCTCCCGGCTCATCTTTCTCATCAAAGTCTAGCAGATAGACCCCTAAACCATCGTCTACAGAGTCTCCTTCTTCAAAATCAGATTCTACTAGAGTAGGCTCCTCAAGAAACTCTGGGACTTGACTTAATTTAACACACCTCTCAGTCAAGGCCAAAACATAACGGGCAGGAACTTGCCTACCCTTCTCTTTGTGAATGCATGGCTGAGAGGGACCAGACTCCTCTAAACCTAGACCAGGCTCTAGACCTGACCCCTAAGCCTGAATCTAAACTACTATGTATAGGACTATGTGCAAAACTATGTACAATAGAAGTGCCCTTAGACGGTCGAGAATGGGAATTTAGGCTGGAAAGCGTCGGCCCCTGGCCGATTGGAAAAGACTCCCTGGAGGAAGGATGCTCGACGGAGACTTCGCATTCCCACCTTTGAAAATTGGCATTTTTTTTGGGAGTCAAGGCTTAGAACCATGAGTTGTTGACTCAAGGCTGCCCCGACTGGCTAGTGAGGAATGGAGGGAGGACAGATTGGGAAAGGAGGGAGAAAGAAGTGGTTGGAGAAAGGGACTCGTGTGCCGAGCACACTTCAGCTGAGGGAGAAGATGAAAGATATGGGGACAAAGATCAAGATGGGGGGTCAGAACCAAAGAGCAAGAGAAGGCCGAAGTCCTCGCAGACTTCCTCAAGTTCGGCAGCTTCCTCTTCTTCCTCATTCTCTGATTCAGACAATTCTTCTACCACGGGTTCCCTTGTTCCCAGTTGAATGGGTCCCTGAAAAAAGTGCTCATTCAAGGTCCAATTAAGAGGTTCGTAGGGTATGAATGAATCTGGATGAATGGGTTCTAGATGGAAGCCTAGACCTACCCTAGCTAACAATCTCTTAACCTGAACACTATTGACAGGACCCTGCCTATCTCTACCCAACCCTCGGCCATGAATGTAGCCGATCTTCGCCATCACCTCCCAACCTTTCCTTTGGGGACACCTGGTGGTCTCATATTCCTCATCTAAGAAGGGGGTTGGTTCAAGTCAAGGGGAGATGGAAAATTCGTGATGGACATGATGGGTTTCTTCCCTTTGTTCGGAATCAACAGGTGTGGCATCTGCTCCGAAGTGATGGAGTTGAGGGTTTCCACGGTGGGGATGCTCTTGATTTTGATAACGCGCCCATTGAAAGGAAATTTGAAGCATTGGTGGGTGGTGGAAGGGACCCCTAGAGTTTGCTCTAGCCAAGGACGACCAAGAATGGCCTTATAGGCCGGATCGACATCCAAGACTAGAAACTCTGATGACATAGTAACGGGTCCTATCTCAAACTGAAGAGCAATCTTACCCTTGGAAACCCTCTTGGAGTTGTCATAGGCAGCAAAGGTGGAGCAAATTTTCTCCAGATTTTCTTCCCTCAAACCCAATTGTTTAAGGGTTTTCATCGGACAGACATTGATGGATGCCCCAGTGTTGATGAGAGTGGAGTCCATTGAGACTCCGTTGAGGGTGACGGTGAGGCAGAGAGGGAGTGAACGACACTCGAGGGCTGCTAGATCTTTGTCCGAGAAGGAGATGGAGGGTCCTTGGGTGAGGGAAAGAATAGCATTGGTCACCCCACTACCAGGAAGGTCATCATTGACCATGATCTTTAGAAGGAATTGGAGGAGGGTGGACTGATGGGATGGCGATTTCCGAATCAATTCTAAAATAGACACCCTTGCGGGAGTCTTATCCAAATGTTGGAGAATATCATATTCGGTGCCGGTAGGTGGCGGGGGTCCATTGTCCTCCTCATCGTGAGATGGCCATGGAAGTGAGGGAACAATCCGGTTCCAAAGAGTGACATGAACATCCTCCTGACACCTAGGGAGAATGAGTTGGAGGGGTTGGGAATCGTAGGTGGACGACTCATAGAAGGGGGAAATGGGAGTAGGTTGGGTGTCCTGACGAGCGGGTCGGATAAGCACTAAGGGCCGCTCTTCTAAGATGGCATCCACGGTGGTGGAGGGTTCCTGGGACTCTACGGAAGGACAGGGGTACCACTCCTCAAAACCTTCTACCCCCCATTGTTGTTCTCTCCTCACAACCCGAAGTTCTGAATTCGTCATGGTGTTGACATTTTCCTGGGACTTAGATAAGAAGGGGTTGTTGTTGTTTTGGTGGTTGGGGAGGGGGTTCTGCACTATACCAAGGTCCCTTCAAGTATACCTAGACTTGGCAATGGCGACCTTGACATCTTCCCAATTGATCCTGCCCTGATCGTTCATGTCATACACCCAGTCACGGAAAGTGAAGCAATTGTGGATTTCATGATCGGGGGCTGAAAGATGTGTGGAATTATTCAGTATGGTAATCTAGAAGGGGGGTTGAATAGATTACCACTAAATCTAACCACAATTACCTTCTTTTCGATGAAAACACAAACTTATCGAAATCTTAAATAGATTCAAGATTAGTTTGACTTGCAGTTAGTGTGCTTGTTGTGAAAAGAACATGAACAGCCAATCTAATGTGTGTAGAACCAGCGTGCCTACCAATCATCTATCATGAAAATGCAAACCATAGAACACGAAGATTTAAGGTGATTCGGAGTACACAACTTGTGTATCCTACGTCTACCGTCCACACACACACACGCAGAAACGACTGCTTATGAGCGAGTTTCACTTTACAACACACACACTCACGTTGTTTGATGTTAACACACGATCAGAACAACATGACCCACATGAATCAAACACAAGAGACACTTAACCCACCAACACACACACAAAGTATGAAAAACAGAGACAGAGAAGAGTTATGAGTTGAAGAATCAAATCTTGAGATAGAACTCTTCACGATGGTCGTCCAGATGTGCTTCAAACTTCATCTTGACAGGTATGAGTTGATGTAGAAGCTTGAACGATGAACAAACTGGCTTCAACTCCATTTAGAAGATGGTTCTTCTTCGCTCTGGACAGAGTGCTGAAGCAGAGCAGCAGAGAGAGACTTTTCTCTTGAGATTTTGCTAGGGTTTGGTATGGTGGATGCTTCTGTACGAGAATACCTTCAAAACATTCCTTATATATGAGTGTTTAAGTATGGAGAGTCGTAGTAGAAGGAAACACCCATATAGGAAACATATCCAAATCTTGGAACTGAGGTCTTCTCTTCGTCTATCGACAGCACCCTATGCATCTGTCGACAGGCGCTTTGATACCAATTGAATAATCTAGAGGGGGGGTTGAATAAATTACCACTAACTCTAACCATAATTACCTTCTTTTCGATGAAAACACAAACTTATCGAAATCTTAAACAGATTCAAGATTAGTCTGACTTACAATTAGTGTGCTTGTTGTGAACAGAACATAAACAACCAATCTAACGTGTGTAGAACCAACATGCCTACAAATCATCTATCGTCAAAATGTGCAAACCATAGAACACGAAGATTTAAGGTGGTTCGGAGTACACAACTTGTGTATCCTACGTCCACCGTCCACACACACATGTAGAAACGACTGCTTATGAGCGATTTTCACTCTACAACACACACACTCACGTTGTCTGATGTTAACACACGATCAGAACAACATGACCCACGTGAATCAAACACAAGAGACACTTGACCCACCAACACACACCAGAGTATGAAAAACAGAGAAAGAGAAGAGTTCTGAGTTGAAGAATCAAATCTTGAGATAGAACTCTTCACGATGGTCGTCTAGATGTGCTTCAAACTTCGTCTTGACAGGTATGAGTTGATGTAGAAGCTTGAACGATGGACAAACTGGCTTCAACTCTGTTTAGAAGATGGTTCTTCTTCGCTTTGGACGGAGTGCTGAAGCAGAGCAGCAGAGAGAGACTTTTCTCTTGAGATTTTGCTAGGGTTTGGTATGGTGGATGCTTTTGTACGAGAATACCTTCAAAACATTCCTTATATATGGGTGTTTAAGTATGGAGAGTCGTGGTAGAAGGAAACACCCATATAGGAAACATATCCAAATCTCGGAACTGAGGTCTTCTCTTCGTCTGTCGACAACACCCTATGCATCTGTCGACAGGCACTAACAGTCCTGAACACTTGTCTTCCGGAATCAGTTCCCTGTGTATATCTGTCGACATGCTATCTGGGTCTATCGATAGGTACACCTGTCCTGAAGTCAATTCTGAGTTGCCTGTGCTTGGCTGTCGACAGGGCCTTGCAGATCTGTCGACAGGCACTTATTTAACTTGAGTTTCTTGAGATTTTGCTCTGGAATTTGGTACATTGTTTTGCATACATTCACACCTACATTTAAGAGCATTGTTAGTGAGATATAATGGACAATTAGACAATGCTTGAGTTTGTCACTTTCATCATGTAGTTCATATTCACATAACATCAATTTGTATTGTTCATCATAAAAAACATAACACATGTAAACCCAACATTCTCCCCCTTTTTGATGATGACAAAATGTTCAATTTATGCATATTGATGTTTCTCCCCCTTTTGGCAACATCCAAAAAGACACGTTATGCACTCATGAATATAAAGTGGCAAAGAACTGTGAATTGCATTGATTGAGCATTCAGTACACACAGTTACAAAAGTTGTGCATGACATGACAAAAGGAAATGCAAAAGAAGAGGATAACATGACTGTTAAGCAAACTACGACATCTGTGACAAGACCCTGACCAAGTGAACAATTCACTAGATAGTGAACACCTAGACTCTCTAAACATCGTCATGCCCGGGTGGTGCAGAGGCCTGACGAAGCTCGTGAAGCTCTGTGGAGAGCCTGGTAAGCCTTAGCTGAAGCTGGACTTGGGTGTCAGCCAATGCGTCCAAGTTGGTATCAACATGATCCAATCGAGCGTTTAGATGTTCGAAACTAGTGGTCATCTGAAGCTGCATTTGTGCCATTTGAGCAGAGATGAAATCTCGAAGAGAGTGCTCACACTACAAGAAAAAGGGGGATTACCGACGGAATTTCCGACGGATTAGTTTCCGTCGTAAGTCCGTGGATATTCCGACGGCAATATGTCAGTCGGAATATCCGTCGGTCGTTCCGACGGAAATATTTCAGTCGGAAATTTTCGTCGGTAATGAAAACATACCGACGGATATGCCGACAGACATATGTCCGTCGGAATATCCGTCGGTAACTCTACTACCTTGTCCCGCGAAACCCCCCTCTTTCCCTCTCCCGCTCTCTCTCTCTCTCTCTCTCTTCCCTCTCCCGCTCTCTCTCTCTCTCTCTCTCTCTCTCTCGTCGCCGCGACGTCGCCGCTCGCCGCCTGCCGCGCCGCCGCCGGCCCTCCGCCCCGACCGGCCCCGCCGCTGCCGCGCCGCCGCCGGCCCTCCGCCCCGACCGGCCCCGCCGCCGCCGCCGTGCTCTGCCACCGCCGGTATGTACACACCCTCGCCCCCACCGCCATCGCCCCCTCCCTTCCTGTGCAAGCCCCCCCCCCCCCACTCCGCCACTACCCCTCCCCCTCCTGCGCCCCTACCGCCACCGCCCTCCCCCCTTCCTGTGCAACCCCCACCCACCCCGCCACTACCGCTCCCCCTCCTACCCCCCACAGTCATCAAGCGCTTGGTCATCAGTAGCAACATCAACTTCATCTCCCTGAGCATCCATTGGCTCGGACTGGGAGTCTTCATCAACATCATCTTCATTAGATTCATCTTCATCAGCTGCCTACTCCTTACCCTTGAGTTCCCTTGTGACACCCCATCAAGCAGCTTATAGCCCATCTGATGGGCAACAGTGAGATCAAAGACACTGCGAGATTTGAGGTGACAAACTCACTATCAGAATATGGATCCCAATGAAGAGAAGAAGGGAAGTGATCAGGCAAGCATATGGCATTGATCTCCTGGGGTTGTAGAAGCATTGACGGATCAGGTGAAGCATGAGTTTGGGCAAGTTGATTTGTTCGTACTTGAGGAAGAAGAAAAAAAGAGATTTATGAACCTCAGTGACGAGTTCCCGACTGCCATGCTTTGGAGCAATCAGGGTGGTGAAGATGTGATGGATCATTCTATTCAATGGGGGAAAGAAGTTGGCATTCAATTTGGCAATTTTCTTAGTTGCATCATAAGGTTGGAGGGTGATGAGATGATAGTATTCAGATGCAGAAGGGCGGCTGAGAAGCACATCAGCCCCAGAGTTAGGAATTTGAAGTGCAGTGCTGATGAGGTTGGAGGTAAGCTTGAAAGGAGTACCTTTGACAGAGGTGTAGAGATCCCCATCCCCAGACAGGCAAGATTATTGAAAAACTCTGTGACGACAGTAGGAGAGTAGTTCATGTGAGAATAGAGAAATACCGTCCAGCCCTGGGTGTCAAAGAGGGGTAGGAGATTGGGAACATGTCTCCCAAAGAAGGAAAATCAACATAGCGGGGCTGAACGAATTTGCTGAAGGTTCCCGGAACCAAGGTGAGTTGCAAACCTCGAGGAACAACAAGCTCGGGCAGCTGATCATCACGATGCTTGGTTCGGCGCTCGACAGGAGCCCCGAAACCCTCGCCGGCTTGGGAAGAGAAGGGACGGCGACGGGAAGCAAGTTTCTTGCCCTTGGGAGCCATGAGAAAGAGAGGAGCTCGGAGTGGAGAAGAACTCATAAAGAAGAAGAAAAACACGAGGAGGAAGAAAGAACCAGGAGGAGTAGAATCTGGGTCTGGCGCCCTGGAGAAGAAGGGTTTGGTGGAGAAGGAAGGAGGAGGAAGTTTTGGAAGTGGAAAAGGGAGGAAAGGGTTGTGGGTTCCCTTTTAAAGAGTGGAAATAATTTCAAAGGACAGGGACCCACAAAATCCAACTCTAAAGAGATGCTCGTTGGGCTTCCAAAATAGATCCTGCCGCCGGCTGTCGACAGATGCACAATTATCTGTCGACAGGCACACTCAGAAATGTGCCAGAGAGGCATTTTGACAGAATTTTTTGGGGCAATGAGTGTCCAATGTGTACATAAGGTGAAAAATAGGTAAATACACATTATAAAATGTCATACCCACTAATATTAGGACACGTCAAACATCTACAATGGTTGTGAAATAACATTCCCGAAATCTCAAGTTGCAGCATGAAGAATACATTAGACAAAAACATATGAAAATAAGAGAATCATCTTAATAAAACCATTGCAGAAAATCATATTTCTTAGTGGGTGACAGTCAAAAGGTGTATGAAAAAGATGTCTACATGGGCAATTAATCATTAACAACAAATTGGCCTTGATAAGAAAAATGATGAGGCTGCACTCTATTTCTCCTTTTATGATTTGTTTCTGAATGAACAGTAAGAGAAAAAGTGGTAATTAGGATCACTATGACCTTTTTACGTGAGATAGACATGGGTAATGTCTGTATCCCCAGTTACTCAGTGGAAGTGACCATCAGACCATTATACAGAGTTGATGAGTAAGCTTTTTGACACGAAGATAGACATTTGTGATGCCCATGTCCCCAGTTACTCAGCAATACTCAGCATTGCTCTGCCTTTGTTCCCTATTATATTTTTGATACACATATTAGTGTTTGAAATAGGTTTTCTCCTTTTATTTTTTTAGTAGAATTTTTTTTTTATCAAGGTCAAGAGTTAGATAAGGTTTAAAAGCCAATGCAAGACATAACCTTCAATGACCTTTGGACTTATCACATGACTTTGAAAAATGATAGTCCACAAGGGAGTTATTCAAGTGAGTTAGGTTAGACTCATGTGATTGTTAAATGTACTCAAAATGATGCAACCTAGACTCACAAAGAATAGTATGGCAAAATCATTGTGATTTAGACAATATCGTTGGTATTATGTGGATATGAAAGATTATAACACAAGTAAGTCACCAATTTTCACCTTAAATGCAGTAGGGAAGTATGCTCATGAAATAGGTTGAGAAAGGATATGAAGAACTCAGTGAAAGGTTTATCTGTCGACAGCTATAGTGAGCCTGTCGACAGCTGCTAACAGTGTTGAACTACAGAGTTCAAGAAGGGTGCGTCTGTCGACAGATACAATGTTGTCTGTCGACAGATGCTAACAGACTGAAAGATGCTGAGTTCGGGGAGAGGAAAACCTGCTAGTGGCTGTCGACAGCAATGAATGGGGCTGTCGACATGAGCTGTGAGAAAGCTTTTTGAAGGCTGAGATGAGAGATATGATTGGAGCTCCATGCAAGGGAAATAAAGCAAATGAAGAATGGATAGTTTCCCTAAAAAATTCACTCATCTAACTTAACTTTACTCCCCATAGTGTGTGCATGTAGAGAATCAACATTCAAGCAATTCAAGACAGACTTTCATATGGTTAACAAGCAATTGCACACAAGTTCATAAAAAAAACATTCCAACACAGAAATCCATGTGTTTGCAAAAATGAGTGGGCAAAATGAAAAGAAACCATATACCTTATTTGAATTGAATGACCTTTATGTGCAACTTGACTATGGATACATGGCGGAGAATATTTTCTCACGCATAATAATAGTTTCCACACAAGCATAACTTGTTCTTCCATAGTTTACCATTTGATATACCTCATAGTTAGTGCACACAAAGAACATATACTTCAAAGTTTGGTATGGGCTTCATTGCATTTTGCACAATCCCAATTCTCTTCTCAATGTTGTGAATCTATCCTCAGCTAATGATTTTGTGAAAATATCAGCTAATTGCTTATCAGTGGGTATGAAGCTAAGCTCCAAGGATTTGTTGGCTACTTCATCTCTCAAGAAGTGATGTCTAATCTCAATGTGTTTTGTCCTAGAGTGTTGGACTGGGTTCTTTGAGAGATTGATGGCATAGTGTTGTCACATATGATAGGTGTGCATCCAATGTCAATGTTGTAGTTAGATAGTTGACTTTTTATCCAAACACTTGAGCCGCACAACTTCCTGAAGCAACATATTCTGCCTCTGCAGTGGAGAGTGCAACCGAGTGTTGCTTCTTGGATGCCCACGAAACCATGCAACCACCAAGAAATTGGCAGTACCCACTAGTGTTTTTTCTGTCAATTTACATCCAGCATAGTCAGCATCAGAATATGATATCAAATCAAAGCTACTTCCTGCTGGATACCAAAGACCCAAATCATACGTACCTAAGAGATATTTGAATATTATCTTAACTGCAACCAAATGACTTTCCTTTGAACTAGATTGATATCTAGCATAAAGGCAAACACTAAATTGTATATCTGGTCTACTTGCAGTAAGATAAAGGAGTGAGCTAATCATACCTCGGAATTGCTTTGCATCTACCGATTTACCTTTCTCATCATTTTCCAATTTCTTGTGCTCATTGGTGTTGAAGCAGGCTTAGCTTGTTCAAACTGAAATCTTTTGAGAAGCTCCTTAACATATTTTTCTTGGTTGATAAAGAAGCCATCTTCATGTTGTTTAACCTGCAAACTAAGGAAAATTGAAGCTCCCCCATTAAACTCATCTCAAATTCACTGTGCATGTGTTTTGAGAATTCTTCACGCTAGTGATGGGTTAGTGGAACCAAAAATGATGTCGTCCACATAAACTTGAACAACAATTATGTGATTGCGAACTTTCTTAGTGAAAAGAGTTGGTCCACTTTACCTCTTGAGTAGTTTTACTCACCAGAAAATTGCTTAGTCTGTCGTACTAAGCTCGGGGTGCCTGTTTCAAACCATAAAGAGCTTTGTGCAATTTATAAACATGGTTAGGCTTTTCATGGTCCTCAAATCCAATTGGTAGAAGGAAACACCATATAGGAAACATATTCAAATCTCGAAACTGAGGTCTTCTCTTCGTCTGTCGACAGCACCCTATGCATTGTCGACAGGCGCTAACAGTCCATAACACTTGTCTTCCGGGAATCAGTTCCCTGTGTATATCTGTCGACAGGCTATCTGGGTCTCTCGACAGGTACACCTATCCTGAAGTCAATTCTGAGTTGCCTATGCTTGGCTGTCGACAGGGCCTTGCAGATCTGTCGACATGCCCTGTTTAACTTGAGTTTCTTGAGATTTTGCTCTGGAATTTGGTACATTGTTTTGCATACATTCACACCTACATTTAAGAGCATTGTTAGTGAGATATATGGACAATTAGACAATGCTTGAGTTTGTCACTTTCATCATGTAGTTCATATTCACATAACATCAATTTGTATTGTTCATCATCAAAAACATAACACATGTAAACCCAACAGGGGCCCTATGATAGGGACAGTTGTCGGCCCTCGGGTGCACTCCCTCCTTTTGTGGGGGAAGTTGGATGGCATCGCAAGACATGAGGGCAAAGAATATGTCCCCGAGGGATTCAGGGAGGGCAGGATAATGAGATCTCTTGGGACCGGGACGGGTATAGCCAGAAGGAGGAGGAACAACAGAATAGGGCCTAGAGGGATGTGATGGGAATTGGTGAGGATTGGAGGCAGGATTGGAAGGCTTGTTAGGAGGCCTCAACGGTTGACTGCAAGCACTAACGGACTCATTGACGGTCACCCCCTCGGTGGTAGGTGCCGTGGGAGCCTTGCGTCCCTTAGGCTTCCCTTCAAAGAATGGCGGGAGGGAGGAGTCCTTAATTTGGTTTTGGACCACCCTAGCTCGGTTGTAAAGGTGTGCGAAGGAGGGAAACTCACTAAGATTAATACAGATCGGAGCAAAGGAGTGGTATTGGTAACTATCATGGTTATGGCTTGGGACTCCGGGATGGGGAGGTCGGCCCTCGAAGCCATGGATCTCCAGCGGTTGGCGAAGGTGACAAAGTCTTCATCCGGACTCATCTTTTCCGCCACTAAGTCGGGAAGTGTAGGGGCTTGGGTGGCCATGTAAGAGAAGTGGGAGATGAAGCGTTCGGAGACAATGTCAAAATTGACGAGATCGGATGCGGGTAAGGAGGTGAACCACCTCAAAGCCTTCCCTTCTAACGATTGTTGGAAGAGGTGAACCAAGAGGACCCGATCGTAAACCACCGTGGGAATCCATGGTGAAGCCGGCGAGATGGAATTGGGGGTCGGAGGTCCCCTCATATTTGCGATATTTCAGGGCCTTGAAACCCAAGGGAAAGTATGCATTGGGGAGCTTGCAGTATTTTGAAGAGAATGAGGCTTGGATAAGGACAGGGACTCATCTAAGAGTCTCCTAACAAGACCCTCCATCTTTGACTGGGAGATGGATTCAGATTGAGTGGGGGGTGTGGGTTGGACATAAGGTGGATAGACAGAGGGAGGAGTTGGAATAGGAGTTGGTGTAGGAGTGGGAGGAGGAATAGAGGAGATAGGAACTCGGGATGGAGTGACGGGCCTAAGAGTGGGCCTAGACGAGGAAGCATTGAAAGGAGACGGAGAGGAAGGAGAAGCCATTGCCCGGACGGTATGCTTGGAAAGCATAGAAATGATGTCTTCAGGCGAATAGCGAGACATGAGTTTGGAGAATTCGGGGTCATCTTGGATTTCTTGGGCATATGTGGGGTTGACCCTCAAACTCACCTCCTCATCGTCGGTTTGAGAGGAGGATTGGACTGACTCTTCAGGCTGCATATTAGAGTTAATCATTCTGACAAATTCATCATTGATGTTATCATCATACTCAAAGGCTGGATTGTTAGTCATGTTGACAGAGTTCAACCAAGAGTTCATTACACACAACCTACTGATTTTAAAATGATTAGACTGATTAACTACATTGTTATTAGGAGAAATGTGGATTTCTAATCAAACAATGTTGTCAAACAACGTCCCAAAATCTTTTAAATATCAAAGTTGTGTGTTAACTTGACTTGTGAAGGGCAATTCTCTCACCTCTCACTCAAAGCCAGATAGGCGAACTAACTGGGAGGGTAAAGGTTCTCCTGCCCCGTACCATGAGGGAATCCACGGAATTTAGGGACTTATAGTTCTCCTGAAGCCAACCCGATTTACCCGAGAGAGAATGCCCGAGTAAAAGGTTGTGAATCAAGAAAGGGGCTATGCTAAAATGTGTGGGGAGGCTAGAACAAAAGAGAAAACAGACCCACCTCGTGACTCAGGACCGTCAGTGATCAAAGAGAGAGAAAACAAAAGCAAACAGGAAGAAAAACATATCAAAACATCCAAAAAACAACTTCTGTAAAATAAACAACAACACAGTCGTCGTTAAGTTCCTCAGAAAACAATAAACGACAGGATCGATGGACACTAATAGGGAGTTGATGACACATGATGTGGACGCTAAAATGAAATAAACGGCAAGGGTGTGGACGTTTACCTGGGTAGACGTCAAGATCGTTTGATGTTACCTGTGTGCAGGCTGAAACCGCAGCAGCAGAAGTTGTCCCACCGTGATCGCCAAAAGAGAGCTGTGGACGTTCCGTTCCACGCCCTGTAGGTTGAAACTCCGAGGGTTCCCTGAATGAAGAGTGAGCTCCCTGTAGCACGTTGGACGTTTGCTGGTTGACCCTCGTTCTTGCTCTTTGACTTCCCTTTGACCGGGTTGACCAAGAGAAAACAAAGAAACCAACAAATGAAATGAGTGGGAGGTGATCGCTAGGGCCTTACCTATGCCCAAGGAGATATTATGATCGCGCCGGTGGCGTGGCTCTCGCATCGGTGGATGGCGGGACTTCAACTTTCTCCTCTTCGGCCGGAAAGAGAAGAAGCTCCATGGTCTTTCTTGAAGTGTTCCTACAACAAAGAAAGCTCTATTAGACCTTAGGGCATTGTAGTAAAATCCAAAAGCGAAAAGAAGAGGCCCAAAAGGAGAGCCCCGTACCGGTTGCGGGCTTGAGAAGATGGGTGGCCAAATGCTATGACCACCCTCTTCCCTCCGTTTTTGGTTTGGAAAACCTCTTTTAGGTGTGTACGGATGTGCACTACGGCCTAGAGTGTGTGCGTGTGTGTGTGAATAACATGCAAGACTAGAAGAGGAGGTTGAGAAAGAGAAGGAGAAGAGGGAGTGATATCCTCTTTCGCAGGCGTTGTTGGCTCCTTTGTGGGCTCCTCCAACTCATGGTGAAGCCTCCTGGACATCCCAAGTGTGAGAGGAAGAGAGGGACGAAGGTGGAAGCTCTCAAGATTTTCTCTCTCTTCTCTCAAAGCAACAAAGCTTCAGCTCGTCCAGTATCTCCCCCCTCACTTAGAAGGCCAAAGAGTACCATAAATAGGCAGTGGGGGCGGAGCTAGTGAGCATAGGATGCTCAAGTGTGAAGAAACACACTTAAACATGTGGCAATCCATGTAAAAAGGATTAGACCAATGAGAGGGGGCCATGTAGGATTTTTACTAGGTCAAGGGGGTGCCAAGGTGGCCCATTTGCCCGTTGGGAACGGCCCCATGCATTGCATGGGCGAGAGAATGGCGCAAGTGGGCTATATTCTTGGGCAGTTGCACAGACCAAGTAAACCCAGGTTGACGTCAAGCGATGCTGCCGTCAACCCTATGCAAATGTCAACATGTGTGGACGTCAACCAGAGTCGACGTCCAGGGATCTTTCCGTCAACATGGAGTCAGCGACAATCGATGTGGACATTTACATGGGATCCGAGGCAAGTCAACAAGAGGTCAAACAAGCCTTATTGGGCCATGAACCACGCGGGGATGGGCCAAATCTGCATCTACAGACGCGACACTAATGCGTCGTCCAGCCTGGACGCGTTAGTGTCCAGTCATCCAAGACACCGGATGGAAAGCCGGGAAGCCGGGTCTTACACATACCCTAAAGGTCTGGCTCCACCACCTCTACAGATAGAAATTTGAGGTATTCACTAACCATAAGAGCTTAAAGTACATCTTCTCTTAGAAATATTTAAATTTGAGGCAACGAAGATGGCTGGAATATAATTGCTAAAGGATTTTGACTTCACAATGAATTACCATCCAGGAAAGGCTAATGTGGTGGCTAATGTTTTAAGTAAAAAGAGACTTATGGCCTCGCAACTGCATCAACATTGGGGAAATATGGCTAAATTGATTGCTACTCCCCTAGTCAAGAATCCAACATTATTTGGTTAGCTAGCTTTAAAGTGGGATCAACACTTTTGGATAAAATTATGGAAAGCCAACTGAAAGATCAACACTTGCAAAGATTAATTGGCAAGCCAGGATATAGTAGAGATGCTAAGGGAGTGGTCAGATTTCATGACTAGATTTGTGTACCAAAAGATGAAGAAATTAAGAAGATGTTGTTGTCAGAAGGGCACAAATCAATGTATTCCATCCATCTTGGTAGCACTAAGATGTATAGGGATCTGAGCAAACAATTATAGTGGCATGGTATGAAGAAAAACATTGCAGAAACTTTGAGTAGGTGTTTAACCTGCCAATTAATCAAGGTTGAATATTAGAGGCTAGTTGGATTGTTGCAGAAGTTGGAGTTCCTATTTGGAAGTGGGATCAAATTACTATGGATTTTGTATCAAGATTAGCCAAGTCAAGAAGAAAGCATGATGCTATTTGGGTCATTGTCGACAGACTCACTAAGTCAGCACACTTTCTTGCCTTCTCCAAAACCCAATCAATGGAGAGTTTAACTCAAATGTACATCAAAGAAATTGTAATACTGCATGGGATCCCAGTGTCCATCATTTCTGCAAGGATTCTAGATTCATGGCTAGGCTTTAGAGAAGCCTGCAGTCAGTTTTGAGTACTCAGTTGAAATTTAGCTCTGCCTACCATCTCAAACTGATGGGCAATATGAAAGAACCATTAAAACTCAGAAGATATGTTAAGACATGCAGTCTTGATTGGCAAGGAATTGGGATGACCATCTACCACTGATCGAATTTGCTTATGACAATAATTATCATTCTAGCATAGGGATGGCACCTTATGAAGCATTGTATGGAAGACCTTGCAGGACTCCTACCTGTTGTCCAAAGTAGGAGATAAATGTTTATTTGGGGAAGATCTGGTTCAGGATTGTTCCGAGAAGATCAAATTAATCAGAAAAAGAATCATAGCAGCTCAAGATAGACAAAAAGAGTTATGCTGACAAGAGAATGAGACCATTAGAATTCTGTGTGGGAGACCACGTTTCTAAAAGTGTCTCCAACAAAAGGTGTCCTAAGGTTTAGCAAGAGAGGAAAGCTTAGCCCTAGGTATGTGGGACCTTTTGAAGTATTGGCTAGAGTTGGAGAGGTGGTACCAACTTGCCCTACCATCCTTATAGTCCAACATCCATAGTGTCTTCCATGTGTCCATGCTGAGAAAGTACGTGGCAAACCCAACACATATATTAGTCATGAGAATTTAGACCTCTAACAGATATCAATAGAAGAAAATTCAGTTGAATTTTAGACAGAAAAGAGCAGATATTAAGGAATAAGAAGATTCCCATGGTGAAGGTCGTGTGGATAAGTACAAATATAGAAAAAATAAACTTGGGAGCCAAAGCATGATTTAAAGAAGGCCTATCCCAAATTTTGGTAAGTAAATTATGTATTTCGAGGGCAAAATTTAACTAAGGGGAGTAGAATTTGAAGTGTCGGGATGCGATGGACAACCAAGAGGGGAGGGGTGAATTGGTTATTGCCCAATACAAAAAATCTTTTAACATAGAATAGATTAGATTCAATTAAGTAACCTATTGTGTGAGATGTACAGTAGAATATAACAAGTATTAGATGAAACCAACTACCCTAACATGTAGAACGGAGATAGAAAATACGAATGCAAACCACACATGCACGCATGATTTAGAGTGGTTCGGCAAACACACCCCTGTGTGTGTCTACGTCCACTACCCCACACCCCTGTGAGGATTTCCACTAGCTTGTTTCCCAGGTACAAGTGAAAATCCACACACACATTGATTGTTTCCGAGGACACCACAACCCCACCTCGTTCCCAGGGACGAGATAACCCAGCATGTATGCGCGCACGCACTACACACCAACAACGCAACGACGTGCTTATAAATAGAAGC
Source organism: Colocasia esculenta (assembly GCA_014218235.1). Classification (NCBI taxonomy): domain Eukaryota; kingdom Viridiplantae; phylum Streptophyta; class Magnoliopsida; order Alismatales; family Araceae; genus Colocasia; species Colocasia esculenta. The sequence goes on along the minus strand of CM024760.1, from coordinate 23,804,836 downwards.
ACACACATAGATAGGTTCAGTTCTAGAAAGAACAATAAAGCATGACAGGAGAGACAACCATCTAAATAGTAAAGTGTAGAGTTCTTCTGTTCTAGAGATTCGGCCTTTGTGGTCATCTTTGACTAACGATGACTTAGATGAAGAAATGGCCGATGTAGAAAGCTTCTGAACAAGGTCTTGCAAATAGCAGTACCAAGTCCATGCCCTTCAGATGTAGAAACACCTCTCAAGTATGTCTGGAAGGCTTGTGGACGATGTAGACTCGTTCTTCTGGCTTCTACAGGTTCAAAGCATCTGTTGGCTCTTCCTTGGGCAACACGATCCTCTCTTGAACTCTGGGACTCGAGTTGGATTCATGGAGGCGCGTTCACTTCTCCAAAACGTGGGAACTTCTTGTATTTATAACCCAAAGAGTCCATGTATGTTTGGCAAGAGTTGGATATTGATAAGACTCTGTTTAGGGAAATCCGTATGGAGAAACTCCAGAATCGGCCGACCGAATTCTTTGGATCGGTCATCCGATTTCAACTTTGCTTCGACTGGACGCTCGGTCGTCCAATTCTGGCATTTCGGTCCACCGACTTTGGGTTTAGCTTCGACCTGTAACACCCCAAAATTTTTATTTGTTGAAAAATATGAATAATAAGTTATTAGACTTAAGCATTAGTCTTAAATTGAAATAATTGATATTTGGGTATGATTAGTATTAACTAACGTTACCCCAGTATCGTACTCGGACATGCAGCGCTCCCACAGGGCGACACTGAAAAACTGTAACAAAAACAAAATCGAGAACACCATAATTTCCAAAAAAATGTGGAGATCTCAGAAATATAATATCCAATTTTTCGACATTTGGATTTTGAGATTAAGTCGACTGGACTATTTTTCGGGTGATTTTCACCCAATATAAAATAAATTTTAAAATTAACTAAAATCACCATAATTTGTAAAACCATCACATTAGTCTATGGTTGAAATTTTAGTACAAATGGACTTTTTTTGGACATGTTTACATCAAGTCTAATAGACCAGTTGAATTTTAGATTAATTACGGGAGGAATTTTCCTTTGAATTATGGGCTGCCTACGTGGGAGGCATTGGGGAGGCCAGGTACCTAAGGGAGAAGGTAACATGTTAGTTACCATGTGTAACTTGCATGATTTGCATGAGATAGGTGTCTGTGGGTGGTAAAATGGTTTTACACCCCCCCCCCCAACACCTGTGAGCATGCGTGGCAGTGTGCATGAAGTGAGCTTGGGGTTATAAAACCCACTCCGTAAACAGCAAGGGAGCCTTTCCAACGCAAGCTTCTTGGGTTTTCCCTCCTGTTCTTGCACCTTATTCAACTCTTATCCTTGGTTTTCTCTGCTACTACTGCCCTTACTTGGAGACGGTTGCTATTGCTGAGTTGTTTCTTCTGCTGGTTTGGCTCCTAGCTGTTGAGTATAGTGTTGCTGCTTCCACTGTGGAGTGTCTTTGGCCAACACCCCATAAATTCTGTGGGAACTCTTCTCTTGCTGGTGTAGTCTTCATCAAGGATACCTGCAAGTTCATCTGTTTAGTAAGGTAGGATTCATATCCCTCTGGTTCATTCGGTTCTCCATATGTAACAAGGAATTCGTGAGGAATGGATAAGTTGTTATACTTGTGTTCTTTGTTTTTCCTTCCAGTCATGGTAGAAATTACTCTTGTTGGGAAAGGAACAACTTGGTTCTATTTAGAATCAATTCCTATCCTCTTCCTCTACCTTTGATCATTGTCATGATCTGGAGTCATGTAGAAGTTTTAATGTCTAAAGAACCATGTAAGAACTTTTACTTAGTGTTAGGTACTCCAAGCCTTGATTTAATTCATGAAACACTTGGAGTTTTAGTTTTTATCTTGTAGAATCTTCCAATAAACCATTGTTAACAAGATCAGGCTTCCAGTACTACATTATGTCTAGTTTCTAGCTAGACAAGTTTGAATTGTAAACCTCTCGTTCATCTCGCTTGCTCAGTTTATAAACCACTGTGAAACTCCAATTAGACTCTTCCATTTGATATAAAACATGTCTTGGTTTATAAGTTCTACAATTAGGGTGTTTAGAACAGATTTACAAATCATTTCTTGAAGTTCTGCTGCTACCTGTCGACAGCTAGCCCAAGCTGTCGACAGGCGCATGTCTTCCGAATCCAATGTCTGGACTATAGCTATCTGTCAACAGCCAGCCCCTTGCTGTCAACAGATACCCATAGAGCCAGCAAACCGAGCTCTGTCTGTTGCCATCTGTCGATAGCCCCGTCCTGGTTGTCGACAGTACCTGTCCTGCCTGTATTTCAGCAACTTTTCATGATAAAACTCTTGCTAAACTTCATCCTAATAGCTTACCCAGTTACCCCCTTAATTACTTGGGTATTTGCTGTCATTCTACTGTAAAGATTACCCACTTGAAGTACCTTACTCACCATTGAATTATCCTTGAAGTCGTCAACTACGAATGGTACTCCGTTGAGTCCATTCTTCTGTATTCGGTAATTGAGTTCATATAACCTGATGTTTTGAGAGTTCAAATGCTTGAATACCATGTGAGATATGATTAATTGATGATGATGACATTTATTGGGTCCTTGGACCCCCTTGATTATATGCCTGTGCAAATAGGGCTGGTCCACTCCTGGGAGGAGCACCCAAATTCATTTCGGACCACGTGGAATGATAAGGGTATCTGGATGTCTGGCATTGCATCAAATTTTTCTGAATACGGTCATCATAAGTCTTGTACTGTGTAACTGATATATGAATCAATTCTTAGCTATATATCTAAACATGACCTGAGTTTACTGTTATTGTATCAGTTTACTATTCTGAAATCTGGTACATCTCTTCTTTGATATCTGCCCTATCCTTGTCTTGATCATCATGTGTACACTCTGGAACTATGAATTTGAATTATGGATTGAATTCTACGACTAGTTAGCTCACTATTTCCTACTCTGTTCAGGTAACTCAGATGTGGGTGAATTTAAGGGCATGTGTGCTGAGTGGACCGACCGTGTCAAGCAAGCCAACCCTGTCATGTCCCGAGAATTACGCAGAGGATATTATTAATTAATTCGAGTCGATATTTCGAGACGTGGACAGTCGGCAAATAAGCCTCTAGCTAGCACACACTAAATGTGTATCAACACAACATCATAATAGGGCCCAAATGTGAACTCAATTATAAATTGTATTCAATCTCATATTTGTCTCAGATAACTAATACGGACTAAGACTCAATAAAGCAAAAGTACATACTACCTCACTTCCTACTACATTGTTCTAACACTCAAAATAACTAACTATAGATAGACTCATAATGGAACGCTCATCACTCGATGCATTCCCATCCTCGACTGCTCTTCCTCTTGAACTTCATAGTCACCTAGATTGGGTAAAAGTAGGAATGAGCAAACTAGCCCAGTAGGATTTTATCTCAAAGTGAGGGCAATGATATAAGTGATTAACATTTTAGAACTAGGCAAGTACGATGAATGATATGCAAGTATGAATAAAACTCGTTAAAACATTATATAAGAACAAGCTAGAGATTGTGATTATGATAGAATGAGATTTGTGAACAGAGTGACAAGATAGAACTAGCAATAGATCACTTTGTACAAGCACGCAAGATATCAATTGATGTCAAAACGCAAGATTCACTAATTGCATTAAATGTAGGATGGCCATATCACGCAAGCAAGAATGTACGACATGATCAAGTAATACTAATCCGCACGTAGACACTAATGTACACCGAGAAAAGATCCATCAAGAATGTACACCAGGACACGTGTATGTGGTATTATATCTATCATTCAACAAGCAGAAAGTACTCCCAGCGCAGATGCAACGCCAGTAATCATTATACCCCCATGGTTAACAGTATATCTATGACTCGCCGTCATGGGGCTAGATTGGAGCCCTTGGACACACGCCGTGCCCTGTCAGCATCTCATGTAAATTTTAAATGTAGATACCCACAGTCATTAATAATGGCCAATGAGAGTTTCAAGATGTAGCATGTGTAACGTCATGTTCATGATGATGATGGGAACAAGTAATAAGTAATTGAACATGATTTCATGATAACAATGGTCAAGAGATAAATTTGACAGCATAACGGTATGATTTATACTTGGTTCAATGTTCCATTAATGGCTTTAGTCTAGATTGTAAATCACACTCACGAGAACAAGATGAGAAAGGAAGTGCACGCTATCTCCAGGGAACTTCAATGGTACAACCAACTCACGGCCATGTGGGAATCCATGGTCAGAGGAGATTTACGGAGGCCTTGGAGAAAAGGTCACTAGTCTACCGATTCGGAATGACCGGTAGAGAGTTTCAAATTCCCAAGAAAAGGCTGCCTAGACGTGTAAGTGTGTAGGGATGTACGCGTGTCTCAATTCACAAAGCATCGGTCTCAACTCACGGAAAGCACTTAAAATGATGGCATGACATGAAACTATGCACTTTAACAAATCATGGTTTGCAAGATTTTTATGGCAACAAAAATCATGTTAGTCAAGCTAGAATAGTAAGAAGAGTAAATCATAAGTTGCCTGAATGATCACGTCATTAGGAGAGCAATTAGAATATCATTCATGTAATTATAGATTTTAAATGTGTTAATCACTTTTAAGCCATTAAAAGACATCATGTAATGCTTAGACACAAGATATGCAATTTACACACTGGAAACCATGTTAAACTGACCTCGGGTTAGCATGATAATACCTTTTAGAACCTTTCTATAATAGTTCAAAACTCACACATATGAAGAGTGGGTAAAACGACAGAAACCGGAACATATGCCTTTTAGGAAGTAGATGTAGTCCCAACCCTTCCACGTCTAGAGTCATAACTCACTAATTTCAAATGCAATCTGACACATGAATACCACATTGAAGCCCTTTGAATAAGGAATCCAACAAAAAAAAACGGCGCATCAATCCGAGGTCTATAGAAAAAGTTATAGCCATTTAAGAGAACACTGCGCAGAGACCAGGTCGCGACACGAAACCAGTCGCATTCTGAATGCGTGGGATGATACGTCACCTTCTGGAGAGAGGTTTTGGGTTGCCAAATACACCCAGTTCGACTCATACTTGGACTGGGTTGATATGGGGAACTTATACGGCTTATAACTCCTAATCTAGTGCTTTTGGGATAAAACTTTCAACATGAAAATTGTCAAGAACATCTAGTAGAAGAACTTTGATGTTGGTGGTTTGATCTAATTCGATCTCAAATCTCATTGAAAAAACAAGAAGAACGAAAAGGAAGTGCAACCTGAAAACGAATTTCCTGTAGCGGCTTTCTTACGACGCTTATACCTCTCTAACTAATGATGTTTAGACAAAAGTCTCAACATAAAAGTTGTAGGGAACATGAAATAGGTGTGAACTATGATTTTTAAATAATTTTAAACAACCTCAAGATGTATGATAAATCGACTTGAACAGGAAAGGACCCTGACAGGCGCGACTTTGGCAAAACGCCTATAACTCATGATGTACTGAATGGAAAACGATGAAATCAGTGGGAAATGAAAGTTAACTTGATGCTCTACACATTGGTATAGGATATGTTAAGGTTTGGCCGAGAAAACCTACCTTTTGGGTTGAAGAAGTCCTGTATTCCAGAAAACCCTGTTCAGACCACTTGGAGGAAAACGCTTACTACTCCGTGTATACTGCATGGAATTTGGGCATTCCACTTGGGTTAGAATGTAGACTTGACCCTCTTTCCAGGGGATAGGCCTTGCAACGTTTGGTTTAGGTTTGACTCTCTTTGGTCGACTTCAAGAGAGTAGTTTGTGCAGGTCGCAGCAACGAGAAGGGGAAGAAGAACGGCTTCTTGTGGTCGTTCCACACTCCTCAGCCACCAAGACCTCCTCCACACGACCCTAGCAAGTTCTAAATTCGTTCCTAGGGTTTGGGTGAAGAGTATTTAAGTAACCATGGTGTTTAGGAGTCCTATTATAACTAGGAAAAGAGGATTTCGGGATTGGCATGTTTGGTTTCCTATTTTTGATGATTTCCTCCTCCCTTGAGTGTGTGAGGCATTAGGAAACCTCCCCTCATAGTTAGGCACGAATTTGGGTTGCCATGAATGCATGATTACATCCCAATTCAACTCTAATTGCCTCTTTTTAATGTCAGCTTATTTATGGTTACGAATTTCTATGTATTTTCTAGCTTTATTTGATTTTGGGTCATATGTGGTCCATTGGCCCAATTATGATAATGGGTCATCAATATATAATGTTGGAAGTCTCCCTAACACTTTTATTTAATTTTTGATTGATCGTATTTTCGTGTTAACGGTTTTCCGACTTGTTTCCTTATTTAGATAATCGGTCGCAATAACTCTTAACCTAGCCTAAATGATTTTTATTGAACCAAATTTCTTGATGGGTCATTATAAGATATTATTGAAGCCCATATATGATTTTTATTTAATTTTCTGACTCATCCAGTACGTGTGATAATGATTTTCCGACTTATTCATGAATTACGATAATAAGTCGCGAAACACTTTAAACTTGGATGATCTGATTTTTCTTGGCACAAATTCTTGTGAAACATTTAGTAATAATGTTTAGGGTTGATTTATAATTTTTACGAAATTTTCCGATGTGTTTTAGCACATACGATAATGGTACGTATGTTTTAAATACTTGATATTATGGAAATTATTTAATTCCATTTATTTGAATTTTATGTAATTAAAATTTTCGGGTGCTACACCCTCCCCCACTTAAGAGAATTGGTCCCCAAATTCAGATCATTAATTGGATTTGAAAGTTATGATCCTTGAGGTCGTTTCGGATTTATTCCTCTAACTTGTTTCAACATCGTGGATGCTAGTTCAACATCTACACCTATGGCCACCCATATTATTCATTTGGTTCCTTCCACTCCTGTTTTCTTTCACGGCTGACATAACTCCATCTTAATCCTCCGGATGAACTATGGTATAATTACTAGATTATTCCTAATCTCTCCATTAATGATCTCCCCCACTTAGAAATGTACTAATAATAAAAACAACATAAGATCAGTCTAGGGTTTTAACAATCATACCTCCTTCCGGAAGCTCCACTTGCGTCATTGCATTCACTCGTCCCTGACGCTTTACCACTCCTTGGTTCCTTCCAGCTTGGTCTTTTAGCATGGGACAGTTCGGTATACGATGTTCATGACTCCCACATCGTAGCAAGCCTCGGCCTTCTTCCAGCACTTGTCTGCTTGGTGCCCAGCGCTTGTTGCAAAATTTACAATACTCCACTGTCATTGTTTCTTCTACTTTGATCTTTTTCTCCATGCCATAGTTTCCCTGTGGTTGGCCTTTTATTGTTGTAGTTATTATTGTTGTTGTTATTGTTGTTGTTGGGGAAAGTTCCAGTTGTATCGACTGCTCCCTTTTTGTAAAGGTCGGCTTTGAGATGTCCTTCCCCCTCATGCCTTCCACCTTAGCCATAGTGTCTTCTACCAGTTGAGCTCTTTGGACCATCTCAGTGTAAGTTTGAATGTTGTGTGGTCCGAACCTTTCAATGAACATGGGCCTGAGCCCATCCATGAAACGGTTAGCCTTTAGCCTTTCAGTTCCCACCAGGTGTGGGGCATACACGGCAAGACGCGCGAACTGAGCCTCATACTCAGCACGGACATCCCTTTATGTTTTAGTGCGGCAAACTCCGCTGCCTTCTTCTCCTTGACTCTCTCAGAGAAATACTTTCCCCGGAATATCTCCAGAATCCGGCCCACTCCAGTTCGCCAACATTAGGCAGGTGGGCCGATGTGGCCTTCCACCATGCTCGGGCATCATTAGTAAATTGGAAAGTGGCCAGTACCACCTTCTCCCTATTGGTGCATTGCATTACTTGGAAGATCCTTTCTATTTCTTCTGCCAATTCTCTGCTTCATCTGGGTCAGGGGATCCAGAGAAACGAGGAGGGTTTAAACTTTTAAAATTCCGGTGCAGATCACCGGGTCCATTCCTTGCAGCAGCCTGATTTCCAGCCTGAACCACATGCAGGGCCTGAGTCAATCCAACTACTGTTTCTTGCATAGCTTGCCATTGGTTGCGAGCCATTGCAGTTGAGTGTAAGAGTTATGAGGGTTCTTGAGAAAAAGGATAGAAATCAATTAATGTCTCCATATACATTATAAGAGTTAATGGGTAGGAGTGTTTAATTCTTTCTAACATATTCCCAGTCTCTACCCATTCTCACCAGGAACTGTATTTAAATTCTCATGACCTAGGTTCCATAGGTATCTCCTATCCTGAGACATATCCTATTTGGTATTCCTAGGCTCTGATACCACTAAACTGTCACGTCCGAGAATTACGCAGCGGATATTATTAATTAATTCGAGTCGATATTCGAGACGTGGACAGTTGGCAAATAAGCCTCTAGCTAGCACGCACTAAATGTGTATCAACACAACATCATAATAGGGCCCAAATGTGAACTCAATTATAAATTGTATTCAATCTCATATTTGTCTCAGATAAACTAATATAGGACTAAGACTCAATAAAAGCAAAAGTACATTACACCTCACTTCCTACTACATTGTTCTAACACTCAAAATAACTAACTATAGATAGACTCATAATTGGAACGCTCATCACTCGGATGCATTCCATCCTCGACTTGATCTTCCTCTTGAACTTCATAGTCACCTAGATTGGGTAAAAGTACGGAATGAGCAAACTAGCCCAGTAAGATTTATATCTCAAAGTGCGGGCAATGATATAAGTGATTACATTTTAGAACTAGGCAAGTACGATGAATGATATGCAAGTACGAATAAAACTCGTTAAAACATGATATATAAGACAAGCTAGAGAGAGTGATTATGAAAGAACGAGATTTGTGAACAAGATGACAAGATAGAACTAGCAATAGATCACTTTGTACAAGCACGCAAGATATCAATTGATGTCAAGAACGCAAGATATCACTAATTGCATTAAATGCAGGATGGCCATATCACGCAAGCAAGCAAGCAAGAATGTACGAGCATGATCAAGTAACACTAATCGGCACGTAGACTCTAATGTACACCGAGAAAAGATCCATCAAGAATGTACACCAGGACACGTGTATGTGGTATTGTATCTATCATTCAACAAGCAAGAAAGTACTCCCAGCGCAGATGCAACGCCAGTAATCATTATACCCCATGGTTAACAGTATATCTATGACTCGCCGTCATTGGGGCTAGATTGGAGCCCTTGGACACACGCCGTGCCCTGTCAGCATCTCATGTAAAATTTTAAATGTAGATACCCACAGTCATTAATAATGGCCAATGAGAGTTTCAAGATGTAGCATGTGTAACGTCATGTTCATAATGATGATGGGAAACAGTAATAAGTAATTGAACATGATTTCATGATAACAATGGTCAAGAGATAAATTTGACAGCATAACGGTATGATTTATACTTTGGTTCAATGTTTACATTAATGGCTTTAGTCTAGATTGTAAATCATACTCACGAGAACAAGATGAGAAAGGAAGTGGCACGCTATCTCCAGGAACTTCAATGGTACAACCAACTCATCGGCCATGTGGGAATCCATGGTCAGAGGAGATTTACGGAGGCCTTGGAGAAAAGGTCACTAGTCTACCGATTCGGAATGACCGGTAGAGAGTTTCCAAATTCCCAAGAAAAGGCTGCCTAGACGTGTAAGTGTGTAGGGATGTACGCGTGTCTCAATTCACAAAGCATCGGTCTCAACTCACGGAAAGCACTTAAAATGATGGCATGACATGAAACTATGCACTTTAACAAATCATGGTTTGCAAGATTTTTATGGCAACAAAATTATCATTTTAGTCAAGCTAGAATAGTAAGAAGAGTAAATCATAAGTTGCCTGAATGATCACGTCATTAGGAGAGCAATTAGAATATCGTTCATGTAATTATAAATTTTAATGTGTTAATCACTTTTAAGCCATTAAAAGACATCATGTAATGCTCAGACACAAGATATGCAATTTACACACTGGAAACCATGTTAAACTGACCTTGGGTTAGCATGATAATACCTTTTATAACCTTTCTACAATAGTTCAAAACTCACACATATGAAGAGTGGTGTAAAACGACAGAAACCGGAACATATGCCTTTTAGGAAGTAGATGTAGTCCCAACCCTTCCACGTCTAGAGTCATAACTCACTAATTTCAAATGCAAATCTGACACATGAATATACCACATTGAAGCCCTTTGAATAAGGAATCCAAAAAAAAAACGGCGCATCAATCCGAGGTCTATAGAAAAAGTTACAGCCATTTCAGCGAACACTGCGCAGAGACCAGGTCGCGACACGAAACCAGTCGTGTTCTGAATGCGACGGGACGATACGTTGCCTTCTGAAGAGAGGTTTTGGGTTGCCAAATACACCTAGTTTGACTCATACTTGGACTGGGTTGATATGGGGAACTTATACGGCTTATAACTCCTAATCTAGTGCTTTTGGGATAAAAATTTCAACAGAACATCTAGTAGAAGAACTTTGATGTTGGTGGTTTGATCTAATTCGATCTCGAATCTCATGAAAAAAACATGAAGAACGAAAAAGGAAGTGCAACCCGAAAACGCAATTTCCTATAGCGGCTTTCTTACGACGCTTATAACTCTCTAACTAATGACGTTTAGACAAAGTCTCAACATAAAAGTTGTAGGGAACATGAACTAGGTGCGAACTATGATTTTTAAATAATTTTAAACACCTCAAGATGTATGATAAATTGACTTGAACAGGAAAGGACCTGACAGGCGCGACTTTGGCAAAACGCCTATAACTCATGATGTACTAAATGGAAAATGATGAAATCAGTGGGAAATGAAAGTTAACTTGATGCTCTACACATGGTATAGGATATGTTAAGGTTTGGCCCGAGAAAACCTACCTTTTGGGTTGAAGAAGTCCTGTTATTCCAGAAAACCTGTGTTCAGACCACTTGGAGGAAAACGCTTACTACTCTGTGTATACTGCATGGAATTTGGGCATTCCACTTGGGTTAGAACGTAGACTTGACCCTCTTTCCAGGGGTATAGGCCTTGCAACGTTTGGTTTAGGTTTGACTCTCCTTTGGTCGACTTCAAGAGAGTGGTTTGTGCAGGTCGCAGCAGACGAGAAGGGGAAGAAGAACGGCTTCTTGTGGTCGTTCCACAGCTCCTCAGCCACCAAGACCTCCTCCACACGACCCTAGCAAGTTCCAAATTCGTTCCTAGGGTTTGGGTGAAGAGTATTTAAGTAACCATGGTGTTTAGGAGTCCTATTATAACTAGGAAAAGAGGATTTCGGGATGACATGTTTGGTTTCCTATTTTTGATGATTTCCTCCTCCCTTTGAGTGTGTGAGGCATTAGGAAACCTCCCCTCATAGTTAGGTAGAATTTGGGTTGCCATGAATGCATGATTGCATCCCAATTCAACTCTAATTGCCTCTTTTTAATTTCAGCTTATTTATGGTTACGAATTTCTATGTATTTTCTAGCTTTATTTTATTTTTGGGTCATATGTGGTCCATTAGCCCAATTATGATAATGGGTCATCATATATAATGTTGGAAGTCTCCCCAACACTTTTATTTAATTTTTGATTGCTTCGTATTTTCGTGTTAACAGTTTTCCGACTTGTTTCCTTATTTAAATAATCGGTCGCAATAACTCTTAAACCTAGCCCAATGATTTTTATTGAACCAAATTTCTTGATGGGTCATTAGAAGATATTATTTGAAGCCCATATATGATTTTTATTTAATTTTATGACTCATCCAAGTACGTGTGATAATGATTTTCCGACTTATTCATGAATTACTATAATAAGTTGCGAAACACTTTAAACTTGGATGATCTGATTTTTCTTGGCACAAATTTCTTTGTGAAACATTTAGTAATAATGTTTAGGGCTGATTTATAATTTTTACGAAATTTTCCGATGTGTTTTAGCACATATGATAATGGTACGTATGTTTTAAATACTCTGATATTATGGAAATTATTTATTTCCATTTATTTGAATTTTATGTAATTAAAATTTTCGGGGTGCTACAAACCCGTTTCTGTTTCTGTTTAGTAGTGTGAAAGGAGATGTATAAATTAAGTTTTTTTTATCTACTCCTCTCTTAGTTATTATGAGGAGTATCTGTGTAATAAAACTTCTGCTTATGACGTTATGAATGGATAAATAATTATTACCTTTTGTGCTTGTTTTATGTCACTTCCGATAAATAGCCTTTTATTAGGACGTGACACGACCGATGCTTCGGCTGGTCAAGATACAACTTGAATATACAAAGTGACTTGGCTTCGACTGGAGATCAGTCGACTAATTCCTCTAGTCGGTCATCTGACTTTTTTACTGTCCCAGTGCCAAAATATAGCTATGTCGGTCGTCCGATTTGCCCAAATTGGTCGTTCAACTTAGACAAGTAATCGATCTGTCATCGATTCCCTTTGATTCATAACCGATCTGACATGGATTGTCTTTAAACCACAATCGATCTAACATCAATTCCTTTTCAATATCGGTCGACCTATTTCTACAAGTCAGACGTCTGATTATCAGTTTTGCAGTTCTTCTTCCAGTCTTGTCTTTCTATTTTGTCCAAGTCTTGGGTTTGGTATTGACCACTTCAAATGCGACTTTTGGACAAGATTACTACACACTAACACACAAATTAGACCTTCAAATTAAATAAACATAAATCAAATGTTTCATCATAAACATAAATTATCTTTAGTGTTTTGTGATTTTCTAAATCATGAGTTAAACTTAGTGTTTTGTGATCATCAAAATCTACAGAGTACGACAATCTTCCCCTTTTTGATGATGACAAAACACTTGTAGATTTTTCACACAAAACACAACATTTGATTTTAGATATCAATTTTATTTGATTTTTATGTGTTTTCATATGACAAATACATTCATTCAGTCATGCAAGATTAACTCCCCCTTTCTAAAATACTTATGACTCTAACTCTCCCTCTTTTTTTTGGATGTAAACTCCCACCAAAACAAGAATATAAAATCAAGAAATATTCTCTCCCCTTTTGACAACATCAAAAAGTGGGTGTATTAGGGATAAGAGGTGCAATTGGCAAAATACAAGTATGTGAAAATGTCACTTGGGGAATCTGAGGAGTGCATGCTCTAAAAGATAGCTATTAATAGTCCAGTGTTTATCAAGTTCTCAACACACATTCAACATTAAATTCCATTAGATGTGAAGTGTGAGACATGATTAGGAGGCATCACACATGATGATAAGCAAAATTCTAATTAACACTAACAGATACTCTCAATCTTACCCATGCATGATAGACCCTCGATTTTTGGTAGCTATCACTCTGTTCCCTTTTTTTTTTAACAAATTATATGAATCATTTTGTTTTCTTTCTATTTTGAGGAAAGTATTGTCGTTTGACTCGAGGTTTCTCACTTGTTCATTGGAAAGACCTGGTAACTAAGCTCAGTTCCTCTTTTCACTTGGACATGTAACTTTTTCTCACAAGTTACTACAAGCTAGGTGGATTTTAAGTATCACAAAAGTATTAAGAAAAATTTCCACTGATCATTAAGTGATATCTATTAATCATAGTCATGTGCATTAGTGTTGGTTTCATTTCAAATGAATTTTGAGAAACAAGTTAAATATATAACTATTTGGCTCCCCTTAATTAATGTATGCACACACAAAATGTAGAAATCTCCCCTTAGTGGCTGAATTAATGCACACTAAGTCTTAAGCCAATGGAATAGAATATCAGGAAAGTATTAGCCATAGAAAGAGTCAAGGAGTGTCTTTACATATATAGTACATGCAAGCATGCAATGGATAGACACGCAATGACACTAGATTCTAAGACTCTTTTTATGTTTTTGATTTTTCAATTTTTTGTTTTCTTATAGAAAGGAAATAAAAACACAGCCTATAATCAAAATCTAAAAGAGTAAACAAAAAAGCATACATGAGTATTCATGTGTTACCTTGAAAGTCCAAAATAGAAGAACATGATACTCACATAACAGTGTAGGTGCCTTGAGATTCACATTGATACCATTTGATGCTTCATCTCTGAATTTCATAAGACACCTGCAACCACAGATCTCAAGTGGATTCCTTTGGTACCCAAATGGTTTTGAGTCTAGCAGTGTTAGTCCTGGAAGGGAGCAGATCCTTCCTAATCCACACTAAGTTTATTTTCTGCATGTTTTTCTTTTAAGAGCAAGTATAGTTCATATGACCATGCCCACCACAGAAATAACATGTGACATTAAGATTGTATTATGTGGGTTGTAACATGTGAACAACATGATGATTAATATGCTTTCCTTTTACATGAGTTTATTTTTTATTTTGTACCTATTTCTTAGCATGAACAGATTTTTCAGGTTGCACAGATTTATTAACATGAGATTGTGAAGTGCTAGGAACATTAGAAGTATGAACAAATAGGTTACTGTCTTAGACTCAAACGATTTGTTCTTTTTAGAGGAATAGCTTAAAACATGTCTATAGTGTTCACTTTAACACTAAGGACTTCATCAAGTTTTTGCTTTCCCTTCATGAGTCTAGAAGCAGTGAACTTCAAATCATTAATAGTTTCATGCAACTTTTTGACAGAAATTTCAGAATTTTTAACATTCTCTTCAAGCACATGCACTTGGTTTTCCAACTTTTGCTTTTCAAATTTCAAGGATGAGTTTTCCTTTTCAAGCGTGCATAATTTTTCTGAAAAATCATTATCATTAGCCATGCATTGCATTTCTTCTTCATACAATGAAATTTTACTTTGAATGATTTCATTTTCATCTTGAAGAATATTGGCATTGAACATTCAACAAGTCACATGATTCACATGGATATTCATTATGCAAAATATCATTGATTTTTATCTTCAGTCCCTTATTTTCCTTTTTGATTTCCTATATTTTTCATACAAATTAGTATACATTGATTGCATCTCCTCAGGAGTAAAGGATTCACGATCAGAAATTACCTCGGGAGATTCTTCTTCAATAGCCATGAGACTGCAGTCCTCCTTCTTGGTTTCTTTGGCCTCCTTAATTTCAGAGGAAGACAAGTCAGAGTCGCTCCATGTGGCGACCATAGCTTGGATTTCTTTACCTTGACTTACTCTTATTTTTCAAAAATATTGGGCATTCTGACCTCATGTGCCCAATACATTGGCACTCAAAACAGATAATTTCTATTCTTCTACTGGAGTCCTCTTACTTGTTTTTGCCCTTATAGTCTTTGGAAGATAACACATATTATGGCTTCTTTTTTAGAAACCTTTTAAAGCTACAGGCTAGCTTGGGCCACTTCCTCCTCATCTTCACTTGAGGCATTTTCTTTAGAATTATATACCTTGGATTTCTTCGCCTTCAGAGCCACATCCTTTTGCTTGAAAATGGGTGCTCTGCTTCCTCCCTTTATGTTTATCTCATAGGTAATAAGACTCCCAATCAACTCCTCCACAGTGAGGCTTGATAGGTTTTTGGAATCCTTGATCACTGTGGCTTTTGTGTGCCACGTCAGTGGGAGGGATCTCAGAATTTTACGGACGATCTCCGTGTTCTTGTAGTTCTTGCCAAGAACCTTCAGTCAATTGGTGATTGGAGAGCTGTGCAAACATGTCAGATATTGTTTCCACCGGACTCATCTTGAACATCTCATACTCATGGACCAGGATTGGTCTTGTAGTGGTCTTCGTCGTTCAGACCCGTTAACCTATAACGTGCCTGGTCCGACTCTGCCTCCCGCGATCGAGTCGAAACCTCGCAAGGGATACCATTCACAAGTCCGTAGAAATATAAAGGAAACTGCTCAAAATATATAAGATTGTCATCTCACAAATATTTATATGAAATATACATAGCTATTTCTCAACTGTAGCCAGACACAACTACAACAGCAACCTGGGGCATACCTCGAGGTGTACCAAGAAAGAAGATTACACTGTTGGAGGTGCAGACCCTGCCCGGCTACGATGCGACTCGGAACTAGATGAAGGATGAGAAGCCTCCTGCTCTCCCTCACCTGAAAGGAGTAGGAGTGAGCCTCTCAAGTCACTAGCTCAGTAGGGAAACTCCCTAGAAATCGAGAAAACCAAACTCACAAAAAACCAAAGCAGGAAACTACTCTAGCAATTTATAGAACTATCTAAACAGGATATTAAAGCTATAAACTCTACTTACCACATGCTATTAATAAAGCAACTTTAATAAATAAACAACGAACCACAACCAGGTGTACATGCTAAAGTAGGAAAATGCCACACTCGAGCCACGAAGACTGGTTTGCGACATCAGCTACTGACCCGGACAAACCACACAGGACTACCTCTCAGTCTCGCAGCCACGGATGAAAGGTCCAGCAGCCGCTCCACCAAAACAAGCCAACAAACTATGGAGACCAACCAACACCACTCCTGCGGACCACACTGTCGTAGGCCCATGCCTGGCACCTTTAGGGACTCTGGCCCGAGCTCCCTAAAGTGAGCACTGGAAAACAGGACTAGCTGGGGCCCAGTATGTCTACTGGTGTCTGTAACCCCCAACCACGAGCACGCTACAAGCGACAAAACACAAACTCTCACAAGTCGTTGTCCCATTGTCGTCTTTCCCTCAGCCGGACGTATAACTCTACACAAGAGTGAGGGTGTCCAGGAAGATGACACAGACCTTGACGGTACACAAGTACCGGGACAAGCCCCGAGCACTCACGTGCCTGGCTCACACAAAACCTGGGGCTCCCAACTGAAGTGGTAACCACGGTAGGCTTCGTACTACTCGCCACGCACACACAAACCACGTGCACACTGCACAAACCACGTGAACACCACGTCAACCTCGTGAACAGCACGCTAACCATGCAAACAGCATGCTCAAAGAGCGCTACAGGTGCCAATGCATCGCTTACCTTTACCAAGTACAATAAACCACGATAATTGGATAGCCATGCCAACATGCACACACATAAAACCCCTTGGTCCTGTTAACACGACAGGGTCCCATGTCGCCTTCTGAACGTGACACCCCTATAGGTCGCGTTCAGAAGCAGAACGTGACGGGTCGGCCTGTCGCGTTTAGAACGCGACAGAAGGGTCTGTCACCTTCACAGGTAGGAACCCTAATCCGGGGACCCCTCGCCGGATCTCCCCCATAAACCTTGTAAACCAAAGTTTAAACCATTTTTCATGTTCTTCTCAATGCCCTAGCATGGTATCTACCATTATAAAGCATTAAACAATCTAAACATGTACCACATGCAATCCACGCAGTAAAACAAGGTGAAATCTCCCTACCTCTGTAAAGAACATGAAGAACAACACAACCCGGCGTTTCCCCTCGCTCCGTAGCACGTCCTCGCGATGAGATCACGCCGAAAACAACACCAACACACCCAATCGCCCGAAAAACCACCACAGCAACCTCCCTTAGCCGAGTAGAGCTTGTGGAAGCTCTGTTTGGCCGACCTTACATAAAAATGCATCACAGTTGGGAAGGCGACGTAGCCCTCCATCGCGACCTGAATGCGACGTAGGAGGCCGTCACCTTCCCAAGGCCGACATCAGCAAGTCGTCCAATGCGCGACACACGACGTGCATGCAGACGACGACCGCCAAACAACGGTTACAAGAACACGACACCCAGGGCCGTCACGTTCAGAATGCGACCCCCAGCACTGTCGCGTTCACAGACAGTGAACCAGTGAGTGCTTTGGGCCCAATCTACCGGACCACAAAGCCTCACAACCTACGTAAACAACTGTAACACACGTCATTGGCCACACACTGGCCTCCATAACCATTAAGCCACGATCCGAACGGTCAATACGCTACATTACTATCATCTAAAGGAAATCTCATCCTCGAAATTTAAGACGAAAACTCAACACCAAAACTTTCAATTAAACAAGCATGGTACTATTACCTAAAAGAATTAAGGCTTACTCAAACAAGTATGGATACGCTTTCATCATTTCATCTGCTAGTTCCCACGTATCTTCCCCGCCTCCCTGTTTTCCCATCTGACTTTCACTAGTTCAATTTCTTTATTTCTGAGCTTCTGGGTTCTGTGACCTATGATTTGCACTGGATATTTTGGAATAGTCATGTCTGGCATCAAATCATCTCTTTGATAACTAACCATCTGAGTAGGATCTTTAATGTACTTTCTGAGCATTGAGACGTGAAACACGTCATGTACATCTGTAAAATCTGCTGGAAAATCTAATTTGTAGGTTGTTTCACCAATTCTTTCTTTTATCTGGAATGGGCCAACATACCTCGGACTCAATTTACCTCGTTTGTTGAACCTGAGCACACCCTTGGTAGGAGAAACCTTCAAAAAGACATAATCTCCGACTTCAAATTACAAAGGCCTACGTCTAGTATCTGCATAACTCTTCTGGCGACTCTGCGCTGTTTGAAGCTTTTCCTTGATGAACTTTACTGTCTCTGCACATTGCCGGATCAACTCTGGACCCATAACCTGTCTCTCACCTACCTCGTGCCAATTTAATGGTGTCCTGCATGGTCTTCCATATAATACTTCATAAGGTGCCATTCCAATACTTGCATGATGACTGTTATTATAGGCAAACTCTACCATACCCAAGTGGCGCTCCCATACACCTCCCCAAACTAAGTAGCAATCTCTCAACATATCTTCTATTGTTTGGATTCTTCTTTCTGTTTGCCCATCTGTCTGTGGATGATAAGCCGAACTGTACCTCAACTCTGTACCAACCACTCTCAGCAAACTCCTTCAGAAGCCTGATGTGAACCTGGGATCTCAATCTGAGATGATGGTGACTGGAATTTCATGCAAAGGTACTATTCTTTCCACATATAATTTGGCTAATCTATCCACTGACCATGACATACTTACTGGTAATAATCTGCAAACCTTAGTCAATCTATCTACAAAAACCCAAATACCATTATGACCTGCTGTTGACCTGGGCAAACCAACTACAAAATCCATAGCAATATCGTCTCATTTCCACTGTGGAATGGGTAACGGTTGTAACAGTCATCCTGGTCTCTGGTGCTCTGCCTTTACCAGCTGACAAACTGCACACCTTGCTATGAACTCTGCAATTTCTTTCTTCATATGGGCCACCAGAAGTGCTTCTTCATACTTGATACATCTTGGTGCTGTCTGGATGAATGGTGTATCTCGACCTGTGATCCTCCTCTAAAACTTTCTTCCTGACCTCAGCATCTGCTGGCACATATAACCGACCCTTGAGTCTGACCACACTGTCATCACCAAGAGTCACTTCTTCCATTTTTTAATATTTTCTAAACTGTCTTCTATCCCTGTGCTTCCACTATCTGCCAATATAGGGAAGGTTCCACTGCACTGCTGGCTAATATTGCTCGCCGCTGACTATTAGGCACATATAATGAATTTCTACCACATTTTCATACAATTCCATTCTCTGATCATAAGTTGATTCATAACTGCCTTTCTACTCAGTGCATCTGCAACCACATTAGCTCTGCCTTGATGGTATGACAAACTGAAGTCGTAATCTTTTAAATATTTCATCCATCGACACTGCCTCAAATTCAGATCTTTCTGGGAAAAGATGTACTTTAACTCTTATGATCAGTGAATATCTCGAACCTCTGACCATATAAATAGTGATGTCAAATATTTAATGCAAAAAACAACTACTGCTAACTCTAAATCATGCGTTGGATAATTTTCTTCATGCTTCTTTAACTGCCTGGAGGCATAAGCTACCACCATGCCATACTGCATCAACACTGCTCCCAAACCTCTCTTTGATGCATCTGTGTACAGAACAATCTGCCATGCCTGACAGAATCTCCAGTATTGGTGTTGTTGTAACCCTCTTCTTCAACTCTGCAAAACTACGCCTGCAATCTGAAGACCATACAAAGGGTACCCCTTTCCTTGTCAACCTTGTCATGGGAGCTTCTATCTTCGAGAAATCTTGGATGAACCGCCTGTAATATCCCGCAAGACCTAAAAAGCTTCTAATCTCTAACACTGTCTTTGGTTCTTCCCATTTCATTACCGCCTCTACCTTGGCCTGATCAACTGCAATACCTTCACCTGATATCACATGACCCAGAATTTGAATCTCTTTCAACCAGAACTCGCATTTGCTAAACTTGCCATACAACTGATGATCTCTTAATGTCTGCAAAGTGATCCTTAAGTGTGCTGCATGCTCCTCCTCTGACGCCGAATACACCAAGATATCATCAATTAAGACCACAATAAACTGATCCAGATATGGGTAGAATATCTTGTTCATCAAATTCATGAAGGTTGCTGGCACATTGTCAAGCCAAACTGTATTACCACAAACTCATAATGCCCATATCGGGTCCTGAAAGCTGTCTTGTCAATATCTTCCTCTTTGATCTGCAACTGGTGGTACCCTGACCTAAATCAATCTTGGAAAATACTTTGGCTGACTGGAGCTGATCAAATAAATCATCTATTCTGGGAAGCAGATACTTATTCTTGATTTGTGACCTTGTCAAGTTGCTTGTAATCAATGCACATTCTCAAACTGCCATCTTTCTTTCTAACAAATAATATTGGCGCTCCCCATGGCGAATGACTGGGTCTGATAAAGCCTTTCTCTAACAGTTTCTGCAACTGTTTCTTCAATTCCTTCAACTTTGTCGGTGCCATTCTATATGGTGCTTTTGATATCAGCAAACTGCCTGGCTACAACTCAACTGTGAAGTCCACCTCTCTGTGTGGAGCCAACCCTGGCAAGTCCTCTGCAAACACTTCTGCAAACTCTCTAACCACGGGCACTGAATCTACAGACTTACTATAGCGGCCTTGGATATTTATGCCCAGTAAAGCTCCATATCCAGATCTGTCTCCCACGAACGGACCGAAGTCTCGCAAGGGATAGCTCACACACGTGTCCAGTAAGAATATAAAAGACAATCACAACAGTATAAGACACAAGAAAGTACATGTGCTCATTGTAGACACGCGAATTTGGCTCCACCGCGGGCAAATTTCATATTGCACCATAACGCCACAAATGGCCTCTTTTTGCCGTGAAAGAGTGTTTTCCCCATCATTCTGGATCACCCCCATTCTTCCCCGGTGCTTCCCCTTCATTTCTAGGGCCCCTCGGGAATCATAGGCATAAAATTCCATGTTACGACGGGTATGGCAGTCACGTCTCTAAACGCATCCAGTACACCGGACGCGATTCAGGATACCTTGGCTTAATGCGACGGCCTTTCTGGGTGCTACCTTAACGCGGCAGGAAAGTTGGCCGCGACTATACACTTAACGTGTCGGCCCTGTACGACGCTACAATGAACTCCCATTTTATTTACGAAAACTGCCTTCATCATGAAGCGTCTGCCATGGGCGACGCGATCCCAATTCCACTTTTGGAAGCATTTTCATAAATAAAATTAGGAAAGCTTATCGCGTCATTGTATAGACGCGATCCAGTGTGTGGTCGCGTCCCTCATCCCAGACGCGATTCAGAGTCGACTACGCATAGTCGCGTCCTGCTTCAAGGATGCAATTCAAAGTCGGTTGTGGCTCAAAAAGTCGTCGCGCCTAGGCCCGTAATCATGAGAAAATCCTGTAATTGCGTCCTTGTAAGTAGACGCGATTCAGAGAGGTCAAATCATAATTCCACATTAGGGGACAGCACATGCAAGCCCTATGCTTCGAAATTCCCCATAAAGTAATTGCATCGGCCAGGGCCGCCGCATTTCAAAGTCGTGGTAGCCCTGGCGGACGCGATTATGTCCCTTATCACGGTGTTCTGACATGACGCAATTCAGAAGCACGGTGGCAATCATGTGCCTGTCTCATCAAACCGACCTTGCAAATCGCGGCCTGCCGCCCGGACGCGATCCAATCCAAGTCGCAGCTGTAGACATGCGAATTAGGCTCCACCGCGGGTAAATTTGACATTGCGCCATAACGCCACAAATGGCCCTCTTTTTACCTTGAAAGAGTGTTTTCCCCATCATTATGGATCACCCCCATTCTTTCCTGGTGCTTCCCCTTCATTTCCAGAGCCCCTCGGGAATTATAGGCTTTCATTTCTTGTCGCGACGGGTCTTTGGGGCGCGATCATATTGTTGCGACGGGCCTGCGGGATGCGTTAATGAAGGTAGCTGAAATGCGTCTGGCAAAGCGGACGCGATTCCAAGTCGCGTCGGGCATCTGGGGTGCGACAAGGCCAAGAATCCTTATCGCGGCGGTCGTACGCGACGCGACAAGGAGTTTGTTTATTTTATTTATGGAAAATGCCCAATACGATTTATGAACTCGTCCGCTGTGACCGCCGTGATTCTAAAGTTGGTTTGGAAAGTTTTATAAATAAAATATAGAAATCCCTTAACACGTCCTGCCGTCCCGAAGTGTTTGAAATCAAGACGCGTCGGCACGAGCCGCCGCGATTAGGCCCCACCAAAGTCATCGCACTCGAGCGCCCGTACATCGGAATCATGCAAAAATGTCTGAATCGCATCTGCCTGAGCCACCACGATTAGCTCCTACACGCCAGTCCCTGGAAGTCGTCGCATTTATAGCCCACGTGCGCATTTCGAAGTCGCGGCGGGGAAGGACGATGCGTTTCAATAACGCGGCGGTCCTCCCCGACGCGATTATGAAGGCGGTCTCATGCCATGGTGATCGCGCTTTATGTCAAATCAAGGCCTTCTGAATTGCGGCCTGTCGCCCAGACACAATTTAACTTCAAGTCGCGACCATTGTACCCGACGCGATTCAAAGCCTCCCAGTGCCTATAAATAGACCCAGAGGGTGACCATTTCAATCATCCCTCTCTACCCCGGCGGAGCCCTGCCGGATTCTTCTCGTGACTTCCCTTCTACGGCTGAGCCCTGTCGGACCGGTGTACCCGCCTTCTTCCACGTGTACCGGAGCGGAGCGGCGTGGAAGCTTCTTCCTCATCTTCCTCCGTCCGTCCATTCTGGCAACGCTACCACGCCGCACACCATTTGGGAAGAACCCCCTCCCCTTTCTCCCTGTCATTTGCAATTCATCTCCTCCCAGGCCCCTTGTGGCACTTTTTATTTACTTCCTCCCGGGCCCACGTGGCTCCTTTACTCCTTTTTACACACACATGCATGCATAAACACACACAACCATTTTTAGGGGTTTAAAGTCACCACATGATGAGTCGTCCCCATGCTATTCATTTATTTCATTTCATTCTTTTGGATTCGGTACTACACATTATTTGGCTAATCCTCTTTTCCTTTCTTTGTCTTCTTCTTTTTTGTCAGGGTAATCAAATGAGGAAAACGTCCTCTACCACGGCCGGCCGTGCACGTAGGGGAAGAAAGGACCCCACTCCTGCGCAATCTCCCCACGCTCCAAAAGGTATGCTCACGATCACTTCTTCCATCTCGCACCCCTCGCCGTGCGTCTCCATTTGCACCCTCGCATGCCTGGCGATCACGATCTTTTTATTTTCCATATTTTCCCGTTTTCCACTCCATATCCACACATCACACTTTTCTTATCTTCTACCCCCCCCCCCCCTCTTTCTGGCCTCTTGCTTTTCTCCCTTCTTCGGGGTCTCCCGAACGGAACTTGGAAAAGCGAAAAAGCAGTGTCTACAGCGGCCTCCAAGCCCGACGTGATTAAATCGCAGCCTGTCGCCCGGACGCAATTTAACTTCAAGTCACGGCTGTTGTACCCGACGCGATTCAAAGCCTCCCAGTGCCTATAAATAGACCCCGAGGGTCATTTGTAAGGGAGGGTCCATTCAGAGCGGCGAAGCCCTGTCGGATTCCGTCTCGACGTCCGCCCAGGGGTACCTCTGTCACATCCCGTCATTTAATATAACTATAAATGTCGGAATGTGAACGCATGAGGAATCAAGAGTAAACTTTGAACTATTTGGGTAGAAGAATGCTCGGATTTTACTAAATAAAAATAATTATTCATTGACAGTCTACAGGTATTACATGACTCTCCATTTACAACTCAAACTTAAATGCCTTAAAGGTGGTCTCTCAGCCCACAAATCCTGATGTCCCGCCTTCTAAAACCGTAGATACCTGAAAGAAATAGGATTTGATGAGCTAACTAGCCTAGTAGGATTCAAATTCTCAAATCAAAAGGATTTAGCTATATAATGATCAAGGAAAAGACTAGACTGATATCACAGAAGAACATGTAAGCATCATATCATGGCAGTTAAAGTGGGACAGTAGTACTGTAATACAAACATGCTCAGGAATTCACAATGAATCTCATAATTTGGCTCACATATATGTCACACAGGACAGGTAACATGATGACCATAATCAGACAGTATTTAATGCTATGCCAAACATCCAGTTGCCCTTTATCATTCCGTCGGTCAGAAAATGAATTCGGGTGCTCCTCCCAGGACTGGACCAGCCCTATTTGCACAGGCATATCAGTCAGGTGGGGTCCAAGGACCCAATAAATGTCATCATCATCGATTAATCATATCTCACATGGTGTTCAAGCATTGAACTCTCAAGACATCAAGTTACATGAACTCAATTACTGAATATAGGAGAATGGACTCAACAGAGTGCCATTCGTAGTTAACAACTTCAAGGATAACTCAAGGGTGAGTAAGGTACACCAAGAGGGCAATCTTTACAATGGAATGACAATAAACACTAAGGCAATTAGGGGGGGTAACTTGGTAGGCTAATATGGTGAAGTTTAAGCAAGAGTTTTATCATAAAAAGTTGCTGAAATACAAGGCAGGACAAGTGCTGTCGACAGCCAGGAAGAGCTGTCGACAGATGGCACAGACAGAGCTCAGGTTTGCTGGCTCTGTGGGTATCTGTCGACAATGCAAGGGATCTGTCGACAGATCCACACAGTCCAGAAACCTGGAGTTCTGGAAACATGCGCCTGTCGACAGCTTTTGGGCTGGCTGTCGACAAGAAGCAGCAGAACTTCCGTAAATCTGTTTAAATCCATTCTAAGCACCCTAATTATAGATCTTATAATTCAAGGCATGATTGATATCAAATGGAAGAGTCTAAATAGAGTTTTCACTATGGTTTATAAACTAAACAGTCGAGATGCAACAAGAGATTGATAATTCGAACTTGGTCGGCTATAAACTAATGTAGTGTAGTATTGGAAGCATGAACTTGATAGCAATGGTTTATTGGAAAATTCCTATAAGATGGACACTAAAACTCAAAGTATTTCATGAATCTAAGTCAATGTTCGAATTATCAACCATCTAAACCGAAATCCTCACATTGTTCTAAGGATATGTATACTTCTACCAGAACTCTATATCATGAACTTGAATCAAGGGTGGAAGAAGAAGAAATCTTGACCTCACAATGAAACAAGGATCTTCTTCTCCCTAACATGAAGGTGTTTATCATTACTAAAGAAAGAACAAGGAAGTTACTAATTTAGCCATTGGGTTACTCAGTCAAAGTTCCTGATCATGTACAGAGGATAGAACTAGAGAGAAGGAGATGAGTCCTACACATGGATAGCTAGGAACCTGCTACCACCTGCTACTGGAGGAATATCCTTTCCAACCAGAGATTATGTGAACTCAAGGAGTAGCTTCTACAGAAATACAAAAACACACATAAAGTGCTAGAGGGTTCATGACACTAGAACAGAAACTGGAACATCCAAACAGTAGGTTCTAAAGTTTATTCAAGGACATGAGTTAGAAGAGGAGGGATGAGGATCGAATCCTACCTTACGAGACAGTGTAAGTTCCTTAACTTGAAGATCCACAGAACAAGAGAAAGGACTGCAAACTTGCACGCAGGATAGCCTCAACAGATGCACTAATGCACTGGTGGAAATCCTTCACCAACCAGGTAGCAGCACCCACAACAATAGTTCGATCCTTTCCAAGCCTCAATCAACAGTTCTTCCAGTGCAAAGGAGACACCAAGAATCAGCCGTTGAAGCTTCTCCAGGTAGAGATGGCAGCTCAGCTCAATAGCACGGAAGTGAAGTGGTCTCAGTAGTAACACACCCACCTACAGGAGTGGAGAAAGGTGGGTTAGAAGGCTGTGAAGTGGTTCTTATAGACCCAGCGGATTTCCCATGCATCGGCACATCAGCCCCTGAGGTGTCGTGGTGAAAACCCAATTGGTTTACCACAACACGTATCCCATGCAACACTCCACAGGTTTACACGTTAGTAACAAACGTGTTCATTGCACAAGTAATTGTGTTGGCCTCTCTGGTGCCCCACACGTAAGCATAGCAAAATTCTCACAAAAATCCTTTATGTAAATCACCCGTAAATCAGGTGACCAATTGCTCCTTAGATAAACCTATCCAAACAATACCCGATTGCATTGAAATTTTGACCATATGTTAATATGATGATTTTACAAATTATGGTGATTTTATTTAATTTTTGGAATTTATTTTACAGTAGGTGAAAAATCACCCGAAAAATGGTCGCGTCGACTTAATCTCATCCGTACATCGAAAAATTCGGATATTTACATTTCTGATATCTCCACATTTTTTTTCTAAAATTATGGTGTTCTCAGATTGTTTTCCTTACAGTTTTTCAGTGTCGCCCTGTGGGAGCTCGCACGTCCGAGCACGACACTGGGGAAACGTTATTAATGCTAAACATTTCCAAATATCAATTAATTCAACCTAAGAATAATGGTTAAGTCTAAGAACCTTATTTTTCAAGTTTCTCAACTAAATAAAAAAAATTCGTGGTGTTACAACCTCCTCTTCCTTCGTCCGTCCAGCCGGCGCCCCGGCCTTCTTCCACGTGTATTGGAGCGGAGCGGCGCGGAAGCTCCTTCCTCTTCTTCCTTCATCCGTCTAACCGGCAACGCCGCAGTGCCGATGCGCCATCCACTATTCGGGAAAGCACCCCCTCTCCTTTTCTTTATTTTTCATTACTTCTCCCGGGCCCCACGTGGCTTCTTTACTTACTTCCTCTGGCCCTACATTGCTCATTTACTCTTTTTTATATACACACACATGCATGCATACACACACACACACACACCTATTTTAGGGGTTTAAAAGCCCCCACACGGTAAGTCGTTCCCCTTGCTGTTTATTCTTTTATTGCATTTTGTAGGATTGTATACTACACGCCCGTGGCTAATCCCCTTTCTTTTTTTGTCTTTTTCTTTGACAGTGTAATCAACAAGGAAACGCCCTCTACCATGGTCGGTCATGCTCGTAGAGGAAGAAGGACCCACATCCCCCGCGCAATCTCCCCACGCTCCAACAGGGTAATCAACAAGGAAACGTCCTCTACCATGGCTGGCTGTGCTCGTAGAGGAAGAAAGGACCCACATCCCCGCGCAATCTCCCCACGCTCCAACAGGTATTCCGCGATCACTCTTCCATCTCGCACCCCTCGCCGTGCATTCTCCATTCGGCACCCTTGCGTGCTTGGCGATCACGATCTTTTTATTTCCCGTCATTTCCTGCTTTTCACTGCATATCCACACCCCCCCCCTCTTTGTGGGGCCTCGGAGTCCTCGCCTAAAAACAAACTCCAAAAGCGGTGTCTACAGATTGGCGATCACGGTGGAACATCTTTCTGCGTTTTCCATTTAATTACCCCTTCCTCCGTGCCTCACGTGGCACTCTTCCTTCATTTTTTTGCTTTAGAGCGCGCTACAAGCGACAAAACACAAACTCTCACAAGTCGTTGTCCCACTGCCGTCTTTCTCTCAGCCGGATGTACAACTCTACATAAGAGTGAGGGTGCCCAGGAAGACGACACAGACCTCGACGATACACAAGTACCGGGACAACCTCCGAGCACACACGTTCCTGGCTCACACAAAACCTGGGGCTCCCAACTGAAGAGGTATCCACGGTAGGCGTCGTGCTACTCGCCACGCACACACAAACCACGTGCACACCGCACAAGTCTCGTGAAACCCCACGTCAACCGCGTGAACACCATGCCAACCACGCACACAACACGCTCCCTGAGCGCTATAGGTGCCAACACACCACTTACCATTGCCATTCACAACAATTCACGATAATTGGATAACCACACTAGCATGCACAGAAATAAAGCCCCTCAGACCTGTTGTCGCGACGGGGTCCCATGTCGCCTTCTGAACGCGACACCCTGATATGTCGCGTTCAAGAACCTGAATGCGACCGGTCGACCTGTCGTGTTCTAAACGCGATAGGAGGGTCCATCGCCTTCACAGGCTGGAACCCTAATCCGGGAACCCCTCGCCGGATCACCCCCACAAACCCTATAAACAGGTGTTTTCATCCATTTTTCATGCTTTAATGAGTGTCCTAGCATGGTATCTATGGTTTTTAAAGCAAATAACGTGTTAAACACGCCACACACACAATCCATGCACCAAAATGAGGTGGAATCTCCCTACCTCCACGAAGAATGTGAAGAACGAGACCTACACGGCGTTTCCCCCGCTCCACGCAACATCCTTGCGGTGAAATCTCCTTCCCTGGCTGAGCAGAGCTTGCAAAAGCTCCGTTCGGCCAATACCTACTTAAAAACGCAGCTCGGTTAGGAATGTGACGTACCCTTCTGTGGCAACCTGAACGCGACATAGGAGGCTGTCGCCTTCCCACTTATGACGTCAGCAAGCCCCAGCGTGTGACACGCGGCGTGTATGTAGACGACGACTCAAAACAGCGGTTCCATGAACGCGACACCAGGACCGTCGCGTTAAGAACGTGACGTTCCTCACTGTCGCGTTCACAGACAGTGAACAAGTAGGTGCGTTGGGCCCAACCTGTCGGCCCACTACGTCTCGAAAACCTGCGAACACCTACTACACACACTGATGGGCCACACATGGGCTCCATAACCATTAAGCCACGATTCAAACGGTCAATACGCTACATATATTGTCACTAAAAGGCAAAGGTTGAAGGCACAAAGATGTGGTAAGGTGATTTGGGCAGTGGAGAAAGGGGGAAGCTGATGTATAAAGAGGAAAGTGATTTAGACAATGGGGCATAGATGGTGGAATCATGGTTGGCAGGGTACAAATGGCAGAAAGATGTAACGTCGCGCGTCTTTCGGATCTTCTTTTAGATCTTCGTGGATCCTGTGCTTAGTGGTTGTGATGGCTATCGTGAGGCCAATGTGGTTTGTGTGTGGTACGTGTGCGAGTTTCAAGGGCTTATTGGACCGATAGTCCGGGCCTGCAGCACCCTTGTATCCTCATCCTGTCATCGCGACAGGGAGGAGTGTCGCGTTCTGAACGCGATCGAGGTGACCGTCGCGTTATGGTGGCCGCCTTGAGGCATTGATCGTCTGCATGTGCGCCACGTGTAGCGTGCAGAGCGGCATGCAGGAAGGCGACGCCTAGGTCTGTCGTGATCAGGTTGCGACGCGAAGATACGTCGCGTTCCAAACTGTTGGGTGTTTTTAAGAAACCTCAGCCGGACAGAACTGTAGTGAGTTCTGCTCGGCCAGGGGAAGGGAAGTTGCGGCGATTTCTATTGGAAATCCATGTTTTCGGCGTGCTCGTGCCGTGGGAAGCTCACGTGGAGCGAAAGGAATGCCGGGGGAGTGTGGTATCACGTGTTCTTCGCGAGGTAGGGTGACTCCTCCCATTCCCGAGGCGAGAATCGCATGGAATGCAGGATGTGATCAGTTTAACGCTTTCTACACAATAGATATCATGCCTAGGAATCCATTAAAGCATGAACAACACCAATTAAGGGTGGTTTGTATAGCATGGGTTGGTAATCTGTGGAAGGGATCCCGGATTAGGGTTTCTGTCTGCTAAGGCGACGGATCCCCCTGTCGCGATCAGGTGGCGACGGGCCGACCTGTCACGTTAATGTTGTGAACGCGACTTGTTTGTGCGTCGCGTTAATGTGTTGAAGGCGACCTATCGGGCTGTCGCGTTCTGAAGGCGACACAGGCCCATGTCGCGACCACAGCCGAGTGGTCTGAATGTGCATAATTTATGTGATGTGATTATCTGATTGTTATTATTCGATGTATTTAGTAATACCGTGTGGTGCATTGGCACTTGTGGCACTCTGAGAGTGCATGGTTCTAGAAGCTAGCACTTCGGTTGTGTAGCTAGCTAGTTCTTTGTGTAGTTGCGTGGTGTACACACAACAGTGTTGTGTTCACGTGTTGTGGACAGTTGTTACTTGAGGTTTACGTGACGTTTCACGTGGTTTGTGTGTGATGTGCACGTGGTTCTGTGTGCGTGGCAAGTAGTACGACGCCTATCGTGGTTACCTCTCTAGTTGGGTGCCCCAGGTTCTCTGTGAGCCAGGCTGTTAGCTCGGGGCTTTGTCCCGGTACTTGTGTTGTACCGTCGAGGTCTGTGTCATCTGACCTGGACACCCTCACTCCTTTGTTTGAGTTGTACGTCTGCTGAGGGAAAGGTGATAGTGGGACAGTGACTCTTGAGTTTGTTTTTAGTCACTTGTAGCGCGCTCTTAGTTGGGGGTACGGACACCGGTTGTCGACACTGGTCCCAGCTAGTCCTTTTCCAGTGCCTCACTCTAGGGTGCTCCGGCCAGAGACCCTAAAGGTGCCAGGCATGGGCCAGCAGTTGTGTGTCCGCAGGAGTGGTGTTTAGTTGGTCTCCACAGTTGTTTGACTTTTCCACATGGAGCGGCAGCTGGACCTTTCGTTCGTGGCTGCTAGACTGAGAGGTAGACCTGTGTTAGTTTGTCCGAGTCAGTCACTGGTGTCACGAACCAGTTCACGTGACTCGTGTGTGGCAGTCTCTACTGTAGCTCGTACACCTGTTTGGGTTTGCCGTTTATTTATTACAGTTGCTTTACGTAGTCGGCAAACGGTGAGTACATTTATAACTTTAATATCCTGCTTAGTTGTTTTATAAATTGCTAGTGTAGTTTACTGCTTTCGTACCTGTGTTTTTGGTTTGCTCGGTGTTAGGGGAGTTCCCTGCTAAGCCGTGACTAGAGAGGCTC
Organism: Colocasia esculenta; assembly: GCA_014218235.1. Classification (NCBI taxonomy): domain Eukaryota; kingdom Viridiplantae; phylum Streptophyta; class Magnoliopsida; order Alismatales; family Araceae; genus Colocasia; species Colocasia esculenta. The sequence goes on along the minus strand of CM024760.1, from coordinate 23,773,832 downwards.
ACCCCTACCCCCACAGGTGAGGGCGAGGAGGATGTTTCGTTACCGTCGTCCAATTCGGAGCCGCATCGCAGCGGTATTAGACCTAGCACCTCCAGCAGTGTAGTTTTTTTTCTCAGTTGTTGTAGTTTACCTCGGGGTATGCCCCAAACTCCTGTACTTCTTGTACTTTTGTTGAAATTTGGCTATGTAAATCTGGTATATTAATATGAGTTGGTGAATCATATATGTGATCATGTGTGTGTTCCTTTGTGTTTTCACGGACGTGTGTATGATATCCCTTACGAGGCTTCGGCCCGTTCGCGGGAGTCGGACTCAGATCAAGTTCGTTAATGGTTTAACGGGCTTGAACGAGGCATTCTGTCACAAAAGATGTCACTATAGAAGAGAAGAGAGGAAGGAAGGAGAAGGGGGAGTTTTAAAAGCCACTCCCCCCATCCCTTCGAGTTGTCACTAGAGCAATGAGAGTTCTATCGAGGGGTGGGGAGGCATCCACCGACAACTGATCCTCTTATTTAACAGCAATGACTACTACCAAGAGAGGTTTCTCTTCTTTGAAGGGAGGCGAACTAAACTTAACTTCTCTTTTTGCTACTATTTATTTCTCTCTCTTAAATAATAAAAATTTTAATAAATTTTTATCATAATTAATTTCCAACTATAATTAGTTTGGATTTCTAATAATATGTGTGTTTGTGAAGAATAATATTTATTGTGTAATAATAAAGACAAATGTCTCTTAGGCACTGTTTGGAATGGAGTTTGAAAAAATTTTGAAATTAAAAATTTTTGACAAGACCTGTGGCGTTTCCAAATGGGGAGGTGTTGCTCCGGCTTGTGTGCGCCCAAGATTTTGACAGGAAGAGAGAGATAGAGAGAATAGATATTCTCTCCCTCAAGCGCCGAAACGGGTTGGCCGTCGCTTCTAAAAATTTTTGGGATGAAATGGAGAGAGATAAAGAGAGGGACACCACTTTTAAGAATTTTTTTAGTTTGTTTTTTTTTACGTACACCTCGTCGTCCGCGCCATTTACCATAACTCGCCTGCATACGAAAATGGGCTTTCGAAGATTTTCACTTTATCAGACTCGTTAACAAATACTGCCTTAATAGACATTGTCAAATTGTTGGGGCATTTGTAAATATGGGGTCCATTACATCTTGTCAACAATTATTCCTTACCTTGAGTTATGACATACGATGGACACATCTATACTATAATACTATAACAGAGTTCCCTATTCCCGTCTAAACTAGATACAGGACACGTGTAAGCACCAGCTTAAACTTTGGTCTACCTTGTTCCTGCCAGGGCGTTTTGTCTTCTCCGTCTCTTCTTTCTGCATGCGATGCCTACCTTTTCATCAGTTCCCGGTGAAAAGGTACAGAGCGTTTTGACTTCCCGTGCCTGCAGATGCCGTTTCCCGGTGAACATGGTGTGTCGTGCGGCTCTCAACCTCGCCCTCGCCCTCTCCCGCACAGCCTCCACTTCGCATCCTCGCACTTTCCCTTGCCCTTGCAGCATCGCAGCCTCGCCTTGGCCCTCGCCCGCCCTGCACCTCGACCTCGCAGACTCCCAAACTGTAGCCTCGCCCAAGCCCTCGCTCGAGCCAAGGCCTTCGAGCTCGCAGCCTAGCAGACAAGCATCCTCGCGACGTCATCGTCAACCTCGCGCCATCTACCTCCGTGCATCACCGTCGCAAACTCCCCTTCGAAGCATCTGCGAGCGCTGTCGCATCGCCGTCGTAGACTCCCATTCAGTTCCCGGTGAGCAAGGTAATGGGAAGGTTTTCCCCCTTCTTCAATGGCTTTTCCCCTGAATTCTAGCCTCTTTTTTTTTCTTTATAGGTGACCCAAGACCCACCGCTAACCATTCCCACCCCACTCCCTTCTCTGTGCCTTCTCCTTTGCTCTACCATCTTAAAGAAAAAAACCAGGAACAACCCAATCTTTTGTTCTACTTTTTTTCCTTTCTTTTGTCACACACTCTGTTCACTGTCCTGATTTTTTTTCACTGTCTGAACACCTCTATCTGACACACAATTTCATATCAGACAAAGAAAGAAAGTAAATCCAAATTGAAACCCGATGTTGTGCCCAGTAGATCCCAATATTACTCTGATGAAAAATATTAAACTTAAACTACCAGACTGATATGCTACCTACTAATAATCACAATACAGTTCACTCTCCATTCTTCATTAGGCACACCTGACAAGTGTTTATGATGAAAAAGGGTTTATGATCATCATTTTAGAACATGACTTATCTGTTCTATAGGTTTTATGATTTTAACATTTTATGTGATTTTAAGATTTCAGTGGCACAGAAGGCAACTATCAATGTTTTGAGCTACTCTTTTTGTTGCTCTACACATATAATTCAGGTTCTATCATTTTGGTTTGATATGTAATACGTTTACCGCACAGATCATGGATATAAAATACATCTTTTGAGTTGTTGTATTGACCAGATGTTTTTGTCTTAAAGAAAACTTGATGTACATTGCATGTAGAAATAACAAGAGGTCTTGATCATAGCTACTCAAAGCAAAGTATAATTAGTATGGAGATTTATATTCTAAATCCACCTGATGGTTTTAATTAATGTATCTTTCTTCTTCTATTTTTAAGCATAGAATTTATTTTATTGATATATGAAAGTGTTTACAAAAGATGGAGGGGACATATCCCTGCCTTACTCTGTGCCAGATAATTGTTTAGGAAACTCAGTATATATTTGCTGAATCAAACTTCAAGGCAAACTGCATATTTACAGAGGAACTAATGGGATCTCTACCGGATCTTTGAGTGGAAACACCTTCTTCAGTGTGGGGGAATAAGAATCTGGAACAATATATAGAATAATGAACAACTGTACATTAAATAAACTACAACAAATATCTATATAGCTAAAACACAGATGGGCTCAAATGACTAGCTTAGTTTCCTATGAATAAGCAGTTTAAGTTGTTTCCTGTGAATAATTGTTTAATGTCTGTAGGTTTTAATGTGCATGTTAATTTGATTTATTCTTATGTTCCTGACAAGATTAGTTAATGCTTTACGGTTTTAATGTGCATATGAAACTGTAAAAATTCAATAATTATTTAACTTAGGTCATTAATCTCAAGGTTGGAGCTATCCTATCAGAACAACATATTTTATTGCAACTCTGTTAATGCCAAAATTTTGGTTTTAAAAGCTGAGATGTTATGGTTTTAACATAATTTTTGTTTTAAAAGCCGAGATATTAAGGTTTTGGGTTTTAAAGTGCATATGAACATATTAAAGCAGTTGAGTGGAATTGGAATGTAAGATAGCAATCCTATTGGCTGATGAACTACCAAAGGTATGGTATTTCTATGAACTCTCAAAAAAATCATAATTAGTATTTCTCTATTTACATATTTTTCCTCCTTTTCATGTACATGTCATATTTTTGGCATAGTTTTAAGTGAGAAATACGTTGAGATTGGCCTATTTTTTCCTCCTTTTCATGTGTAGTTGTCATGAAAAGCACAAGGCAATAATTAGTTTGCAATATCAATCTTTATTGCCTTTGGATAGCTTTATAGAAGGTTCAAAAGGAATGAGACCTAAAAATGCCCATTACTGCTATTATAGAAGGTTCAAAAGGAAGGATAGAATCCAAGGGCCAAGACCCATTTTGACAGCTATAAAGTGTAGAACACAAATGTTATTAAAGATTTTTAGGTTATTACCCTTTGAATTGGCAATTGGCAAAGATAAACAACCTTTACAGGACCATTTTTCCCCCTTTGTCAAAAGGTACAAGGGGCCGGCCCTCCCACACACACAGGAAAAATTGGGTGTTCACTGCTTCCATGGGGCTTGGGTTTTAGAGGCCTTGGTCTTGACGTATGAAAGCTGACAATTGTGCCTGGATAAGTTCAGTTATAACTTTATAGTTATCACCTTCAGAAGATAGATAAAATCATTGAGAGTGTGCACAATAAATCTATACACCTTATAGAAAGAACAGATGTTTGTTGCATTCTGGAGAGAAGAAAGAACATATCTTTGTTGCAACTATTTTTTACATGTTCTAAAATGCAAAAGGAATCAGATTGTGTAATATACAAGTAGTGGTTAGATCTCTGTATACATTAGGATTATGAGGTCATAGATTCAAAAGAAATTGATAGCAATTTTTTTTATAAAAAAAAATAAAAGATGAATATAACATATTAAAGCAGTCTAGAATATAACATCTTTATCACTATTGTCTTTATTTGCACTATTTTGATTCATTGGCTACCCTAGAGGCAGAGCATTCTTACCAAGTTACTAATTAATTAGTAAAGGGCAATGCATGATGTTTGTGTTTATGTTCATATCAAAATGTCACTGGTGTCAGGATTACAAAATTCTGGGTGCATGAGTTTAGAAACTTTGGAAGCTAGATTAGTATATTCAATTGCACAATATTCTGAATCAGTTTCAGATCATCAATTCACAGGGATGATGAAAGGTCAGTTTTCTAGCAAATGATATAAGAAGAGAGTATTCAATGACAATGGAGTTAGGGTCCGGTACAGGGCCCTTCCTTCTGAAATCAAGTTCTTCTGGTGGAAAATTGCTATAAGAAGAGTGCTCACTGGTAATATAGTCAAGGCTTTATTCGAGATAGGTGGAAAATGTGGGTCACCTCTTCTGCTCCTGCAGTTAGTGACTGTTAATGCTCACTTCTCTGCAAATCCCCTAACATTAAATGGGAAAAGCTTGAAGATGTTCATCATTTAATGGGATGGTGGATTGAGGGTAGGCATCGTGGAGCTGTGAATTAGGAAGTTTGATCATTCTATTTACTGCAATGCTATGGAATACATGGACTCATAGAATCTTTAGAAGATTTAAGAAATGATCTTAATTCTTAGATGAACAATTGGTGTTATGATTCTACCCTTGGTCCAAACAAAGAGAACATCACATGTTGGATATGATGAGAAATATAGATGGATGAATTTTGATAAAAAAACATGAACCCAGAAATTAGAAAAAAAATCTCATAGCAAGCTGGCCTTTGACTAAATTCCGGTGATGTGTTAATTGACATTGTTCATACAATTATCTAACAGAGAAACATATATTAAAATGTTTTCACTGCACTTTTTTTTTATGTTATGAGTTTTAAGAATGAACTCCTTTCTGCTCTACAAGTATGATGGGTTTAACTACAACAACATGAACAATTGGTGTCGAGTTTGGATGGCATCCATGAGGGGTAACAGGGAAACCCATTGTTGAGATGCATGGATGGTGTACTTTCAGTTAGTGACTGAAAATTGCTATAAAAATTGTTAAGCTATCTATAGTGTATGAGCAATAAATGTTCTTGAGAAGGAGATAGAGCTGGCACCCCTGCCAATTGAAATATATATTTTTTAACTGCAATATGCAGTAAACCAGATCCAATCACAAAAAAAAATAAAAATCAACAAATTGTAGGATTACAGGGAAGATATAAAAAAATCTGAAAGAAGTTTATGATTTTAAATTTTTGTTTGAAATTACCAAATCTATTTTTTTAAGGCTCTTAAGATTTTAAACGGTATCTCTCTTAAATAAGGCTCTTAAGGTCTTAAGGCTCTCAATTCAGGGTTTTTTTTTTCATTGAGTCAGGTGGTTTGGAGGATATATGGTTCTCATCCATTCTATATTGCTTCCAAGTGCCAATTATTGGAGATTGGTGTTCCATTGATATAGGTTCTTTGACAGAGAGCTGAGTAATATTTTTCTTCCAAAAGAAAACCCAATGGTTACTTTGACTTTGAGGATAGATAATCTGGAAGCTAAGGCCACTCACAGTCACTGCCAGCTCCCAAAGAAGTGCCAAAAGATGTAGAGGAAAAGATACCCCTTCCCAGCTCCCAAAGCAGTGCCAAAAGATGTAGAGGAAAAGATACCCCTTGCTGCTCTTCTGGTGGAAAATCTATCCTGTTTTTTTGTTTGTTCATTAAGTACAATTAGATATCCTGTGATTTTTTGTGCCAAAAGATGTTCTGAATATGATTGAGCTTAATAAAAATTGTGCAAACTCATGTTTCCAGTGTTCAATTTGGGCTTATCTGAATATGATTGAGCTTATTAAATTTTTTTTTTTTCGGTATTAAGCATTTCTCTATAGACTTTAATGTTCAGAAGTGGGGACATGGTCACTTCTCTATAGACTATTTTAAGCATTTCTCTATAGACCTCGATGATTGGGAGATTAATTTCTAAAGTCCTTTGGTTTTTCAGGCGTACAGATCAGATCAAGGAGTTTAATTTGGTGGATTACTTCTAAAACATTCGCAAGGAGGTACATCTTTTAAATCTTTCTTTTCTATTTGATTTTATTAATGATTTCAACACAAGTTTAACCTGTAGAGGCTTCAATTTGGTGACAAAAAGCCAGGAATATGATAACACATTTGCAATTGGCAATTTCTAAATCTGATTTGCTACTAATTTTTGAATTATAATAAGTAAACTACAAGAAGGCAATACTGCACCAAGTATGATAGTTCATGTTTACGATGTGTTTTCTTAAACCAATAAGCCTTATGACATACTTTTTTCTATGAATAAATTATTTACAACAGCTAATTTTCTCCTCCTTAACCAGCAGCAAAATTATGAATAAACATAGTGAAACACCACATATTATCTTAATATCAGGTCTGTAAATCCAAAAAGTGTACAAATTGAATCCTTTGGCAAGCTGGATAAAAGAGGTCAAGTTATCAATAGGATTACCAATTATCAGCTACTGCATTTATAATCCCTACCAGTTTAATCTTCCATCTATTTTTTCTGTAATATTTAGCTCTAACAATCCATTGCTAAAGAGGTCCATCAGCTTCACCTAATCAATAGAGAACCATTTTGCTAGAACTGCCTTATTAAAAACTGTTAAGCTATCTATAGTGTATGAGCAATAAATATTTTTTTATTTTATGAGCTGGCTTTTATAAACTCTTCTGCTAATGCCAAAATTTTGGGATAGTTTTTTTGTAGTTTTAATCAATTACCATAGTACTATTGTTAACAATTTTTGTTAACTTAGGAAATCATTAAGCAAACAACATTTTCCTTCTGCTCATCACAAAATGGACACAAACTATTACAGTCCAATCCATTTATTACTATATAGCTTTGGGACTATACAGTGTTGAAGGACTATCCAAGGATGGCTCTGAATTTTTTAAGGCTATTTAGGTATCTATATTGCTTCCAAGTGCCAATTATTGGAGATTGGTGTTCCATTGATATAGGTAAACCATTGCTAAAGAGTACTGGCATTCCCCCAGTACTCTTCCTTCTGCGGGTGCTCAACAAGATCGCCATAGACCTCTGAGGTTGATGTGAGCAAAATCATGTTATTAAAAGAATCATAAGCAAGTTGCACAAGAATAAAAATTGCATAACATGAACGATAAGTATTTCACCTAGCTCCAACCTTTTTGCAAGACCCAACATGTTCAATGTACCAATCACTGGGTTCATTATGGTCTGTCAACACAGTGAGCAAACAATCGGGTTTAGCCAGAAAAAGGAAAGATGTATAAGCAGAAAGCATAGTATTGAGATGGAAAAAAAATAAAAAGGACCTTAAATGAAAGACAACTATCACCTGTACATCATTAACCAGGGGATATGTCTGTGGAAACACTACTTCAAAGAGTGACACAGATATCACATTTGGCTTCTGTAATTTAATTTCTAAAGTCTTTTTCTTCTTCAGGCATTTGGAGCAGATTAAGGAGCTGAATTTGGTGGATTGCTTCTAAATCATTCAGTTGGAGGTGCATCTTTTAAATATATATTTTCTATTTGAGTTATGTGGTGCAGTGTACATTGAGATTTTTGTAATTAGTTTTAGTGCTTTATCATAGCTTTCATTATATGCTCTTTTATGTAATCTTTTCATAGCTAAATTTAGTTTGTGTATTACATAATCTTTATTCTAATCTTTATTCAACTCCCCCAGTGTACAGGGACCCATGTCTTGAGAAGGAGACAGAGCTCTGCCAATTGAAATATATATATATTTTTAAGATCAATCTGCAGTAAACCAGATCCTCAATTTCTATTTAAGATCACAAAAAAAATTAAGAATCAACAAATTGTAGGATTACAGGGAAGATATAAAATAGGTGAAAAATCAGAAAGAAGTTTATGATTTTAAATTTTTGTTAAAATTACCAAATCTGTTTTTTTAAGGCTCTTAAGGTTTTAAAATGTAACTCTCTTAAATAAGGCTCTTAGGTCATGTTTGGTATCGGGTTAAATGTCGAGCGGAATAGGTGTAAGTCATTCCAGAATAAGTTATGCTTATTCTCTAACCTTATATCGTTTGGTATATGCTAAGTTAAATCGATTTTTGATTGTGTTCTCCGTTTGGTGGAAACATGGATGGCAATGGAAATAAATCATTTTTTGGGACCATATTACCCTCACTATCCCCACTGCCAAGGGCATCCACCATTCTATGTTTGGTAACGGTCAAGTGAATAATGAGAATAGTTTTTCAATAAATGTAATAAAGGATTTCTAGGCGGATTAAATAAATATAAAATATAATATTTGTGTACATGATGACATGTAAAGAAACAATTTGTGGAGTTGGAAAAATTCTGGAGGTCCTGGGGCGGATTAAACTAACATAAAAAAAATTTATGTATATGATAGAAATGGAATAATAACTATGTGGACTTCGCTTTTATGTTGAAACTCTTGCGATGGATTAAACAAACATAAGCAGAAATATTTGTGTATACGGTGAAAAGTAAAATAAAAGTTTGTGGACTTAAGAAATTTATGAGTCCCCTACTACGGAACAGATTAAACAAATATAAAAAACACAATTTATGTACATGGTGATAATTAAATAATAATTTTAAGTTGGAATTATTTTAAAGCCCTTGAGCAGATGAAACAAACAAAAAATAACATTTGTTATATACATAATGAAGAGTTAACAAAGGTTTTGTGGAGTTTGACAATATTTGAAATCAGATGATATCATTCTTTCATTATGAACGTTATGACTTACATTTCACATTATAAAAATTCATATATTTTGATTCGGACTTCATCTTCTTTAACACTCATACATATCTGTGTATATATTTTCTTTACATAACTGTAGTAATATATGTATATGTGTATACCTTTATCTTACACAGAAAACATGTTAACGTAGTAGTAAGTGATGCATGTAAAAAAAATTCAAATTTGATGTACATAGATGATAGTAGTAGTAAGTAATGCAAGTAAAAAATTAGTTTCAAATTTGCTGTACACATTTCATAACAAGACATCACAGCATATTAGGTTGTCCATTTGCACAACAATAGTTGTAATTATTTTCACATACAAACAACAATAATGAACACCCACTTGTTCTTCTCATTGCACATATAGCAGAAGACATCATGTTTGACATAATACAAGAAAGGAAATTGAAAACTCAGCCAACTGTCACACATAGTTAAGTCAAGTTCCGACATACTACTACAACTAAAAAGTAATAGCTGTACAAACATGGCATGTCCATTGATTACATCTTTAACTTTTTGAATGAATCTAATGCCTCCCCGGCAACGGCGCCAAGATGAAGCGTGTGGCATAGTTGACTGTGCACTCTCGTTGTTCAAAGTTCATTGCACAGGTCAAAATGCTCACCTTCTCTAAACTGTCTCACGAATTTAAAATCACAAAGATGAACTAATACAGTGGTGAGAACAGGTCATATCCACAGACAGGCTGAATAAAGCTTGAATTAAACTACTTTGACTTGAAATCATTCTAACGGACACAATAACACTAAGATAACATTGCATGAGAATTAATTCTGTAAATTACACCAATCAAATTTCTCACAACTCGACAGAAGAAAGATAACGAAAGAACGAGCTAGATTGAAATTAAAAAGGAACTTGGTATCACTGTACCCTCTCAATTGAGGGATCAAACAAGTAAACAAAAATCAGAACTAGAAACATAAAGATGCACATCTAATTCTGAAATGCTCTGGATTCAAAAAGATAAAAAGATGACAGAATAAGAATCTACGAAAAAATTATCAAATCAATGTACCCCTATAGCTCAGGGGATGAACAATCAACATTCTCAACTCTCCACAAACATCTATCAGAATGAGACAATGAAAAGATCATAATGAGACAATGAAAAGGAACGCAACCAAAAATTAAAGTTGAGATCAACAAGAACTGTAAGAATATCAGATTACTGTACTAGAGATGATGACAAAATCAGTAAAGAAAATATTACAGGAACTATGGACAGCACATCATGCTCCCAATCTGTTCAGGGGACAGAAACAGAACACTAATGGAATAGAAAACTCAAATTAACAATTGCACTAGATCGAACTCTGGAACATAAAGAAATGGGGAATTGCTAAATCCTCCTCACAGCAGTACAGAAGAACAGTAGAAATGGAAGAACAAATATCAAAGATGAAAGCTCGGACCCCAAAACCCTTTGAAATCCTTCACAGCAGCAGAAGAATTCCTCAACAATTCTGAACCAGAAAACCCCTTACAAACCGCAGAAGAACCTGAAGAACAGATGCTGAAGAAAATTACAGAACCAAAATGGAAAAAAAAAAAAGAAATCCTCACAACTCTCACATCTGAACCCCTTGAACTGTCGAACTATCTTTCACTGCTCAACCATCCAACCAAGAACAGAAGAACTGAGCTCAACCATCCAACCAAGAACAGAAACACTGAACAAATGCAATGGATCGAAGCAAGTAAATGCAGAAATGAACAATGTAAACGTAAGGAAAGTTGAACAATAATCGCCCCTGGATCATCCTATGGAACATAAGGAAATGGAAATGGCACTGGATCGAAGCATGTAAACACAGAATAATTGGACAATCTAAACCTATAACAAAATGGAAATTGCTCCCAGCAGCCCCTAGAATATCTCGGCACCCCCCCCCCCAATCTCCAGAAGAGGGGAAGAAACAACAAATTCTAAAACATAGAAGAAACGGAAGAGCAATCTCACTGGATCAAACTCTAAATTCAGAAATAATGGAAAAATTCCATTGGATCTTCCACAGCAGAAATAAAAATCTGAACTATTTGAGATGAACAGGAAATTAAAACTCCCCTCCAATCAAACCAGAACAAGAAAACACTCAATTCCCAAAAGTTCTAAACCCCAGCTCCTGAATTCTGAAAGAACAGAAGAAGAAACTAAAATCCTAGAAATCGAAACCCTAACCAATCTCCCTCCCTGCTCTGCCGAAAGAAAAAAATACAGAAGAAATAGCAAGAACTAAAATCCTAAAAACCTTACTCGCCCCCAGAAGAAGAGGACCTTGGGGTCCTTATATAGGTACCATCGCAGCTCTGCTTCCGGGCCTTCTTCCCGCCTTCACCTCTTCCCAGCTCCGCCACGCCAGCAGATCTATCGCTTCACAGTTGGATGCGCCACGCACAGAGCTCTCAACGCCTCCAGCACCCAAGTCCGGCCACCTCAGCACTGCTTCACATGCCCAGGTCGCACTGGATCTAGCCGCTTCCAGCCCTGCCGCGCACATCAGCCCGAACCAGCTCCGAAGCACTCCGCCTGGCACAGGTCTGCACTGCCTGGGGGGCGCCGCACATGAACCAGGGCCAGCCCGCCTGATGATCAGTCTGTCCCCATGTAATTTTAATTACTATTTATTTTATTATTTTTGGTGATTAACAAAATTCCTTCAATAACTTCTAACATATATTGCATAAGTCTTAGTACAGGAAATATACCAAGGTCACACAAACCAATGTTGGTAAGCATTACCTCTCTAAAGCTTTTATCTTGTCAAGATCATATTTCTCTAAGTCCACATTGACTTCTGTTGAATGTCACAACGACTTCCTTTAGTGCTACAACGATTTGATTCATAACGATTTCTTAAGTGTCTGAACGACTTCTTTACTGTGACATCGTTTGATTACAAACAAATGTTCTCACAACGATTCTATAAGTCATCGCAACGATTTATTCAGAACTCGTAACGCTTGTCCGTCGCAACGATTTCTTAAGTCATCATAACGATTTCTTTAGAATTCGCAACGACTTGCTCGCCGTAACGATTTCTTAAGTCATCATAACGATTTCTTCAGAATTAGCAACGACTTGCTCGCCGTAACGATTTCTTAAGTCATCATAACGATTTCTTTAGAATTCGCAACGACTTGCTCTCCGTAATGATTTCTTAAGTTATCATAACGATTTCTTTAGAGTTCGCAACGATTTGCTTTCTACAACGATTTGTTAAGTGATTCATAACGATTTCTTCATTGAACACAACGATTTGCTTTCTACAACGATTTGTTAAGTGATTCTAACGATTTCTTCATTGAACACAACGATTTGCTTTCTGCAACGATTTCTTCATTGAACATAATATTTGCTTTCTACAACTACACGATTTGTTAAGTGATTCATAACGATTTCTTCATTGAACACAACGATTTGTTAAGTGTTCATAACGATTTCTTCATTGAACACAACGATTTGCTTTCTGCAACGATTTTGTAAGTGTTCATAACGATTTCTTCATTGACACAACGATTTGCTTTCTACAATGATTGTTAAGTGATTCATAACGATTTCTTCATTAAACATAACGATTTGCCTCTTATAACGACTCAGTTAAAGTGACTTGATCATAACAATTTCATAAGTCATATAGTCATCGATTTTATGTCTTACATCAACTTAATATTTATCTTGTCTCTGAAGCATTGAAAAGTCAAAGTCAAGCATATCTTCTGACATCTGTTCATGAGGACTGAACGTATCTCTGCATGCATGTTTATCGTCCATTATCGTGCTTACTCTATGTGTATCCTTTAGATACAGCTATTTGGCATTTCTATTTTCATGACTATTTCTTCTAATGTGACTGACATTAGAGACAGCTTAGCTGTCAACTATTTGAGATTGATAAATGTGCAGATCTCTGGTATCGTTCCACTTTACAACGTAGACAAAAATAGAAGCCAAAGATATCTCAAAGATCTCATCTCTTTGCGTGCACAAGTGACCAAAAGACTGTTGACTAGAAGCTTCCAAGTTTCGTTCAGTCTAACGTTTACTGGACAAGAACAATGGATACTCCAACGACAATATTTCAAATTGGAGGTTTAAATACAAAATAGAAGAGAAGAAAAAAAAGTTACCGTGTGGAGATAAGCATCTTGCATACAAGCATTCAAATTCTTCTGCAAGAAGTCTAGAGCCAGGATCTCATTCCTCATCATCTTTAGCTCTTCGCTCTCTGTGCTTAATAGAATTTCTAAGAGAGCCTGTTTAGTTCTGAGAGTGTGCCTTGTTTAGATCTCTTTCTCTCAGTGCTTGTTGCTTCAGATCTTGCTTGTAAAAGCTGATCTAGGGGCTTAATTCATTCTATTCTCTTTGTGGTGTTTCCCTTCGTGTGTGAAGGAAGACCTGGTGGGATCCAGGTTTGTTTCCCTTCGGTGTGAAGGAGGACCTGGTGGGGTATCTAGGGTGTTGTTGTCCCTTCTGAGGTGAAGGAAGACCAGTTGAGCTGAGTGTTGTAGTGTCCATAGGGGACTCCCTAGTTAGTGAAATCCTGAGTTGTTGCTCAGGGACTGGACGTAGGACTCCTAAGGAAAGGAGGTCCGAACCAGGATAATTCCTTGCGTTGTGTGATTGATTCTTTGTGGGTTTGATGTTCATACTAACGTTACTAACCAACATCGAAGATTGTTTTTGTGTATATTTTTACGTACAGGTGTCACCTAGATAGATTTTTAAAGACCCATTCACCCCCCCCCCCCTGGGCTTGTCAACTGGTCAACAAGTGTGTATCAGAGCGAGTCTCTTCGCAAAGAAAGGATCCAACGATCTGAAGAGTAAAGATCCATGGCAGCCCAAGGTCACAACGAAGTCAGTCTATCAGCCGACCACCATTGTTCGATGGAGAGGATTACACATACTGGAAAACAAGAATGGAGTACTTTCTGCAAGGCCACGATTATCAGATATGGTCCATAGTAGGAAGGCGATCTTCTGGTCACAAATGAGAAAGCTTAGTGGACAGACGATGATAGGAAGAAGATCTCGCAGAACTGTAAAGCAAAGAGTATTTTGTGCTGTGCCCTTAGTAAAAAGGAGTTCAACAGAGTTTCAGCCTACAAATCCGCAATGGAAATGTGGGAAAAGCTCAGAATCACCTATGAAGCACAGACAAGGTGAAGGAAACAAAGAATAGACATTCTTGTAGCCAGTACGAGAGATTTCAAATGCAATTAGGTGAGTCCATTACCCAATGTTTAGTAGATTTACAGATATTACAAATGGGTTAGCTGGACTAGGAAAGACCTATGAAATGGGAGATATGGTCAGAAAGATTCATAGATCTTTACCATCCTCATGGACCCCAAAGGTAACAGCCATGAGGAAGCTAATGATCTAAAGAGAATGTCTTTAGAAAATCTCATTGGGTCCCTTATGGCTCATGAGATAAACATGGAGAGATTAGGAGAATCCTCCAGCAGAAAGAAGCAGTCAAATGCGCTCAGGGTCGATGAGAATTCATCAGAAGAATCACTCGACAATAGTGAAAGCTGTAAGGACAGTGATGAAGATGAAGAAGCTATGCTATCAAGGAAATTGAAACACATTCTAGCCAAAAAGAAGAAGTTCAATCTGGAAAGAAACATTTCAAGAGAAATAAGAACTCAAGAAACCAGATGGAAAGATCAGAAGAAGGAGAGCCCATTTGCTATGAGTGTAAAAAGCCAGGACATATCAAAGCTGAATGTCCAAAACTCAAGAAGCCTGAATTCAAGAAGAGAGAAAACTTCAAGAAATTCAGGAAATACAAAAAGAAAGCAATGGCAGCTGCGTGGGAGAACATAGCGACTCAACAGTGAGTCGAGTTCATGCAGTGATGAAGAAGAAGCCAATTTGGCTTCATGGCAAATACCGAAGATAAGGTAACCTCTGACTCTTCCTTTGATTCATGCAATGATTCTGATTCAGACAATTTAGAGGAAGCATTCAATGAACTATATGATAAATATAGAGAAGTAACTAAACTGTTAAAAGCAAATAAGAAAAATATTGTCTGTCTAGAAAATACTAACTCAGATCTAAAAACAAAAATGAAGAACTAGAAAAACAAATAACTGAACTTAGAAGAAGAAATGAATTATTATGCGAAGATCTAAAAGATAAGAATAAACAAATTAATAAACTTGAAAACAAGCAAGCTCAGATGAATTAAAAACTGAAATTAAGACTCTAACAGAAGAAAATATACAGTTATCTAGCACATTAGAAAAATTCACATGGCAAAAATTCCTTAATATTAAAAGTGCTAGAAGATCAGGTAAGAACAAACATGGATTAGGATATACACCTCCGGATAATGAAGAAACTATAGTCTATCCTAAAGTATACCCGACTCCAAAATTGTACCAGAACAAGACATAGCATATAAAGCAAATTTCAAATATATTGAAAAAGTAACTAAAACATCTTGTTGTAGTCATTGTAATAAGTTAGGTCACATAAAACCATGTGTCCAACAAGACATAAGAAAGGGTAATAAAAGGAAAAGTTGATGATACTAACCCGTCAGGACCCCAAAAGAATTTGGGTACCTAACTTGATGGTTTTATTTCAGGTTAACACTCGAAGATCCAAATGATATTTGGACAGTGGGTGCTCAAGGCACATGTCAGGAAATCAGAAGCTATTCACTCATCGTCAAGATGAAGAAGGAACCGTCACATATGGTGATAATGGAAAGGGAACAGTGATAGGCAGTGGCTCTGTGAACAATAAAGGAAAAACAGTTATTGAAGATGTGTTGCTTGTCAAAGGGTTGAAGCATAATCTCATTAGCATCAGCCGCTGTGTGACAAAGGCCATCAGATCCAGTTTCAAGAATCAAAATGCAGCATATTGAAGGATGGAGCAGTTATCTTTGAAGCAAATAGAGAAAAGAACTTATATGTGCTCTATCTTGAGGAACTCAAAGATCAAAATGTCTGTCTGGCGGCAAATAAGGATAAGTCTACTGAATTATGGCACAGAAGACTAGGACATTGCAGCATAGATGGCATGAGAAAATTGCTAAAGAAAAATCTTGGAAGGTCTGCCAAAGGTCAGTGCAAAAATGGAAAGTGTCTGTAGGTCTTGTGCTAAGGGAAAGCACACAAGAGCTCCTTCAAGTCAAAAACGGTGCTAACCACCTCAAAACCCTTAGAGCTCTTCATATGGATCTATTTGGGCCAATGAGGACTACCAGTCTTGGAGGAAAGAACTTTGGTTTTGTCATAGTCGATGATTACTCAAGATTCACATGGGTATCATTCCTAGAGCATAAAGATGACTCATTTGAAAACTTTGTCATTTTCAGCAAAAAAGTCCAGAAGGATCAGAAGTTCAGCATTATCTCTATCCGATCAGATCATGGTGTGAATTTCAGAATGAAAAATTTGCTAAGTTCTGTGATGATTAGGGGATTGAGCATAATTTCTCAGCACCAAGGACACCACAGCAAAATAATTGCTGAGAGAAAGAATAGAACTCTATTGGATATGGCAAGAACAATGCTATCGGGAATCTGCCAAGGTATTTTTGGGCTGAAGCAGTCAACACAGCAAGCTACATTATCAACAGAGTAATGATCAGCCAATCCTAAAGAAGACTGCATATGACTGTTCAAAGGAAAGAAACCAAAGATCAGCCACTTCAGGACATTTGGATGTCCTTGCTTCATCCACAACAATGGAAAAAGGGACATTGGTAAGTTGGATGCCAAATCAGATGAAGGCATCTTCATGGGGTACACCTCTAAACCAAAGGCTATAGAGTATTTAATAAACGCACTTTATTAATTGAACAGTTGTACATATTATTTTTGATGAAACTAACCCTTCCTTGAGAAAGGAAGAGATAGTGATAATGATGATGCAGATGAACTGTCCAAGAAACAAAGAATACATCAATTGAGGACAAGGATGATCCACCTCTGGAAGACATGCAACAAAAGGAAATTACACATGAAAATCTTCCAAAGGAGTGGAGATACAAGAAAGATCACCCACTTGAGAATATTATTGGTGATCCATCTGTTGGGGTAAGAACAAGAGGTAACATGATACCCTGTGATTATTTAGCATTTTTTCTCAAATAGAGCCGAGGACAGTCATGAAGCTCTTGGTGATGAATCTTGGATCTTGGCCATGCAAGAAAACTAAATCAGTTCAAGAGAAACCAAGTATGGTCACTTGTTCCTAGACCATCAGACCATCCATTATTGGCACCAAATGGGTGTTCAGAAACAAATTGGATGAGGCTGGTGTGATCTTAAGAAACAAGGCCAGACTGGTAGCTCAAGGCTATTCCCAGAGGAAGGCATAGATTTCGATGAAACCTATGCACCTGTAGCTAGACTTGAGGCTATTAGAATATTACTTGCATATACATCAGCATTAGACTTAAAACTATTTCAAATGGATGTCAAATCTGCATTCTTAAATGGTTTTATAAAAGAGGAAGTTTATGTGGAACAACCCCCGGGTTTTGATGACACAGAATTTCCTAATCATGTTTTCAAACTTCATAAAGCTTTATATGGATTAAAGCAAACACCTAGGGCCTGGTATGAAAGGCTTAGTTCTTTTCTTCTAAACCATGGTTTCAATAGAGGTCAAGTAGATAGCACTCTATTTGTAAATCAAAAGTTAAAAGCATACTACTTGTACAGATTTATGTAGATGATATTATTTTGGATCTACTGATGAATCCCTTGCAAGTATTTTGAAAAGTTGATACAGGGAGAATTTGAGATGAGCATGATGGGAGAGCTCAATTATTTCCTTGGACTACAAATCAAGCAAGGAAAAGAAGGAACTCACATCTGCCAAGCAAAGTACACAAAAGAACTCTTGAAGAAATTTGGATTCGATAATGTCAAGCCACTGTCAACACCAATGAGTACATCAACAAGGATGGACAGTGACAAAGATGGTAGAAAGTAGATCAAAAGGTCTACAGAGTGAAGCTGAGTACGTACTACAAGCTAACGTATGGGAGCAGGTAGAAAGCAACAACTGAAGATTTTGGATTAAAACTTGTGAGATGTGCAAGTAGGTCGATTGGCATATTTCATGGGATGTCGTTGACTTGAGTTGTGTGAAACAAAACCCAGTTGCTATCACATCTCACCAAAAATCCAGTCACACATTCAAGGACTAAGCATATTGAGGTTAGATATCATTTCATTCGTGATCATGTTGCAAATGGTAATATTGAAATATCCTTTATTGATACAAACGGTCAGTTAGCAGACATTTTCAAAAAACCTTACCTGAAGAGAGATTCACATCTCTTAGAAGGGAATTGGGCATGTGTAATTTGTGAAAAGATTTCTGTTTAAAACTGGCATATAAATTTTCAGAATAAGTAAATTTTTTCCTCCATGGATTTAAGCAAAAGAAATTCAAATTATCTTTCCTGGCCGCTCTTTATTAAAGTCGGTTGAATAGTCAAACTCTTTTGTCGTTTTCTGCCGCCTTTTGGCGCCTCACTTTCCACAAAGCATTTATTTAATTACAAAAATCAATGTGGGAATGTTTCATCTCCCATCTTCTACCTTTTTCCCTCTTTCGTCTGGTTGCCTAAGCCGATGCCCTAACGATTCAGACATCGACTCTCTGCAAGTTTGAAGCTCTTCTCTCCTTCCGCGATAAATTTCTTGAGGGCTTTCACTCCTTCTTCCTTCTCAACCTCCAGAAACCCTGTTCACCTGATTCCACGGCCGCATCCGTCATCTCCAGAAGTCTTGGGGCTACGGCGCTGAGTTCCTTACTCCTGAGCAGCAGGAGAGGTTCACATTTGTGAAGACCAAGGTTTGTGGGAACAAGGCAGT
Organism: Colocasia esculenta; assembly: GCA_014218235.1. NCBI lineage: Eukaryota > Viridiplantae > Streptophyta > Magnoliopsida > Alismatales > Araceae > Colocasia > Colocasia esculenta. The sequence continues at coordinate 23,754,887 of CM024760.1, read as the reverse complement.
GGATGTAGCTGATCTCGAGAAGAACGACATGCACAGTGTAGTGGCAGCAATGAGCAGGATGCAGTGGATGGGAATCACCACCTTCTCCGAGTTAAGCTATCCAGACCTCGTGAAGGCTTTTTATGTATGCTTAAGATCAGAGGCAGACGGGTCTCTGGTTTCATCTGTCAAGGGAACCCAGATTAAAATAGATCATGAGTTATTGCATTTTTTGTTTGGAGTGAAGACATCCGGGCACAGTGGGGTTCACACCGTGGACGCCCAAGCTAAAGGTCTTGGCATTGTAGGACCAGGGTTCAGACTGAGAGATGGTAAACTAGATATTAATCAGTTGAATGCTTTCAACCGCCTCCTTCATTCATAGTTTGTCAGATTTTGGTTCCTAGAAGTGAAACATTCTCCACTTCTACCAAAGCAGACTCGGATATGTGTTCTAGGCCATACAGAACAAGGACATCAACATGGCCGAAGTAATGATGAGAGATGAAGTTTGCCCGTGATCAGATTTGGGATACAAAGAGCAAGCTTAATGTCTCTTTGCCATCTGCTTACCAAGATCTTCAAACACTTGGTGTTGATCTATCTGGCAGTAGTTGAAAGATGGGCCAAGCAATTAGGTCCAGAAATCTGAGGAAGAGTGGATTCTCAGTTGTGGTGGAATTTGGTCTAAGACCTCTGTGGCAGAGGGAGAGGCCATTATAGGGGATATTCCAGATATTCAGGAAGAAGTGCCAGAAGCATCAGCAGAACCAGCAGCAGTAGCATCAGCAGCAGAAGTTGAGCCAGCAGTGGTTGTATCAGCAGTTCAAGAGGCAGCAGGACCATCTGAACTGGCAGCTCAAGTAGCAGGGACAGCAGAGCTAGCGGGTCACCTGTAGTGGCAGTTGAATCTCAACCTCCAGAAGCACCAGTAGGAGAAGCAGTGGTAGGTGCAGCAGATCCTTTGCCCACCTCCATTGTTGCCTCTATCCTTAGAGAGGTGTTGGATTCTATTCATTCCACCCCAGTCACTCCAGAGGCTGGTGGAAATCCAGAGGAAGAGGTTGTGGCATCAGGCCACATTGAGGAATCAATTGCAGCAGAGAAGTCATTAGGAGGAGCAAACAGTTGCTCCAGAAGATGTCTTGATGGAAGATGCTCCTATTCAGGGGGAGCAGCCTTGTGAAAGACAAGAGGTCTCAGAAGAAGCAGCACACACTGATATGCCTATGGGCAGTGTGCCTGCTGAAGGAGTCTTTGCCAGTTCACAGGGTGATGGCACTCAGGGGGAGGAACATGACAATCCCCAGGTAATGATGCTAGAGATGGGGAGACAGCCAGCTCCTCAGAATCAGATGATGATCAGCAGCCTCCAGCTTCAGAGGCAAGGCAGAAAGGAAAAGAAGTGGTTTCCGGAGTTCCATCTTAGCAGATACTCCTTTTGAGAGGCAGGTGAAACAGAGAATAGTCATAAATTGAAGCCTGTATTGAGAGATTGGATGCTCAAGGTACAATCTTATGCTCTCTTCAATCAGATGTAATTCCATTTTCATGAGCCAAGCTTCATCTTCCAAGGAGATTTCAAGTATCAGAAATGCCATGAAATGGTCAACAAAGAGATGGGCAGCATGAAGACAATGCTCTCTGAGATTCTGAAGGTGGTTGGAGCTCAAGTTCCTCCTCCTCCACCTCCTGCAGCTCAAGTTCCAGAATCAAGGCCATCAGGGCCATCAGTTCCAGTGTCCGGGCCATCAGGGCAGCAGCAAGCAGCAGCAGCAGAGGCAGAGGTCAATGAGCAAGGGCCATCTGGGCCAGCTGAGCAGGTTGAAGGGCCTCCAGGGCCAGCTGAGAAGTGTCAGGGCCATCAGGGCCATTGGAGTCTGAACCTGTGCAGAGTTTGGCTGAAGAAGAAGTTTTGGTTCCTGAGCCCCCAGCTCCCCTTCTTCCCAAACACCAGTTCCTCCATCCCCACCTTCATCCTCCACAGCACCTCCTGCTCCACAGACATTCAAGAAACCTCAACCTAGACCCATCTCCTCACCAACACCCTTTCCCTCTCAATCCACCTCCTCTCCTGCCTCCTCTACTCATATTCTTCCACCTCCACCTATCTTTGAGGTCCCTCCAGCATCCTCTGTTGGAGCCTCATCTTCCTCTGGTCCTCCCTTGGACCAGATGTTGACATCATTCTACTTCTGACTCCTCCTTCATCCTTCTCCTCCACCCTCTTTCATCACTATAATCCCTGAGAGAGCTCAACTTGACTCTCCCTTATTGAAAAAGTAAAGGATGAGTTTGAGGAAGCCATTCTCAGGACAGTCCTGAAAATAGGGGATCACATCCATAAGGCAGACTCTTCTAGTTCTGCCCCTAAAAAGAGAAAAATTTCTTCCTCTTTAGCTATTGTTTCAGAACCCAGATATCCTCCTCTGTGGTTCTCTCTCACAGTGGACAACGAAGTAAACCACTGTATAGAGAGTACCTTCAGAAGTTGTTTTTCTACCATTCTAAAACTTCCATTTCTTAACCTTCTGACCACCTCAATGTTGTTTTACCCTTCTCTCCTCTCACAAAACAGAGAAATCCAAAATCTTCTCTGTTGCTCACTCTAAAACAGAAGAGCAGTGGGGCAAAGAGCATAAAGAGCTGTTCAAGAAATATCTTCTTGTCAAGTCTGCCATGTTCCCTCCAAGGGACCATTCCCTGACTCTCTCAGAATGGTTCCGGATCCACCACAAGGATTGTTGGGGGTCCTTCATCCAAAAGGAAATCAAGATGGTCAGATACTTTCTTCTGTTCAACAACTACCGATATGTCCATCGACTTCCTGAAGTTTAGCTGAATCAGTTCAAGTAGGCCATCAAAGTTCTAAATCCGGGCATTGCCCACACTGAAGTTGTTCAGGTAGACTTTGCTACCCTCCAAGTGCTGATGAGATCCTTCTGCCTCAGATCCATTTCCTTGTAATGGAATCCTCTGTTGGGTCTATTATCTTTGAGCGTTTTGCCAGAGTGATGGGAAGAATCAAGGTACAGAAAAGCTTCATGGTTGCATTTCACAGATTTCTCTTCAGAGAATATCACCAGGGCCATGTCAGTGCTGAAGTTCTAGCCCCTATCCTGTCAGAATGTGAGAGGTTGACACCCTCAGAATGGACTAGACATTATCCCTTATCTGCTCAGTAATTATCTGATTTGAATGAAGCTCAAGCCAGAGAAGGAAAACCTGTTGTTTCTCCTGCCACATTCTTGGACATGAACTCCATTAACCTTGTGAGTGATCCCCTCAAAGTTTGGGAGGAAAGATACAAGGTGTATGTAGCTCTACGCCAAGCTCTAAAAGAGAAACAAAATTCTATCGTGTGTCCATGGATCAGTTCCTTACCTGTGCCAGCTTTGGAACTGTTCACTTCCTCAAGCTGACCATGGATAAGAATTCTTATGCTGATCTCCTCTACAAGCAGCTCAAGCTTCATCTCCAAAGGATGGCTCCCTCCATGGGACCATCCTACTCTTATCCTTTGGCGTCTTTAATTGTATTTTGAATAGCAGGAAGAATAGGCATGGGAAACCATTTCTCACTTTGCCTCTCTTTTGTCTCATGCTTACTATTTATCTGTACCTCCTCAGTCTTAATGAAATATCTTTGTTTGTGTGCTCCTATATCTTTTCTCTTCATTCTTTGTCTCAGATTATCTTTTTGCTTAATGACAAAAAGGGGGAGAAAATACTTAGCATGTTGAAATACATTCTGCAATGTTTAGATATTTTTATCCATGCTTATTGTTAAATTTTGTCATCACCAAAAAGGGGGAGATTGATGATCAGTCTATCCCCGTGTAATTTTAATTACCTATTTATTTTTATTATTTTGGTGATTAACAAAATTCCTTCAATAATTTATAACATATTTCATAAGTCTTAAGTACAGGAAATATACCAAGGTCACACAAACCAATGTTGGTAAGCATTACCTCTCTGAAGCTTTTATCTTGTCAAGATCATATTTCTCTAAGTCCACATCGACTTCTTGAAAGTCACAACGACTTCCTTTAGTGCTACAACGATTTGAATTCATAACGATTTCTTAAGTGTCTGAACGACTTCTTACTGTGACATCGTTTGATTACAAACAAATCATTCTCACAACGATTCTATAAGTCATCGCAACGATTTGTTCAGAACTTGTAACGACTTGCCGTCGCAACGATTTCTTAAGTCATCATAACGATTTCTTAGAATTCACAACGACTTGCTCACCGTAACGATTTCTTAAGTCATCATAACGATTTCTTCAGATTCGCAACGACTTGCTCGCCGTAACGATTTCTTAAGTCATCATAACGATTTCTTTAGAATTCGCAACGACTTGCTCGCCGTAACATTTCTTAAGTTATCATAACGATTTCTTTAGAATTCGCAACGACTTGCTCGCCGTAACAATTTCTTAAGTTATCATAACGATTTCTTTAGAGTTCGCAACGATTTGCTTTCTACAACGATTTGTTAAGTGATCATAACGATTTCTTCATTGAACACAACGATTTGCTTTCTACAACGATTTGTTAAGTGATCATAACGATTTCTTCATTGAACACAACGATTTGCTTTCTGAAACGATTTCTTCATTGAACACAACGATTTGCTTTCTACAACGATTTGTTAAGTGATTCATAACGATTTCTTCATTGAACACAACGATTTGCTTTCTGCAACGATTTGTTAAGTGTTCATAACGATTTCTTCATTGAACACAACGATTTGCTTTCTACAACGATTTGTTAAGTGATTCATAACGATTTCTTCATTAAACATAACGATTTTCCTCTTATAACGACTCAGTTAAAGTGACTTGATCATAACGATTTCATAAGTCATATAGTCATCGATTTTATGTCTTACATCAACTTAATATTTATCTTGTCTCTGAAAGCATTGAAAAGTCAAAGTCAAGCATATCTTCTGACATCTGTTCATGAGGACTGAACGTATCTCTGCATGCATGCAGACGTTATCGTCCATTATCGTGCTTACTCTGTGTGTATCCTTTAGATATAGCTATTTGGCATTTCTATTTTCATGACAATTTCTTCTAACGTTGACTGACATTAGAGACAGCTTAGCTGTCTACTGTTTGAGATTGATAAATATGCAGATCTCTGGTATCATTCCACTTTACAACGTAGACAAAAATAGAAGCCAAAGATATCTCAGAAGATCTCATCTCTTTGCGTGCACAAGTGACCAAAAGACTGTTGACTAGAAGCTTCCAAGTTTCGTTCAGTCTAACGTTTACTTGGACAAGAGACAATGGATACTCCAACGACAATATTTCAAATTGGAGGTTTAAATACAAGACAAGAGAGAAGAATAAAAAGTTACCGTGCGGAGAACAAGCATCTTGCATACAAGCATTCAAATTCTTCTGCAAGAAGTCTAGAGCCAAGGATCTCATCCTCATCATCTTTAGCTCTTCGCTCTCTGTGCTGTAATAAATTTCTAAGAGAACCCGTGTAGTTCTGAGAGTGTGCCTTGTTTAGATCTCTTGCTCTCAGTGCTTGTTGCTTCAGATCTTGGCTTGTAAAAGCTGATCTAGGGGCTTAAATTCATTCTATTCTCTTTGTGGTGTTTCCCTTCGTGTGTGAAGGAAGACCTGGTGGGATCAGGGGTTGTTTCCCTTCGGTTGTAAGGAGGACCTGGTGGGGTATCCAGGGTGTTGTTGTTCCCTTCTGGGGTGAAGGAAGACAGCTGAGCTGGGTGTTGTAGTGTCCACAGGGGGACTGTACCCTAGTTAGTGAAAACTGAGTTGTTGCTCAGGGACTGGACGTAGAACTCCTAAGGAAAGGAGGTCCGAACCAGGATAATTCCTTACGTTGTGTGATTGATTTTGTGGGTTTGCTGTTCATACTAACCGTTACTAACCAACATCAAAGATTGTTTTTGTGTATATTTTACGTACAGGTGTCACCTAGATAGATTTTTAAAGACCCATTCACCCCCCCTCTGGGCTTGTCAACTGGGCAACATCGCCTTCCCAGCTTCCATCGCCAGCGCACAGCTGGGCCGCCTCAGCACTGCCCAGCCATGGACGGCTAGCCCGGTGCAGGGCCCATCTCTGCAGCACCATCGCACCCCTGCTCCGCATGCCTCAGCCTCAGGGCTCCGCCATGCCCCCAGCCGCATCCTTCACACATAGCACAGCAGCTTCACACAGCTGCTGACACCCTCCAGATGCTTCTTTCGCGAGCCAGAGCTTTCACAAAGCAAGCCCCCAATCTGCTTTCAGATGCTTCCTTCGCCCTGTTGGGAAAGAACGGATTTTAAATGAAATGTGTGAGTTTGGGAGTGTAAAAGGTTATTTAAAATTTTACAAAGTTATATTTATTTACTATTAAAAAGATATTTACAACAATATTTATTACGACAACATTATTTATGTACAATATCTATTTACATAAAAATTTATTTTTCAAAATGAACCTGATTTGTCAATCTGTAAGAGATTACTTATTGAATGAAAATTTAATCATGTGTATTCTAACCTAATATGTTCAAAAATTATTCATGGATGAAATGCAAATTAAAATCAAATCGCACATTATTTATAGATAAAGATGTCTAGATTTAACTAGATGTATGAATTTAACACGAAAAATTATGTAGTTATCACTCCCCCCTACTTGAACATTGCTAGTCCTATAGTAATAAAAATTATTCCAAATATAGGACAAGAAGATGTAATGTCTCATGCTAAATAGTCATCATGTAAAAGATTAATGTAAAGACGTGTCTTTCCTAATTGTAAAAGCTTATGGCAAGAAATTAGTGCACGAGTGATAGCACACTTAAGAGTTCACATCAGCCCTCCTGGAGCTCTTCTGCCTCGGCTAGTATTTGAGATTAGATTAATTCAAGGGAGAAGAAAAGAATTGTGGAATAAGGTCATTGCTCAGTCAGATTGGGTTGTTTCTCTCAGTTCCATCTGCCCATCTTCCTTGAGGATTATTTCTCTGAGTTGGGGACTTTGCCCTTTATTTGCACTTTGTGCACTCAGAATTTCTTTATTTCTTTTTCATCCACAATGCTGCACAACCCATCACTTTTCAAGAGTATCGAGTCCAACTTTACTCAGATCCGGGGCTTTTTCATGGATATATTTTTCTTTTGCTTTTGCTTTTGCTTTTCTTTTCTTTTCCTCTTAAAAAGGATGGACAGTCAAGTTCCTTGATCACATGCCTTCACTTCCTTCACAATTCACTTAAGGGGAAGGGAGAAAACTAATCACCTCTCTCCTACTAGCCTTGACAAATTTGCTACATTCGAGTTCAGCTGGTCTAAGTGGCTGTGTAGTGTGTGTATGAAAACCTCTTGCCATAAATCCTTACATAAGGTAGACAATAAGTACATGTAATCCTTTAATAGAGGCTACCTGACATGGATATTTATAAAAGAGTGTGACAACTACAAAATTTTAATGGTTAAAGATCAGACACATAGTTTGCGTTTTGCAATGCCAAGCATTTTTTATCAAAGATGAACCATTGTGAAATTTTGTTTTTATTTGCATATGTACAAGCTCAATATAAAGAAAGAAAATGAAGCATTGGTTAGGGTGAGGACTATGAATGCATGCTTATTCTACCTCTCCCTCCTACTTATTTATAGGAAAAGAAAGTAAGACAGAGAATTACCTAATGAAGAAAATCTGTACACTTGGGTTGCCTCCCAAGAAGCGCTAAGTTTACCGTCTTCATCCGGACGCATTAGGCTTCATTTGGCTCAGCTAGCTTGGTAGAATCCATTTTTAAAGAAGATGGGTTTTCAAAGAAATGTTTTAACCTCTGCCCATTAACAGTGAATGATTGTCCAGTTTTAGGGTCAAGAATGATGGCAGCACCATTGTCATAAGCTTTGACAACAGTGTAAGGACCATCCCATCGAGACTTCAATTTTCCTAAAAACATACGAAGCCTAGAATTGAATATCCAGACCTTATCATGCACTTGAAAAATGTTTCTATGAATGTGTTTATCATGAAATGCTTTGACTTTGGCTTTATAGATCTTTGGCTTTTGTTTTGTCTTATTCTCTCCCTTAAACCCTAGAGCACAGGGTTGGTCTACTGCTTTTTCCTCACAAGATTCCTCCAAGGAGTCTACCACTAGACAACTCTCTCCTTGATCATGATGCCCAGATGCCTTAAAAATATTGATACTAACCCGCTCATCCCCAAATGATATATCTATCATCCTGGTAGCACAATTAATGTTAGCTCTAGCTGTGGCCAAAAAAGGTCTACCAAGGATGATGGTGGACTGAGTTAAATCTTGAGGGAGTTCATGTCTAGACTGATGAAATCCGCAGGGAAGTAACAATCATTGATTTTCACAATAACGTCCTCAACTAAGCCTTTAGGAGTGGTGAAGAACGATCAGCTAGTTGAAGGACAACAGAAGTGAGTTTCAATTCTCCTAATTTGAATTTCTCGAAAATAGCAAAAGGTAGGAGATTGACACTGGCTCCCAAATCCACAAGGCTGCTCTTAAAAGTGACTCTACCGATGGTGCAAGGAATTAGTGGAGTGCCTGGATCTTGAGCTTCTTAGGGAGTTGGTTCAAGATAATGGCACTCACAGTTTCTGGAAGAATGATTGTTTCAGTTTTATTTCTCATTTCATGTTTTGGAGTGCACATTTCTTTTAAAAATTTGGCATAAGCAAGCACATGCCTAATGGCATCAAGAAGAGGAATGTTGATATGAACTTTCTTAAACAGTTCCAAGAGTTCATCATTACCAGTTGGTTTGTTTTTGGATTTTGACTTAAAGCTTCAGTAAAAGGGACTCTCAGAATGTAACAACTTGGGTCTTCATTCATTTTGATTTTGTCTAGAGTTCTTCAATAATTTTCTCTTTTCCCTTGGATTTTTCTTTTTTAACATTCTCTTCAATTTCCTCTTCAATTTAGTTTCATTTTCTTTATCCTCATGTAATGTTGACAGTGTGGGTGAGGATTTGTTCTGATTTTTCCACTTCTTAAGGTTGACACAGTTTTCACATTTTCCACTTGAGGGCCCCTAGCTTGGGCAGGAGGATGGTCATGTTGTATAGGTTGATTCTGAATTTGTGGTGCTGGAATGTTCTGGACAAAAGTTTGTTGTTGGTTTGGTGGTGGAGGGGCATTTGGTCGAGCAGGTGGTGGTATGTACCCCTGGGCTTGATGGTATTGCTGGTTCTGGTAAAATTCGGGAGGGTTATTCCTTGGGTTTGTTATGGCTTGACTTGGCAACTGACCCAATTCCCTCCTTTGACATACATCAGCAATCTGAGACTCTATCCTTGTCAAATTTTGTTGAAAATTTTGATTTTGAGTTTGATATTGATTTTGTTATTCTTACACAGTTTGACATAGAGTCGCCATCATGTTTTGGAGTTGATTCATCTTATCATCCCAATTGGGCTGAGGAGGTGGTGGTTGATATGAAGGTTGCTGATAAGAGCAAATTGATTGGAGTTTTGATTTTCTTGACTTGCGGAGTTTGGAATAGAAGATTGGCCAAATCCCGGATTTTGATTGATAGATATAATTGCCACATGATTTGCTTATAAGGTATGCTATATGGATTGCTAGATGGTAAGGTAGAACTTGTTCTGATTGATTTTTCTAAGAAAAATTTGGGTGGTTTCTCCAACCAGGCTTGTATGTGTTAGAATATGGATCATGAGAGGGTTGTGAAAACCTTGGCGGCTTGGACTTATTCTTGAATGAAAGGGGGTAATTGGGCAGTAGTGGAACAAGCATTGGTAGAGTGGGTTGGGCTAGCACACATAGCACAAGTTTCAGGTGTTTGAGAAAATTTGGGTGTGGCTGGTTAAAGACAGTAATTGATCGAATTTTTGTTCCCACTTCTGCTCCAATCTTTGGTCAAGTCTAGCTAACAGGTCTTCTACCCTAGAGTCTGATTCTCCTCTCTCTCTTAATTCATACATCCCTGCCTTCTTTATAGGTCCTAGTGCTCTCTCATAAGAGTGGAGTGAGGCATGATTGATAGAGTTATCACTCAATGTTTCAAACAGATTATATGCCTCATCCTCGCTCTTAGTCATGAATGCTCCTCCACATGAGGCATCAACCATTTGCCTATTTGATTCAGTCAGTCCTTCATAAAAAGCTTGGACTATTTGCCACCTCGACAGACCATGATGGGGACATTTTCTAAGCAACTCCTTCAATCTCTCCCACGATTCATGCATTAACTCTCCGGGTTGGGAGAATCCAGTTATTGCTCTTCTCATTGTATTGGTGCGGCCAATGGGGTAAAATTTCTTCAAAAACTCCTGCTGCATTATGGCCATGTTGTAATTGTTCTCCCTATTGTTCCTAACCAGTATTTGGCCTTGTCTTTCAAAGAGAATGGAAATAGGGTCAATCTCAAGGCATTTTCAGTGAAGTTTTGGATCCTTACAGTGGAACAAATCTCTAGGAACTCATCTATATGCCTATAAGGGTCTCATTAGGATTGCCATAAAAAGATGGCAACATCTGAATGGTTCCTGGCTTGATCTCAAAATGATTTTCCGGAATTTCCGGTCTAATGCAAGTAGCAGGTTGATAGTTAGAAGGAATAAAATACTCCTTCATCTGTCTGGGTGCGACCTCCTCTACATTTCTAGCAACTTGGTTCTGGTTTTGGTTGGCCATCCTATGAAAGAATCTTTCAATTTCGTTTATAGGTGAGCCAAATCTAAGTTCGGGGACCGTCTACCAAGCATGCACAGATGAAAAAGCCTCTATTTATGATTTTTGAAATTTTAGATTTTTATTGATTTTTGAATTTTTATGAACAAACACAAACAAGTAAACACTTTCAAAACAAATTAACCTAAACACTAAGTGTTCCTTGGACTTATGTTATTTTTCTCAAAATCATATTTATGCTTGCTTAAATCCAATCCTAACTCTTCTTGTACCAGCCAGGTAAGAGGTGGAGTAGAGGGAGTCCCCCTTGCTTTCGCAAGGACCCAATTAAATAACCTCTAGCTCACTTAAGCGTAAGCTTTTTAACCTCTAATCCTAGACACCAGACTTAAAGAGAAGTTTTGAATTTGAGAAAGGATAAATCTAATTATGAACCCTAAGGCCACGTCTACTGATTTTTATTGAAAGTTTAGGCAAATGCAAGAATGTGAAAAAAATTTGTGATTTTTGGGCAAAGGAAAGGGTGATGAAATCCTTCACCTTATCTTTTTATTTTTAATGGGTGAAGCCCTTAAGCAGTCCATTTTCAAATGTGAAGTGCACAATCAAGTTTCAAACAAGAGGTTGTCTAATGCTAAGTCTAATGCATGAAACAAGCGATGGAAGTCTTACCTTTCCCCCCATTCTTCAATGCAAGAAAGAAATGGAATTCAAATGACAATTAAGATGATGAATGTCCTAAAACACGGGATTCTAATCTTGAGAAATGAAATTTTTATTACAAATAAACGGCTAACATGAAAGAGCGATTTGGAAATTTTTTTAAGATTTAGATTTTTTAATTTTTATTTGTTTGAATTAAATGAAATAAAATCAACTAAGAAAATATAAGATGATACTATAAGCTAATTCTCAAACCACACAAACCACAAAAAGAGTCCAATTATTACATGCCATCAAGAAAGAAATCTTTGTACATGCACAGAGAGTACATCAAAGCCTCACTACAAATTTCACTCCTCTCTTCTATCTAAAAGACTGAATTAAAAGCAAATGGGAAAAGAAATCAGCAAGCTCCTCCTCCAATGGGCTTCAAAGGTCAAGCCCAATCTCCAAGTTCCTCTCATTGTGCAAATCTGAAATGAAAGCCCAATAACAAGTAAATATAAAGCCCAAAGCAAATGATATCAAATGAAAGCAGATTAAATCAAACTCTAATGCCTCCCCGGAAACGGCGCCAAGATGAAGAGTGTGGCATAGTTGACTGTGCACTCTCGTTGTTCAAAGTTCATTGCACAGGTCAAAATGCTCGCCTTCTCTAAACTGTCTCACGAATTTAAAATCACAAAGATGAACTAATACAGTGGTGAGAACAGGTCATATCCACGGAAAGGCTGAATAAAGCTTGAATTAAACTACTTTGACTTGAAATCATTCTAACGGACACAATAACACTAAGATAACATTGCATGAGAATTAATTCTGTAAATTACACCAATCAAATTTCTCACAACTCGACAGAAGAAAGATAACGAAAGAACGAGCTAGATTGAAATTAAAAAGGAACTTGGTATCACTGTACCCTCTCAATTAAGGATCAAACAAGTAAACAAAAATCAGAACTAGAAACATAAAGATGCACATCTAATTCTGAAATGCTCTGGATTCAAAAGATAAAAAGATGACAGAATAAGAATCTACGAAAAAATTATCAAATCAATGTACCCCTATAGCTTAGGGGATGAACAATCAACATTCTCAACTCTCCACAAACATCTATCAAAATGAGACAGTGAAAAGATCATAATGAGACAATGAAAAGGAACGCAACCAAAAATTAAAGTTGAGATCAACAAGAACTATAAGAATATCATATTACTATACCAGAGATGATGACAAAATCAGTAAAGAAAATATTACAGGAACTATGGACAGCACATCATGCTCCCAATCTGTTCAGGGGACAGAAACAGAACACTAATGGAATAGAAAACTCAAATTAACAATTGCACTAGATCGAACTCTGGAACATAAAGAAATGGGGAAACTGCTAAATCCTCCTCACAGCAGTACAGAAGAACAGTAGAATGTAAGAACAAATATAAAAGATGAAAGCTCGGACCCCAAAACCCTTTGAAATCCTTCACAGCAGCATAAGAATTCCTCAACAATTCTGAACCAGAAAACCCCTCACAAACCGCAGAAGAACCTGTAGAACAGATGCTGAAGAAAATTACAGAACCAAAATGGCAAAAAAAAGAAATCCTCACAACTCTCACATCTGAACCCCTTGAACTGTCAAACTATCTTTCACTGCTCAACCATCCAACCAAGAACAGAAGAACTGAGCTCAACCATCCAACCAAGAACAGAAACACTGAACAAATGCAATGGATCAAAGCAAGTAAATGCAGAAATGAACAATGTAAACGTAAGGAAAGTTGAACAATAATCGCCCCTGGATCATCCTATGGAACATAAGGAAATGGAAATGGCACTGGATCGAAGCATGTAAACACATAATAATTGGACAATCTAAACCTATAACAAAATGGAAATTGCTCCCAGCAGCCCCTAGAATATCTCGGCACCCCCCCCCCCCCAATCTCCAGAAGAGGGGAAGAAACAACAAATTCTAAAACATAGAAGAAACGGAAGAGCAATCTCACTGGATCAAACTCTAAATTCAGAAATAATGGAAAAATTCCATTGGATCTTCCACAGCAGAAATAAAAATCTGAACTATTTGAGATGAACATGAAATTAAAACTCCCCTCCAATCAAACCAGAACAAGAAAACACTCAATTCCCAAAAATTCTAAACCCCAGCTCCTGAATTCTGAAAGAACAGAAGAAGAAACTAAAATCCTAGAAATCGAAACCCTAACCAATCTCCCTCCCTGCTCTTCCGAAAGAAAAAAATACAGAAGAAATAGCAAGAACTAAAATCCTAAAAACTTCTACTCGCCCCCAGAAGAAGAGGACCTTGGGGTCCTTATATAGGTACCATCGCAGCTTGCTTCCAGGCCTTCTTCCCGCCTTCACCTCTTCCCAGCTCCGCCACGCCAGCTGATCTGCCGCTTCACAATTGGATGCGCCACGCACAGAGCTCTCAACGCCTCCAGCACCCAAGTCCGGCCACCTCAGCTGGCCACCTCAGCACTTCTTCACATGCCCAGGTCGCATTGGATCCAGCCACTTCCAGTCCTGCCTCGCACATAGCCCGAACCAGCTCCGGAGCACTCCGCCTGGCACATGTCTGCACTGCCTGGGGCGCGCCGCACATGAACCAGGGCCAGCCCACCTTCCCAGCTTCCATCGCTAGTGCACAGCTGGGCCGCCTCAGCACTGCCCAGCCATGGACGGCTAGCCCGGTGCAGGGCCCATCTCTGCAGCACCATCGCACCCCTGCTCCGCATGCCTCAGCCTCAAGGCTCCGCCATGCCCCAGCCGCATCATTCACACATAACACAGCAGCTTCACACAGCTGCTCACACCCTCCAGATGCTTCTTTCGTGAGCTAGAGCTTTCACAAAGCAAGCCCCCAAATCTGCTTCCAGATGCTTCCTTCGGCCTGTTGGGAAAGAAACGGATTTTAAATGAAATGTGTGAGTTTGGGAGTGTAAAAGGTTATTTAAAATTTTACAAAGTTATATTTATTTACTATTAAAAAGATATTTACAACAATTTTTATTATGACAACATTATTTATGTATAATATCTATTTACATAAAAATTTTATTTTTCAAAATGAACCTGATTTGTCAATCTGTAAGAGATTACTTATTGAATGAAAATTTAATCATGTGTATTCTAACCTAATATGTTCAAAAATGTATTCATGGATGAAATGCAAATTAAAATCAAATCGCACATTATTTATAGATAAAAGATGTCTAGATTTAACTAGTTGTATGAAATTTAACACGAAAAATTATGTAGTTATCGGATGTCATCAACATTCTGAGAATTGCATGCTTTGTGTTGCGTGGTGTTCCCTTTCTTTTCTATAATTTCTGTTCTTAGTTTAAAGATCAATGGTTTGTGTCTATTGTCTTGTTTTGTTCCCCCTTGTTGCTGTTTATTTGAATGGGTATAATGGACGGTTCTGTACAAGGATTGTGCAGTGCTATTAGGCTCTTTCCATCATTCTCTTTGGCTATTCACCGTGGCACAGAGATCCTATGCAATTCTTGCATATGGACACTGCGCCATCATGCCACCCCCCCCCCTCTCTTAATTTCCTTCTGCATCTTACTGTCCTGCTACGTTTTGAGCATATGGAGATGATTTAAAGCAGTGGCCCACCGTTCCTTGAGTCTGCGGGTCTCCTCACTCTCCCCATGTGAGGGAACACCGTTTAC
Organism: Colocasia esculenta; assembly: GCA_014218235.1. NCBI lineage: Eukaryota > Viridiplantae > Streptophyta > Magnoliopsida > Alismatales > Araceae > Colocasia > Colocasia esculenta. The sequence continues at coordinate 23,739,849 of CM024760.1, read as the reverse complement.
TTAATAGGCGGATGTTTTACCCCTCGTTCGAATCCCCAGATTTCTGTCTTATGGCCCAAAATACTGTGCGGAATGTTGGTTTTTGCTTAGGGAATATTCCCAAATATTTTTCAAGCCTTTATTGCTTCCTATTTAAGCGCTTAGGCCTTATCGGTGGCCCTGGGCAATACCACCGTTTAGACTGTCTCACTGTGAAAGGGCCACCGTTCAAGTGCCCTTTACTGTGGAAGGCCACCGTTCAGGTTTTCCTTCTCCATGGGAATCCACCGTTCAGGTTTTCTGCACCATGGGAGGTCACCGTTCAGGTTTCCTTCACTGTGGAAGGGCCACCGATCAGGTTTCCTTCACTGTGGAAGGCCACCGTTTAGGTTTCCTGCACCATGGGAGTCCACCGTTCAGATTTTTGGCACCATGGGAGGTCACCGTTCAGGTTTCCTTCACTGTGGAAGGGCCACCGTTCAGGTTCCCTTCACTGTGGAAGGCCATCGTTCAGGTTTCCTGCACAATGGGAGTCCACTGTTCAGGTTTTCTGCACCATGGGAGGTCACCGTTCATGTTTCCTTCACTATGGAAGGGCCACCGTTCAGGTTTCCTTTATTGTGGAAGGCCACCGTTCAAGTTTCCTGCACCATGAGAGTCCGCCGTTCAGGTTCCCTTCATTGTGGAAGGCCACCGTTCAGGTTTCCTGCACAATGGGAGTCCACTGTTCAGGTTTTCTGCACCATGGGAGGTCACCGTTCAGGTTTCCTTCACTGTGGAAGGGCCACCGTTCAGGTTTCCTTCACTGTGGAAGGCCACCGTTCAGGTTTTCTGCACCATGGGAGTCCACCGTTCAGGTTTCCTTCACTGTGGAAGGCCACCGTTCAGGTTTCCTGCACAATGGGAGTCCACCGTTCAGGTTTTCGGCACCATGGGAGGCCACCATTCAGGTTTCATTCACTATGGAAGGGCCACCGTTCAGGTTCCCTTCACTGTGGAAGGCCACCGTTCAGGTTTCCTTCACTATGGGAGTCCACCGTTGAGGTTTTCTGCACCATGGGAGATCACCGTTCAGGTTTCCTTCACTGTGGAAGGGCCACCGTTCAGGTTCCCTTCACTGTGGAAGGCCACCGTTCAGGTTTCCTTCACCATGGGAGGTCACCGTTCAAGTTTCTTTCACTGTGGAAGGGCCACCGTTCAGGTTTCCTTGCCATGAGAGGCCACCGTTCAAGATTACAACATCATCCGGTCTTGGTGCATGATGGTCTTCTCCTGGATATATCTAGAGAATCAGTGCCATATGTCGTAATGTTGTTGCCTTTGGCATCAACACTTTTGTTGGCACCGTCTCCATCATGGTGGACGGATGTCATGCACACCCCCCCCCACATGCAAAATAAGGGGAGGTGCTGCCGGATTTTTGCCGCGATAATTCCCGAACATATTCGTGCCTACATAGTCATCGAGTAACTTGCGTTGTAATTCGATACTATTGGCAAACATCGTGACGTCGTTGTATGGCAGACACCGTCCCACGTGCACCACCTTGGGTTGATAGGTGGATGTACTAAAGTGTCATTCCAACATATGGTGGGCAGGGGTGATTTTCATCTTAATGAGTTATATCGAGTGACCCGATTTTATTCCCTCATATTGTGATTTCATCGGCTTGTTCTGTATTTCGTGAGTGTGAGCGAGACAAATAAGTGCCGGTGCGACGTATGCCACCTGATCAACGCATCAAATGCGAGAACAAATAAATGAGCCAAATAATGGCATAATAATAGCAGTGACAAATAGATAACAATATCAATAATTGATGAACAAGAGCAATAACAAACTGAACAAAAACAGAAACGAAAAGAAAAGTTAACAGCAAAGTAAGTGGTAAATAAAACCAAGACAGTAAAAAAAATGGCCAAAATGGAGAAGCATTGAACCATCTGTACCAATTCAATGGCCACCGTTCAGCTCTGTTCACGCATGGACTCCCACTGTTCAGCCCTGTTCTCCCATACCATCACCTGTGCACACTCCCATTCCATCTCTCTTCATTTAATTCCCCAACACTCTCTCTCCATCCACCATCTCATTCTTTAAACAAAAAAAAAACACACGCACAAACTCCCAAATCTCCACCGTTCAAACCCCATCCTCATATACACATCCCACTCTTTTCTCTTATTAAACCCCACCGTTCTGCATTATTCACATACACATACGTTAAGCCCTCACACCGATTCCCCATTTTAATAAGTTAAAAAAAAAAAGACAAGATACCATCTCAGCTGGGAGCATGCTCTCATATACACACATTGCCTCTCTCATTTAATCAACTCAAAATAAAAAAAAGGAGAGATAAACAACAACTTATAAAAAGAGTTAAATAAATCAAACCATCTAAAATAAAATTGTCATAACTTCAAATCAAATTTGAAAAATGCAATATGATAATTTCATATCAAAATAAGAGAGATTTTAAATCAATTATACAGCAAGAAGATGGTTTCAAAAAAAAAAAATCTAAAGTTTACAAATCAATAATCTTTAAAAAAGGGAGTTAAATCAAATAATTTTGAGTTAGCTTGGAATAAAAGTCCAAAAAAATTTCAAACTCAATAAATCAAGAGAAATAAATCTAAATGAAAAGATATTTGAAATCAAATAAAGCCCCACATCTAATCAAATAATAATAAAAAAATTAAATCAAACCAAAAGGCCAATAAGTAGAAAGAAAAGGACAATCCAATAAAACATCAAACATAATAAAAATGCAAAAGACCAAAAGAAAAGAAATCAAATCCAATAATGTTGAAACCAATTCAACCACTTTTAATAAATCTGAAATAACAACAGCAAAAATGCGTCGAATGTTATCGTCTCACATTAGGCGTAATTAAATTTACATCTTCGCATCTTTATCGGATGTTTCCGCTTAAGGCTATGAGACTCTTTATTCATGCGATTAATCAAGGGTTTTCCCTCTTAGAGGGATGTAATTAACGTCGTTGCGCTTAGGCAATGGCGGGATCTTGGTCCCGACCCGATCTCCACTTTCGTTTGACGAAGTCAGACGGCGCGCGAATAGACCTAAAGCCCTTCGACTCTCGGAGGCAGAACATGTTGTCACTTCGGTGACTAGCACGCCTACGCTATGCAAATTGCCAATTCATCTCACATCGCCATCGCTTGAGTGGCATTTGACGAGACTTGGATTCGCAATATGTATTTACACACATGAGAACATGATAAATAATTTTACATTTAAATAATTTGTGATGGATTCCAAAATCCATTTCCACAGCGTATACCCGTGTATACGAACAATTTAAGTATGCAGATATTACCTTCGGGTACCTTGAAGCCTCCACTCTCAAGTGCCCACCTCAACACTCACATATCAGCTGCGGAGCCCTCCCATCCAACCACCACACTTCTGAATATCATATCAAAATCAACACATCCCATCACATTTTATGATGTTTCACCTTTTCGATTTCGGTATCGAGGTTGGTCAACCAAAGGAACTTTAGCGTAGATATGAGTCCCATCAATTGCACCAAGAGCATTCTACGCATCACAAAACAAATGTGATCCCACACAGGTATAACATTGCATTGTGTTGTAAATGTCAATGAATCATGCCATCACCTTGAAGAAAGGGTAGAACTTTGGATCATGCCGAATCTTCTGATGCACAAGGCTATCTTCGGTGGCATCTTTATGTAATCACGTCGTATTGCTAGCACGCCCATGAGGACATTATTAAAATGCCTACTGATGGTCTCACTAGAATGTTGAAACCATTCCCTCAACAACCTATTACCAATCCCATGGCCAACCTCTAACAAGAAGATGGCCAACTGTTCTGTGGAAGACATATTTTTGGTGTCTTGTAAGACACCCTTTTCAATTAGTTTATCCCTCAATTTCACAAACATGCTTGGATGGATGCGGAAAGATGAGTATGATCTACCTACATGCCAGACATAACCTCTTTACCCATCTATGACCTTGTCCCTCATTAGTATGCATTGGCCTACCTGGTGCAGGACTAGATATCGGGTTGCTATGCAAAAGGATTAATGTCTCATCCACCTCCTGCCAGTAGTCTTCCTCGTCCATGAAATTTTGTAGAAATTGACTAGTGGGAGCAGTATTAAGATCCATTAAACCGAGGGAAACCTACTATTAAAACATGCATACAATGAACAATGAGTACATCTGACATGTAACCACAGAATTGAAGGAAATTCCAATTAACATGATTGCAGAAATGACAGATCACACCATCATATAGGAGAAATAAGCATGTTATATATGCACAAGAATAATGAACTTGCAGACATGACATTACCTGTATTAAATTGAATTTACATGATAGATCACACCATCATATAATAGAAATAAGCATGTTATATATGCACAAGAATTAATGAACTTACTAACATGACATTACCTATATTAAATTGAATTTACATGACAGATCACACCATCATATAACAAAAATAAGCATGTTATATATGCACAAAAATTAATGAACTTACTAACATACAGTGCAATTTCAGAAAATGGATATGAAGAAAAGGATATGGTGGGCATCACATGTAACCAAGGCGGCTTAGAATCCAACCAAGCCGAAGATGTACTGGAAGGCCAAGGAAGATGCATCGGTCATCCAACCCCTTCATTACATCTATGGCCTTGTATAACAGGTGATCCAGTATGCCATCCACTTTCATTAATTGGTCCAATGCAGAAGAAACTGGGGGAGCAACACTCTTCTGGAGCTACAGGGCCTCTTTTTGAAGGGCTAGCCTCTCCTCCCCTAAGTTGGCAATCTTTTCAAGTGAATCATTGCATGAATCTGAGAAACGTCTTTTTTTTTCTACTTGATGTCTGCGCAACAGTAGCAGTGTTGTGTGGTGTGTTGTTGGGGGTGGGGGCATGATCAGTAGTCTGTGGTGGTATATCTTCAGTCAAAGTGGGCTGCTGGTTGTCAGGAGGATTAGGGTCACCATCATTTTCATTCATGTCTAAGAATAGGTCGTCATCATCCATGTTAGGTTCATCACGTTGGTCCAAGTAAGAGTTGCCATGGTCCCCTGCACGGCTGCACCTAGGTCACCCCTTGTCATTGAAGTGGCAGTAATAATGTGCATTTGGTCCATAAAATTAAAGGACTTTCCTTTCAGTCTTGTAATCTTTATTAATCTGAAAAAATCACAATTTCTAACTTGTCAATGGTATAGGCATTTGAAATTTGACCAAACTTATGTATTGTATACACATACCGCGATCATTTCATCCCAAGCATCTTCTGAAGGTGGCACTGGCATGTTTCTTTCGTCATCCCAACCCCAACCAGACCTACTCTTAAGATTAACGTACATAGCATACCATTTTTTCAGGTTCTTGAACCTATTTTTCAAGTTCGACAGTGTGTAAGACAAATGTGTTTTGTCATTGAACTGTCGCAGTGCCAACCTCCAAGCCTCTTTTGTAAATGTCCCATTTACAAACCCATCATGCTGGACTTTGTGCTCAACTAAGATGTCGACGAGTACTTGATCACCATCCTCCCTCCAATTAGGGACCCATCCCTTTGTTTGTGTGGCCATTCTTTTGTGATGAAAAAATAAGTGAGGGAACACCCACCATGATTAAACTAAAAAGGGAATATGTAATATCTAACACTGAACAGTGAAAATAAGCAAAGATGTCAAAAGAGGACACATTACTTTAAAATTAAAAATAAGTGAGCCAACACCCACCATGATTCAACTAAAAAGGGAATATGTAATATCTAACACTGAACAGTGACAATAAGCAAAGAAATCATTAGTTTACACATTACTATACAACAAAAATATGTGAGCCAACACACAATATCTTTATACTAAAAAGGGAATACGTAATATGTAACACTGAACAATGAAAATCAGCAAAGAAATGAATAGTTTGCACCTTACTTTACAACAGAATTCAGTGAGGCAACACCCTGTATGTTTAAACTAAAAAGGGAATATGTAATAGACAAGTTGAAGAAGGGAAATAGCAAAAGACAAATGTGTTTACATAGGACAGTGCAACAAAGGTAAGTGAGCCAACACAGTATTGATTAAAGTAAAAAAAGACCCAGTAATATACAATCTCATTGCAAAAATAACATAAGACATCATTACCTTACATATGACACTACAACAAATATAATTGAGCGAACACAGTATGATTAAACTAGAAAAAGATCCAATAATATACAAGTTCATCAGTGAATATAACAGAAGACATCATTAGTTTACATATGACACTACTACAGCCTACTAACATATATGTATTTAAACATGTACACACGCAACAGTCGAAATAGAAAAACTATGGAACACAGTCGAATCGTGAGTATATTAAGGAAGAAATTTCAATAAAACCACAAAATGCGTACTGCAAGTAGGGTACCACATTTAAACATGAAACCGTAGATAAAGTAGATGCACATACATGGTTGGAATATGAAGTTCTTACGGAACAATACTTTCACAACCAACAATACATAGTCATGTCTGTGCCTTGTAAGACAATGGCCAAACCACTCCAAGTAAAGGGGAAGGAGTTAAAACAACCTTCGACGACAAGAAGCCGTTGAAGGGTTTTTGTACACACAGAGGAAGAAGACGATGGAAGAGGGAAAGAAAGGCGAAGACTAAAAAGACCTTGTGTGTGCCCTAGTACAGGAACAGAATGGCCGGGAAGGAGCGAAGGTAGCATGTCACGATGAGAAACTATGGAAGGGTTTTTGTACATAGAAAGGAAGAAGCAGATGGAAGAGGGAAGGAGCTGACGATGACGATCCGTCCAAAGGTTTTTGAACAGAGCAAGGAAGAAGCAGATGGAAGAGGGAAGGAGCTCACAACGTCTGCTGATGGTGCATTCGAAAACGACTTGGAGGAGGCGCTCGCCGTGGTACACGAGAGCGACCAGAGGCGTCAAACTATTTTCGACGCCGACGAGCAGTCGCTGTGATGTGGAGATCGCCGGGGATCATCCACTTTTTCCGTCGTTCAGCAGAGCAGTCGCCCCGGGGAGGAAGACTCCAATCCTGTCGAGTGGAAATGGGAGAAGGTGGAGAGCCAAGGCACGAGGGTGAAAGAAATGGGTGGGGTGTGATAAGACATTACCTCGGGAAGGCAATTTCGGGGTTGGGGAATTGGGGATACGCCATTCCAGGGGTCCCCATGGAATGGCTTATCCCCGGTATTATCTAGGGTTTAAGAAATAATCACATTCCCCTTATCCCCTCTTATCCCTGTGAATAGTAACCATAACAAACCAATAATAGGGATATCACCACACTATTCTCACCCTGTCCCGATACCAAACATGACCTTAAGGTTTTAAGGCTCTCAATTCAGGTTTTTTTTTTTCATTGAGTCAGGTGGTTTGGAGGATATAGGGTTCTCATCCATTCTTATAGATGAAAGTATGAAAGCAGAAAAATGCACAAAATTATAGAATTTTTCCAAGACAACCAAATAGACACCTTCTGACATAGAAGGACTCTTCTCTTACACAACAATTATGTTTGAATATGGATACACATCTTTTTCCTGACACCTTTTCAGGCTTCAAATATGCTTAATGTATCTAAAATTTTTTCAGAAACATTTATGCTTATGTTCCTGAAACATTAGTTTTATGCTTCACGGTTATAAAACATTTTTTTCAGGCATGTAAAAGCCTTATAGTGTATGAGCATGCTATCTTAGAGGGGCTTTGGGGAACCCATTTTACTTGCCCCACTATAATTCTCTCTGCATTCTTACCAAGTTACTAATTAATTAGTAAAGGGCAATGCATGATGTTTGTGTTTATGTAAGTATCAAAATGTCACTGGTGTCAGGATTACAAATTTCTAGGTGCATGAGTTTAGAAACTTTGGAAGCTTTTAATGGCTATCTATGTATCTTTCACATCCTGTTGGAAGGATTATAGCTGTTCAGTTTTTAGCTGTTTAGGAAGGATTTAGGAACATAGCACTGTTGTAAGGATTAACATATTCAGATGTTTTGCCAATTTGATTTTTTTATGTCATGAGTTTTCAATATATTATCCAAAACATTATAGCTTTTACAACCTGGTCTCCATTTTAAATCTTAGCATGATGTTTTCCATTTTTTAAGTAACTCTCTCTATTTATGTTCACAACTGAGCTTATTTTTTCCTAAATTTTGCTTCCATTTTCTCCCTTATGTGTTTATGTTCATAACTCTCTCTCTGTTTATTTAATTTGGGCTTATCTGAATATGATTGAGCTTATTTTCAAATGTGATGCACGGGAAGATTTTAAAATTAAATATTTTTAATATCTTAATGTATCTAATTTTTTTCAGAAACATTTATGCTTATGTTCCTGAAACATTAGTTTTATGCTTCACGGTTATAAAACATTTTTTTCAGGCATGTAAAAGCCTTATAGTGTATGAGCCTGCTGTCTTAGAGGGGCTTTGGGGAACCCATTTTACTTGCCCCACTATAATTCTCTCTGCATTCTTACCAAGTTACTAATTAATTAGTAAAGAGCAATGCATGATGTTTGTGTTTATGTTCATGTGAAAATGTCACTACTGTCAGGGTTATAAAATTCTGGGTTCATGAGTTTAGAAACTTTGGAAGCTTTCACATCCTGTTGGAAGGATTATAGCTGTTCAGTTTTAGCTGTTTAGGAATCTTGCCCTCTGCAAGGAAAAGGAAATCCATCATCTTTCCCTAAGAAATTAATTGTACATTACCTTAGGGGATGATCATGATCATATCTACACCCCCTCCTTTCTCTGTTTCTTTTAAATTCCTTTCCGATGTCTGAAAAGAATCACTTCACACTAATGTAATTGGTGAGGAAAACAGATAGAGGGTGGCTTTTTGGGCACTTGGGAAGGGGAATATAACTCTGTCTCTCTCTAGAATTTGTATGGTTGTTTGCTCTCTCTCTATTTTAACTTTCTTCTCTTTTTTAACTTTTGATCTCACTCACTCATATTTTAACTTTCTTATTTTTTTCATTTTTGGCAAAGCACATGACCTGATTCACACGCACACAACAACATATATGCAGAATGTTTAAAGGAAAGGGAAAAAGGGCAAGGGCAGACCCATGTTCTGTCAAAAGCGTATAAAGAGGGTGATATATGAAGGAAATAGCACTACACTTTTACCTATTTTTGCTGGGGCTTCCCATCTGGATTTTTTTCCCTTATATAACCCACTTTTTCTCCTGCTTTCACTTTTGTTTCTGTAAATTTTCTGATGGCAATGTCTGCCCGTTCAAAGGTTAATTTCTAAAGTCCTTTGCTTTTTCAGGCGTACAGAGCAGATCAAGGAGTTTAATTTGGTGGATTGCTTCTAAAACAATCGCAAGTAGGTACATCTTTTAAATCTTTCTTTTCTATTTGAGTAATGTTGTGCAGTCTACAATGAGATTTAAGAATTCTCAACTTCAAAATCTATTTCTTCTATGTAATTAGTTTTAATAAGATTGTATCTGCACTCCTATAGATTTTAATTAGTAATTAGTTTCATGTTATCAGAATTTTAAATACTCTATAGTCTACCCTTGGTCCAAAAAAATAGAACATGAATGTTGGATATGATGATACATATAGATGGCTGAATTCTGGTAAAAAACATGAACCCAGAAATTAAAAAAAAAAATCTCATAGCAAGCTGGCCTTTGACTAAATTTTGCAAACCATCTCTATTTGCTGGATGCAAGGCCAAATATGATGGGGTCTGTTTGTACAAAGGAAAATATTCTCCACCAAAGCCTTTGTCTTATCAGAGATATATCAACTCTATATAGGCCTAAGTCTGTTACCAAACCAGACCACAGAAAAGTTTTGAATGTATTGGGTATATCAGATTGGTTTTCCAGCCCTCTGAGTTGAATACTGATGGATGTTGCAGGGGCAACCCAGGAAACTCTGCAGGTGCTGCTATTCTCAGAAATCATCATGGTCTCTTTATAATGACTGCTTGCAGCTTCTTTGGTCACACCTATAGCATTATTGCAGAATTTAGATCTCTGTATAGATTAGGATTATGAGGTCATAGAAATGTAGAATGTGTTATGGTGTCCTCAACTGAAGATATTGTAGACTGTGTTATATTCTCCTGAACTGAAGATATTGTTCCGGGAGTCCCCTCGCCCTAAGGAGAAGTCCAGGAGGGTGTGTAGATGGGAGGCATGGAGGCCAAAACTTTGAAAAACCAAAAAAAAAAAGACTTTTACATTGTTTATCCTGTTCTTCTCTCTGCCCTCTCGCCCCTGCTCCTGCAAGCTCTTTCCTCTGTAATTTCTGCAAGGAATCAAACTTCGCAGGAAGAACCACAGAACTCCTCTGATTTCTATCTCTTTTCCATTTTTCAACTTCAGAATGACAGATTAGAAAGGGGATATACTTGTAAAGAGTACAACCATCAGCCTACAATGTCATCAGCCTGATATTTATTTTTATGGAATCACAGTTTATGAATGTCTAATTAGTGCTAAAATCTGACCTATTAATTAGTGCTGCAATTCCCTACAAGATGTTGATAGCCATGCCATTACAAACCACAAATGTCTACCATTTGTAATAACTTTTCTAACTGATAACATACATGACCAAACTAAGGAGTAAAAGTATGAAAAGACAGGGTTGGAATTCAATATACTGAAAAGACATGCTAATTTCCAGATGATGATCTAGGAAATAATTCCAGATAGCTTTTTATTGTGTACAGTGATTGAGAATAGCAAACATTCCCAGAATGTTGAGAAATGTAACTATTGAATTACCAAAACAATTTGGACATCCAAAACATAAATCGTCTTATTCTTATCCAATTGTCTTATTAAAACTGATTCAAATAAATACACATGATTAATCAGCATTCATATTCATATTAATCTGAAATGTTTAAATAATGTGCTTATGTTCCTAATATATATATATATATATATAGTTTGTATATATATATATATATAGTTTGTATATTGTGGGTTTCGAATTTTTTTGCTCTTAATTTATAGGTTACATACATAGAAAACAAAATTCACCAAGAGCACACCTCTTGAAAGCAGAGCATAAGATCTGTTTTCAGATTAATTGAAACTGATGCACATTGAAAATTCAGATTTTATAAACTGATACACATCTGAAAGCAGAGTGTAAGATCTGTTTTGAATAGTGTATTGATTTCATTCACGCATAGATAAAATCTGAACAACCTCAACATCCTAGCACTGAGAACACTGAATCTCAGATGTTGAATCACCGTCCTATTTTTTTGCTGATACACGGTGACAGGTTCTATAGTGTTGACTTCATTTATTTGAAAGTTATATGAGTTTAAACATTTTGGTGCTACTACTCATTTGATTATAGCATGAAATCATTGATAACTATATTTTAAAGTTATGTTCTCATCTTTAAGTTAAACTGATTGCATTTTATTTAACTTGATAGAAATGGACCAACATGCTATCATGGATGATATGATGAGCGGACAAAATGAGGATTATAAAACTACAACTCTTTTCAAACGAAAGATCTTGCGATGCGATATACGAAGATTGCATGATGGACTTATTGTGACAAAATCGAAAATAAGGAAGATAAAGAAGATGTTAAGTGCAGACGAGCGCCAGAAGTTGAAAGACAAAAAAAGAATTATCATTGTTGTACAAGATCATAATGGACAAAGATATTATCCAATCATTCGTCTAAGTTGGGCTGGTGGCATGTACATGTTTAGTGGTTGGGGATGGAGAAAGTTTGTAAGAAAAAATTGTATAGATGAGCATACCACTCTGAAGGTAGTGTCATCACAATATGTGCCTAGAGACGGAAATGGAAAGCTATATTTAGGTATTAAGGTGAAAAGATCGAAGAATATAAAAACTGATGCATCGGAGGTGAAATTCATACCATCGGTGACAGCTGAATCTCATGAGTACAGAAAGTATTTTGATTTTTGAGTAACAACAATATGAGAGTATTTGAGAATCTTTGAATGGGACATGGAAATTATAGTTTGTCTTAATGTTTTTTGTGAACATCAATATGTAAGACTTATCTTTTGTGGTATAAATCAAAATCACAAGTTAAGTGTGTGTGCTTAAAAAGTCAAAGGGTTATCCTTGCTGCTTGCTGGATCTTGTGTTCGGTAGTGTTTGGAAAAAAAATTACATGGTCTATTCCCTACCAATTTGGTGTATATTTGCTTTATGAATTTTTTGATTTATAACTATTCATTTTTGTAGTGTTTTATTGATGGATACCACAAAATAATTTAATGTCTATATGTTTAAATGTACTTATGTTCTGACAACATGGGTTAATTCGTAATTTTTTTATGAATGGGTTAATTTCAAACAAAAGTTAGGACTGATTCACAAATTGGTATAACATAATCTTTAGCTGGAGCCAGGGAAGTAGATTAGATTATTGCTTTTAGAGATCATTGAACTGAAGGTTCTGTTAGATAGTAATGAACCCATAGGCAGCATACCATAATAAAGTGATGAGTAACAGAGACCAAATTTTAAAGTAAAAACAAATATAGATTATTAAAGAAAGACAAAGGTATTAATTATAAGAAGTGAGTTACAAGAAAATTACAAGCTTTACCAGGCAAAAAGGATACTTGATGACTGGAGGGCGAGAAAAATAAGTGAAAAGGTATGTGTACGTAATAGTTAAGAAATTCATACAGAGATAAAAGGAAGGTCTGCACCTTTACAAGATTATATTTGTAGAAAATTGGAGATGCCTAGGACAAGCCATATGATTATATAGGCAGATATTTAAAAAAGAGTTATCAATTTCCAAGGATTGCAAAAGTGATGGGTGAGCTTTCATCATCCCAGGAAAACAGAGCAAAGTACATGATTTAAAGTAAAGTAATACCATGCAACATGAGCTCAAATCTTAGATGACCAATCCATTTCCTGAGATTATCTTTTGAACCAGTGAAAAAGTTGTCAACAACTATCACCTGTACATCATAAACTAGAGGATATGTCAGTGGAAAAACTACTTCAAAGAATGACACAGATATCACATTTGGCTTTTGTAATTTAATTTCTAAGGTCCTTTTCTTTTTCAGGCATTTGGAGCAGATTAAGGAGCTGAATTCGGTGGATTGCTTCTATATCATTTAGTTGGAGGTGCACTTTTTAAATATATCTTTTCTATTTGAGTTATGTTGTGCAGTGTACACTGAGATTTATGTCATTAGTTTTAGTGTTTTATCATAGCTTTCATTATATGCTCTTTTATCTAATCTTTTCATAGCTAAATATAGTTTGTGTATTACATAATCTTCATTATATTATAATTGTCCCTTACATATCTGTTCATAAAAAAATGATTATGGATCAATTTTGTAAACCATATCATCAACTCCCCCAGTGTACAGTGACCCATGTCTTGAGAAGGAGACAGAGCTGGCACCCCTGCCAATTGAAAAAAAAAAAACATAAGATCATTATGCAGTAAACCAGATTCTCAATTTTTGTTTCCTCCTTATTTGTAGATTTGGTGTGTTTATTTTTTAATGTTTGTTTATTTTGTTGTTGTTTAAAATGTCATATATCATGTGTTACTATTGTTTGTTTCGTCCTAATTTTTCCTTTTGTATCATATTTTTTGCCTTTATTTTTTAATTTGTGGTTGTTTATTTATTTTTGATAAGCTTTTTATTCAGTTGTATTAGACATTGTCAAGCATATTGTAGTTATGGAAGGATATGATCGTAACCTCCAAGTTGTTGATGATGAAGTGACAAATGAACATACTAATGCAAAAAATGCAAGATTGAGGAGAAGATCTATTAGACTGGGTAAGAGGAAATCAAATAACGACATATATAAAGGTAATGTCTGGAAATACTGGAGCTAATTCAAAACTTAAGAATTATTAAATTAAATTTATACGTTATCTGATTTAACGAAAGCTCGAATGATGTTTCAGAAAATGAGGAAAATCAAATTCCCTCTAATACACAAGATGATCATCAGTTTCGTCCAACTGTATTTAAAACGCCCAATACAGAGCTCAATTGTACTGGCCGTGTACACTCTAAATATGGAAAAGATTTGATGAGGACGCCTTTAAGTGACATTACACAGGATCATTCAGTCACAAGTAAACAATGCATCCAACGAAACATTATGGTTGAGGATGAATGTCAAACATCAATTATCGAGAATGAGCAACTAAGTTCATCCACTACAATTGAGCGCAGTATATCAGTTGGAGGTTGTTCTAGAATAAATCATGGCAAGTATGTTATTCATAGTCAAGGCGTCTTGCAATCTCTCGCACGTAATGATGGCATGTTCACTAACATTTTTGAGATTGATGAGAACAATGCAACTGTCAGAGAGAGTGATCTTAACTTGACTGAAGAAGCTGATCTACATACAACTGGTATGTTGTATAACAGTTGCTTCATGATAATGTGTTTAGATTTATGGTTGTGAATTTTTATTTTTGGTATTTTCATATTTCAGGAGGAGAAGTTAGTGGTGAACTTAATATTTCAGATCAAAATACTTATTGGGACATTGGAGATCCGACATTTGCATGTATGTATTGTGGTGGATTAATGTGGTATGAAGAGAGGCTGCACAAAAGAAATAAATCTGTTGAGCCAAAATTCTCATTGTGTTGTATGCAAGGAAAAGTGCAATTGCCTATGTTGCAACAACCCCCACCTGTTTTAAAGAATCTTATCCATGGCAATGATCCTAGGAGTAGAGAGTTTTTAGAAAACATTCGAGCATACAACATGATGTTCTCTTTCACTTCAATGGGAGGCAAGATCGACACTTCTATAAATCATGGCACAGGACCATATGTATTCAGATTGCATGGTCAGAATTACCATAGGATTGGAAGTCTACTTCCAAATGTTGGTACAAGGCCAAAATTTGCACAACTTTATATATATGATACGAAGAACGAAGTCGAAAATAGAATGCAGTCATTCAGGTTTATTTTTAAGTGCTCTATGGTATACTCCTACAACACATTCACGTAAGTAAAAGTTGTTTTCACTCACTCATGTTTTATTTGTTTTGCAGTGCAAGAGAGCACTCTCAATCATTAGATGCAAGTATTGTTCAGAACTTAAAAGAAATGGTTGATCTTTACAATCCTCTAGCAAAAATATTTAGGATAGCTAGAGATAGATTTTGTTCTTCTGAACCACAAAACCTAAAAATTAGGTTGATTGGCAAAAGAGCAATTGTAACACCCCAAAAAATTTAGTGATTTAAAATTTTGGAAATAAAGGGGGATAAATTACATAAACATATTAGAGAGACTTCCAATACCATGTGTTAATGACCCATTAACAAGATTGGGCCAATAGAGCACATTTGGCCCAATGATATAAATAAACTAGGACAGAAAATTACCCAGAAATTCGTGTATGTAATTATGCCATAATTAGAGAGGGCAAGTTAGGGATTTAAAATTAAGGTAGTAGTCATGTAAGATAAGCCAAAACCGGACCCAACTCTAAGAGGTGGTTTCCTAAACCTTTACTACCTCTTTTGGGTGAGAGAATCCCAGATTTTGTGGAAAGTGGGAAACAGAAGTCGTAGCCCCTTTCCTAGTCCCGTTAGGACTCTTAACTACACCCTAAAACTATAAGAACTCGTCCCTAAACTCTTGGGGAAGGTTTAGCAACAAGTTGGGGTCAAGAGTAGCAAGTTTGGAGCGCTGGGGAAGTGGAGAACAGCTGGGGAAAATCGTAGTCTTCCTCAACCTCGCTCTGCATCAACCTAGAAATCTGCAAAGAGTTCTTAACATCCAAAAGTAGGTGTTTTCGGGCCAAGATTAAAGAAACCAACACCATCATGTAGATCTTTGAGTCTAGGTTCATTTGCACTTGGTTTGACTAGTTTTCATGGAGTATACGTTGTCTATTCGTAGTTTTTCCGAAGTCTCGCACAGTTAGGGCTTTTCCTGTTCTTCGTATTATGCATGTGATTCGAGACCGAAATTGACTAAACTTCATTCATAAAAGTTCTTCTACTTGTAATCATGATCATCTTTTATGTTGGATGTTTTGTCCAAAAGTCTTTAGTTAGAGTGTTATGAGCATAGTAAGAGAGTCTCTACATGATACTGCGATTTCGGGCTACACTTGACTTTTTGTTCTTAATATGTTTTCTTGGGATTCGAGACTGAATTAGATCAAACCCCCAACATCAAAGTTCTTTTACTAGTTGACCTCGTCATCTTTTGTGTTGAACATTTTATCTAAATGTCATTCGTTAGAGAGTTATAAGCGGGGTAAGTAAACCACTGCATGAGATGTGTTTTCGGGTTCCACATGACCTATAAGTTTTGTTCTGGAAGGGCACTAGTGTCGACACTACTTGAGCTAGTGTTGACACACTGTCCCAAAACAGCCCAAAAGGTGTTCTGGGAAGGCCTCTAGTGTCGACACTACTTGAGCTAGTGTCGACACACTGTCCCAGATTGGCCAGAAGGTTTTCTGGGAGCTGTCTCTAGTGTCGACACTACATGAACTAGTGTCGACACTACTTGACCTTTTTGCCTTGTATTTGAAGCACTGTGTTGACACTACCTGAACTAGTGTCGACACTACCTGAACTAGTGTCGACACTACTTGACCAATTTTGCATTATTTTGTCTTGTGTTTGAAGCATTGTGTCGACACCAGTAAGGGGTGTGTCGACACTACCCTTACAAAAAAATTACATAATTTGGGTCTGATCATTTCATGATGTCTACTAGCATGTGCATGATGTTATATGGTATGCATGGACCTAAAATAAATCAACCCATTGAAAAATAGTAATGATATGAATACGATTCTAATGTGTAATTGTGATTGATCTTATGTCCATTAGATTATCTTGTGATCTTGCTTATTGTCAATTGATAAGATAAAGAATATGATATGAATGTGGGGATGAATACATGTTGGTATGGACTTGCTAGTGGAGTTAATGTCATAATTTGCATATGAGTTTCAATAGTTTTATGTTTTCCGGTGTTCAAATAATCATTTGTCAATTGCATACATGATAGGAAAGATCTGTAACTCGTCACTTACATATTTGCACGAATAGGCACACCTTCTTGGGAAATTGAGAGCACATGTTCTGCATATGATCTGTCTTTTGAAACATCCTCATGTCAAGACATTAATGAATTATGAAACATAAGATACGTCGTTATCTTGCCTTGTTCTCTTGAGCTATTTGTCATATCTTGACTCTATGAATGATCATGTTTCTTTTACTGCGAGCTTGTTATTGAAACTCTGTGGCCATAATATGAATCTATTTGTTCGGCACAACGTGGGACTCCGGTCCAAATTTGAACCAATGCCTGTGCAATAGGGGCCCTGTCTGGTCCTGGGGAGGAGCACCCCAACGTACTTTTTAACCGCGGGAGTATGGACTTGTGGTGCGTGGCATGGCACTAATACGATATGCAAGATTGTGTGAATGTGCCTTTGTTTGATATGATAAGTCTGATGTGATCTGATATGATATGATTTGATATGATACGTCTGATCATGTGAACGCATGATATCTGTCTGAATATGGCCAATCTCTTTGATACGATTCTATTCTTGAAATATCTGTCCATTGTATACATGCAACTCGACATTTGATCTGAAATGATATCCGTTCTATTCTGCTATTCGATCTGTTAGTATTGCATGCATTGTCATCATGTTCATATCTTGCCTTTTTAAATGTTAATCATGTATACTAGTGCCCGCACCGTATTGAGATGTAAATCCTACTGAGCTAGTTCGCTCACCCTATCATCCTACCCTTTTTCAGGAAGTGATGAAGAACCAGTGGAGTCCGATGGGGCAGGGCAAGAGTGATGAGCACCCCTCTATGTCGATGATAGTTTAGAAATAGACAATTGAGTAGTCTATGTAATAGTTAACTTTTCTGGAAGTTTTATTTGAATAATGGATCCTTTAGTTGGTTCTTTCTTATGTAAGGTTGTATCTAGTTGAATGAAATGAATAAAGAGTACCTTTGATGATGTTTATGATATCTAAAATGTTTTATTATATTCAATTGTGACTCTGCGCTATTCAACTGTGATACGTCTGTTTGTATCGTTCACGTCCCCCGGTATTTATTCCGCTGCTAAATATCGGGGCGTGACAGTTGGTATCAGAGCCTTAAACTTTAGGGTCCAAGGGAATAAGAACATAGAATGAAACTAGTTACACAAGTCAAAATGTCGTACCTAATGTGAGCTTGGGTAGAACCATGGGAATAGAAGTCACATGTGATATATATTTAGATGACTAACTTATATTATTATCTTGAAGGTACTTATTACCTTAATGGCCGCTGAACGTGCCCAGGCTAGGGACATGCAACGAACAATACAGAACTTGACTCAGGCTATCCTACAAGCCCCCAGGGTGGAGGTAACCGCGGAGCCGTGATCTCCATCGAAATTTTCGGAATATGGATCCGCCGAGGTTTGAAGGGAGTACTGACCCAGATGTTGCTGAACACTGGGTTAAGGAAATTGAAAGGATATTCAGGGTCATGTAATGCACAGACCAGAACAAAGTACTACTGGTGACTTTCCAATTGGAAAAGGATGCCAGGGCATGGTGGGAGTCGGTAGAAGCAACATTGAATGGCCAGCAACTAACATGGGCTCAGTTCATTGAGCAATTCACACCAAGTACTTTTCTGAGAGGGTCCAAGAACGGAAAGCAGCCGAATTTGCGGCTTTGAAGCAGAGAGGACTCAGTGTGGCTGAGTATGAGGCCCAATTCTCTCGTCTGTCCCGATATGTTGTTCACTTAATTGGACAGAAAGGATGAAGGTGGAACGCTTTCTGAATGGCTTGAGGCCCCAGTTCATCACTCAACTGGTGCCAATGGACATTCAAACCTATGCTGACATGGTAAAGAAGGCTCAGTTACTGGAAGATGCCATGGAGACTGCTGAAAGAATTATGGGAAGACCCGCGAAAAGAGAACAAGTGTCTTCTATAGGAAGGTATCAGCCGACCATTGGGAAGAAAAGGCCCAGTGGCAGAGTAAATGAACCAGTTGATAAAAAGCCAAAGGAGTTAGGTAAGCAGATAGTGGTGGCAACGGAGAAAGGTGCAAACACTGTGACAAAACTAGTCACCGGTCTAAACAATGCTAGAGAGCGCAAGGGAGATGCCTGCGCTGTGGTAGTCGTGACCATAGGATCTCGGACTGCCCAATACTAAAGAACAAGCTCCTCAGGACAAGCGTCCGAATAGACAGAAGAGGCAAGGCCGATTGCAAGCTATCCAGAAACCGGAAGCTGCTGAAGAAGGAGGTATCGTGGAAGGTACACTCACTATTCTTTCCTGACCCGCATATGTTCTCTTTGATACGGGAGCTACGCATTCCTTTATATCTCAAACATTTGTTGATACCCTACCTGTGAAACCCATCCCAATGAAATCTGGAATAGTTGTGTCAACCCCGATTGGTCCTGGCACCAATCTTACAAACCATATACCCTCTAGTGAAGTGTTGATTGAAACTCAAAACCTACCAGCAAATTTAATATGCATGGATATGGAGGGGTATGATGTGATATTGGGAGCAGACTGGTTGTCTGAACATGGGGCTAGTATCAACTGCAGGAGAAGTCGGGTAACCTTTAGCCATTACCCAAAACTAGTGTTCACAGGGGATAGAAACGCAGGAGATTGTCACTTATTTCTGCACTACAAGCCAAAAGGATGATGAGGAAAGGTTGTATGGCCTTTCTTGCTGCTGTTGTCATCACAAAGAAGGAAGTCAAAGTAGAGGACATCCATGTTGTCAGCGAATACGCTGATGTTTTCCCGAAGACTTGCCAGGAATTCCTCCTGAGCGAGAGGTCGATTTTACCATCGAGTTGGTCCCTGAAGCAGCACTAGTATCTAGGGCACCATATAGAATGTCCCCCGCAGAACTGAAGGAATTAAAAGAGCAACTGATGGAACTGTTAGAGAAGGGTTTCATCCGACCAAGCACATCGCCATGGGGTGCACATGTCCTCTTCGTCAAAAGAAAGATGGGTCGATGAGGCTATGTATAGATTACAGACAACTAAATCAGTTAACCATCAAGAACAAATACCCTCTGCCAAGGATTGATGAGTTGTTTGACCAATTATCTGGAGCTAGATACTTCTCTAAAATAGATCTCAGATCCGGTTATCATCAATTGAGGATCAAAGGAGAAGACATTCACAAGACAGCCTTCCGAAGCAGGTATGGGCATTATGAATTCATTGTTATGCCTTTTGGACTAACGAATGCCCTGCAGTTTTTATGCAGTTGATGAATAGCATTTATCGCCCATATCTTGATAAATTTGTGGTGGTATTCATCGACGATATATTGATTTATTCCAAGACAAAGGAAGAGCATGAGGAGCATTTGAGGATTTCATTACAGATTTTAAGGGAGAATAAATTATATGCCAGCTAAGTAAATGTGAATTCTGGCTTGAGGAGGTATCCTTTTTAGGGCATGTGGTAACCAAGGATGGTATCGCTGTTGATCCATCAAAGGTTGAGGCCGTACTGAAATGGGAAAGACCGAGAAGCGTCACAGAGATCAGGAGTTTTCTAGGATTAGCAGGATATTACCGAAGGTTTATAAAGGATTTCTCAAAGATTGCAGTGCCATTAACCAAGCTGACCCGGAAGGAAAATCCGTTTGTGTGGACCAATGAATGTGAAGAAAGCTTTAACAACTTGAAGAAGTGTCTGACTACTGCTCCTGTCCTTGCCTTACCCACTGAAGAGGGAGGATTTGAAATTTATTCAGATGCTTCTGGAACAGGTCTGGGATGCGTCTTAATGCAACAAGGGAAGGTAATAGCATATGCCTCAAGACAGTTGAAGATCCACGAAGTGAACTACCCGTTCATGACCTGGAGTTGGCAGCTGTAGTATTCGCCTTGAAATTTGGAGGCATTATATCTATGGTGAGCAATTTGGTCTTTTCTGACCACAAGAGTTTGAAATACTTGTTCTCACAAAAGGAGCTTAACATGAGACAAAGAAGGTGGTTAGAGTACCTTAAGGACTTTGACTTTTCCATTCAGTATCACCCTGGGAAAGCCAATGTAGTGGCAGACGCTCTAAGTAGACAACCAGGAGCTATGCTAGCTAGTATGATGCTGGGCGAATGGAAGTTACTGGAGCAATTTGCAAGCTTGAATTTAGACATGGGAAAGAAGGAAAAACAAGTAATGATCTCCAATCTCCAGATACAATCCGATCTACTGACCGAAATCAAGGAGAAACAGGGAGAGGATCCATTCTTAGTTGAGATCAGGGAGAAGTTAGAACAAAGACCTGACTTCACACTATCAGCTGAGGGAAGATTATTATTCCGAGGTAGAACATGTGTCCATGATCATGGAGAGCTCAAGAAGAGGTTATTAAATGAAGCTCACCAGTCCAAGTACACGATTCATCCTGGAGCAACAAAGATGTACCAAGACTTGAAAAGGTCGTACTGGTGGTCAAACATGAAGAGGGATGTGGCCGATCATGTATCGTACTGTTTAACATGCATGAAAGTCAAGGCCGAGCATTTCCGTACAGCTGGTGGACTGCTACCACTAGAAATCCCGGAGTGGAAGTGGGATAGTATCGGCATGGACTTTATCATGGGATTGCCCAAGACTAGAGGTGGTATGGATGCAATTTGGGTAATAGTTGACCGATTGACTAAATCAGCTCACTTCTTGCCGATTAAGAGTACATGGTCAGTGGATGTATTGGCTGCACTATATGTTAAGGAAGTAGTTAGACTGCATGGGGTTCCATCTAGCATAATATCAGATCGGGACCCTAGATTACTTCACACTTCTGGAAGGGTTTACAAGCAGCAATGGGTACTACTGAACTTTAGTACTGCTTTCCATCCTCAGACTGATGGGCAAACTGAAAGACCAATCAATTGTGAAGATATGCTTCGTGCTCTGGTGCTAGATTTTAGAGGTCGATGGGATGATCAGTTGTACCTGATGGAGTTTGCATATAACAACAGCTATCAGGAAAGTATCAAGATGGCTCCATTTGACGCCTTATATGGCAGGAGATGTAGATCACCCCTTTGTTGGGAAGAGGTTGGGGAGAACCAATGGATTGGACCCGACTTAGTTGAGGCGACTGTCAGAAAGGTTCAGATTGTCAGGGAACGTCTGAAGATAGCACAATCTAGGCAGAAGAGTTATGCAGACAAGAGAAGGAGAGAACTAGAATTTCTGGTTGGCGAACATGTTTTCTTGAAGGTCTCACCTTCAAGGGGAATACAAAGATTTGGGATCAAAGGAAAACTAAGTCCCAGATTCATAGGGCCATTTGAAATTCTGGAAAGGATTGGTCAGGTGGCGTATAGACTTGCACTACCTCCGCAACTGGCGAACGTGCATAATGTGTTCCACATATCCATGCTGAGGAAGTATTTATTCAATGCCGACCATGTAATCAACCATGAGGACTTGGAGATTCGGGAGGACCTGACTTATGAAGAGAACCGATCAAACTGTTGGATCGAAAGATTCAACGACTCAGGAATCGTACCATACCTATGGTGAAGGTCAATGGAGTCGAGAC
Source organism: Colocasia esculenta (assembly GCA_014218235.1). NCBI lineage: Eukaryota > Viridiplantae > Streptophyta > Magnoliopsida > Alismatales > Araceae > Colocasia > Colocasia esculenta. The sequence goes on along the minus strand of CM024760.1, from coordinate 23,717,195 downwards.
GGAGTTACTAATGCTACCTGGGAAACAGAGGAAAGAATGAAGAAAAACCACCTAGAACTATTCTCAGGTACGAACTACGCCATTATGTGTAAATTTGGGGACCACATTTTTTTTTAAGTGGGGGAGGATGTAACACCCCGAAAAATTTAGTGATTTAAAATTTTGGAAATAAAGGGGGATAAATTACATAAACATATTGGAGAGACTTCCATACCATGTGTTAATAACCCATTAACAAGATTGGGCCAATAGAGCACATTTGGCCCAAGGATATAAATAAACTAGGACATGAAATTACCCAGAAATTCATGTATGTAATTATGCCATAATTAGAGAGGGCAAGTTAGGGATTTAAATTAAGGTAGTAGTCATGTAAGGTAAGCCAAAACCGGACCCAACTCTAAGAGGTGATTTCCTAAACCTTTGCTACCTCTTTTGGGTGAGAGAATCCCAGATTTTGTGGAAAGTGGGAAACAGAACTCGTAGCCCTTTTCCTAGTCCCATTAGGACTCTTAACTACACCCTAAACTACTATAAGACTCGTCCCTAAACTCTTGGGGAGGTTTAGCAACAAGTTGGGGTCGAGAGTAGCAAGTTTGGAGCGCTGGGGAAGTGGAGAACAGCTGGGGAAAATCGTAGTCTTCCTCAACCTCGCTCTGCATCAACCCAGAAATCTGCAGAGAGTTCTTAACATCCAAAAGTAGGTGTTCTCGGGCCAAGATTAAAGAAACCAACACCATCATGTAGATCTTTGAGTCTAGGTTCATTGCACTTGGTTTGACTAGTTTTCATGGAGTATACTTGTGTATTCGTAGTTTTTCCGAAGTCTCGCACAGTTAGGGATTTTCCCCTGTCTTCGTATTATGCATGTGATTCGAGACCGAATTGACTAAACTTCATTCATGAAAGTTCTTCTACTTGTAATCACGATCATCTTTTATGTTGGATGTTTTATCTAAAAGTCTTTAGTTAGAGAGTTATGAGCATGGTAAGAGAGTCCTACATGATACTGCGATTTCGGGCTACACTTGACTTTTTGTTATTCATATGTTTTCTGGAATTCGAGATTGAATTAGATCAACCCCCAACATCAAAGTTCTTTACTAGTTGACCTCGTCATCTTTTGTGTTGAATTTTGTCTAAATGTCATTCATTAGAGAGTTATAAGCGGGGTAAGTAAACCACTGCATGAGATGTTTTTCGGGTTCCACATGACCTATAAGTTTGTTCTGGAAGGGCACTAGTGTCGACACTACTTGAGCTAGTGTCGACACACTGTCCCAAAACAGCCCAAAAGGTGTTCTGAGAAGGCCTCTAGTGTCGACACTACTTGAGCTAGTGTCGACACTGTCCCAGATTGGCCAGAAGGTTTTCTGGGAGCTGTCTCTAGTGTCGACACTACCTGAACTAGTGTCGACACTACTTGACCTTTTTGCCTTGTATTTGAAGTACTGTGTCGACACTACCTGAACTAGTGTCGACACTACTTGACCAGTTTTGCATATTTGTCTTGTTTTTTGGCATTGTGTCGACACCAGTAAGGGGTGTGTCAACACTACCCTTACAAAAAATTACATATTTGGGTCTGATCATTTCATGATGTCTACTAGCATGTGCATGATGTTATATGGTATGCATGGACTAAAATAAATCAACCCATTGAAAAATAGTAATGATATGAATACGATTCTAATGTGTAATTGTGATTGATCTTATGTCCATTGGATTATCTTGTGATCTTGCTTATTGTCAATTGATAAGATAAGAATATGATATGAATGTGGGGATGAATACATGTTGGTTGACTTGCTAGTGGAGTTAATGTCATAATTTGTATATGAGTTTCAATAGTTTTATGTTTTCCGGTGTTCAAATAATCATTTGTCAATTGCATACATGATAGGAAAGATCCGTAACTCGTCACTTACATATTTACACGAATAGGCACACCCTTCTTGGGAAATTGAGAGCACATGTTCTGCATATGATCTGTCTTTTGAAACATCCTCATGTCAAGACATTAATGAATTATGAAACAAAGATACGTCATTATCTTGCCTTGTTCTCTTGAGCTATTTGTCATACCTTGACTCTATGAATGATCATGTTTCTTTTACTGCGAGCTTGTTATTGAAACTCTGTGGCCATAATATGAATCTGTTTGTTCGGCACAACGTGGGACTCCGGTCCAAATTTGAACCAATATCTGTGCAATAGGGGCTCTGTCTGGTCCTGGGGAGGAGCACCCCAACGTACTTTTTAACCGCGGGAGTATGGACTTGTGGTGCGTGGCATGACACTGATACGATATGCAAGATTTGTGTGAATGTGCCTTTGTTTGATATGATAAGTCTGATGTGATCTGATATGATATGATTTGATATGATACGTCTGATCATGTGAACGCATGATATCTGTCTGAATATGGCCAATCTCTTTGATACGATTCTATTCTTGAAATATCTGTCCACTGTATACATGCAACTCGACATTTGATCTGAAATGATATCTGTTCTATTCTGCTATTCGATCTGTTAGTATTGCATGCATTGTCATCATGTTCATATCTTGCCTTTTTAAATGTTAATCATGTATACTAGTGCCCGCACCGTATTGAGATGTAAATCCTACTGAGCTAGTTCGCTCACCCTATCATCCTACCCTTTTTCAGGAAGTGATGAAGAACCAGTGGAGTCCGATGGGGCAGGGCAAGAGTGATGAGCACCCGCCATATGAGTCGATGATAGTTTAGAAATAAACAATTGAGTAGTCTATGTAATAGTTAACTTTTCTGGAAGTTTTATTTGAATAATGGATCCTTTAGTTGGTTCTTTCTTATGTAAGGTTGTATCTAGTTGAATGAAATGAAATAAAGAGTACCTTTGATGATGTTATTATGATCTGAAATGTGTTATTATATTCAATTGTGACTCTGCGCTATTCAACTGTGATACGTCTGTTTGTATCGTTCACGTCCTCCGGTATTTATTCCGCTGCTAAATATCGGGGCGTGACAGCAACTGATGGAAGGAATTACAATTTGCCTACTGCTTCTGAAGTAGCAGCACTTATTGTTGGAGACATTGGACAATCAGAGGGTGATAGAGATGTGATAGTAGAAAAACAAGATGGTGCTTTAAAGCGTATCACTGAATTGCACCCGGCTTATCTTGCAATGCAACATCCTCTATTGTTTCCTTATGCAGAAGATGGTTATAGAATTGATATTCGACATGCAGATACATGGAACAATAGAAAACGAACTAAATTAAGTATGAGAGAGTTCTTTGCTTTTAGGATTCAAGATAGGATTTGTGAGGCAAACACTATATTAGTGGCCTGAAAGTTATTTCAATAGTTCTTAGTCGACGGTTATACAATGATTGAGTCTGAAAGATTGTCCTATGTTCGTTATCATCAAAAAGAATTGCGAGCTGAAATGTACAAGGGCCTCACTGAAGCAATTTTGAGAGGTGAGACAGATCCTTCTTCGAAGGAAGACGTGTGGTGTTACCTTCCTCATTCACTGGTGGTGCAAGATATATGATTCAGAATTATCAAGATGCTATGAGTATTTGCAAATGGGATGGATATCCTGATCTATTTATTACTTTCACATGCAATCCAAAGTGGCCAGAAATAGAAAGGGTTGTGAAAAAATATCATGTCAGAGCAGAAGATAGGCCGGACATTCTATGTAGATGCTTCAAGATCAAATGTGAACAACTCATCAAAGATTTAAAGGAAAAACATATTTTTGGGAAAGTTAAAGCAGGTAATTGTGGCAAGTTATGAATTTAATTTATTTACAAATTATAAGCATCAATTTAAATGATCAATTGGCTTTAACAAACAAATGTTTACCTTATGCAGTTGTCTACACAATTGAATTTCAGAAGAGAGGCCTTCCACATGCTCATATTTTGGTATTTTTGCATGCTGGATATAAATATCCAACTGCTACAGATATTGATATGATAATTTCTGCAGAAGTTCCTGATAAGCAAGAATTGCCAAATTTGTATGAAGCTGTTAAGACATTCATGATTCATGGACCATGTGGACATGCATTCAAAAAGTCTCCATGTATGAGAGATGGGAAGTGCTCCAAATTTTTTCCCAAAAAATATAATGATAGAACAAGTATTGATGAAGAAGGATACCCTCTTTATAGAAGAAGAGACGATGGCAAGACTGTTGAAAGGAATGAGATTTTATTGGACAATAGATTTGTTGTACCATATAACCCTACACTTCTCATGAAGTATCAGGCTCATATAAATGTGGAGTGGTGCAATCAATCAAGATCGATAAAATATTTGTTCAAATACATCAACAAAGGGCATGATCGAGTCACTGTTGCCTTCTATGAAAATTCTACACAGAATGACCAAGAGAAGGAGATCGATGAAATAAAAATGTATTATGATTGTAGGTATATCTCTCCATGTGAAGCTGTTTGGAGAATTTTCTCTTTTGATATTCATTATAGAGAACCATCTGTGGAAAGATTGAGTTTTCATCTTCCTAATGAACAGTGCATCATATTTCAAGATGATGATCCAATTGAAATAGTCATTAATAGGCCTGGAATTGATAGAAGTATGTTTCTAGCATGGATGGAAGCCAATAGAGAATATGAGGAGGCTAGACAGTTATCATATTCTGAATTTCCAACAAAATTTGTTTGGAAACAAGATAAAAAAAAGTGGTTGCCAAGAAAGCAAAGATTTTCTATTGGTAGAGTTTTCTATGCACCCCCTGGTAGTGGAGAGATGTATTATCTAAGGATTCTTTTGAATAAGGTTAAAGGTCCTACATGTTTTGAAGATATAAGGACTGTTGACGACATACTTTTTCCTACATTCAAAGAGGCATGCTATGCAAGGGGTTTACTTGATGATGACAAAGAATACATTGATGGTCTGCTCGAAGTTTCCTTTTGGGGTTCAGGCGATTATCTGAGGAGGTTTTTTTGTATTCTATTAATGTCAAACAGTCTTTCCAGACCAGAATATGTTTGGAATATGACATGGTGTATACTAGCAGAAGATATTTTATCAAGACAACAGTGTCTTCTACAATATCATGGTACAAATAATATTAGCGTCCAAATACTTTCATATGAACTATGATTGTTGATTCCCATATAATCTTAATTGCCTAATTGCGTGAATATCACAATTGCAGATCTCCAACTAGGTGATGAGCAACTAAAGAACCATGCTCTTCATGAAATTGAAAAAATCTTACGGCATAATGGAAAGAGTCTAAGAGATTATCCTCAACTACCTTTTCCAGAAGGTTTTGTTTTCAATGATGGGGATAATAAACTTATTCAAGATGAGCTGAGATATGATAGAGAAGCATTGAAAAAAGAACATGAGCATTTGTTTTCCAACTTAACTGATGAGCAGAAAAACATATACGAAACAATTGTCAGTGCTGTTTCATCTAATGAAGGACATGTGTTTTTTCTTTATGGATATGGCGGAACTGGGAAGACATATTTATGGAAAACTTTGTCATCTGCCATACGGTCCAAGGGAGAAATTGTTCTAACTGTTGCATCAAGTGGAATAGCGTCACTTCTTCTTCCGGGAGGTAGAACTGCTCATTCAAGATTTGGCATACCTTTGATAGTAAATGAAAATTCAACTTGCAACATCAAGCAAGGCAGTCCATTGGCTGAGTTGCTAATAAGGACTAGCCTCATTATTTGGGATGAAGCACCGATGATACATAAGTTTTGTTTTGAAGCTCTTGACAGGACTTTAAGGGATGTGCTTAGGTTTTCTAATCCAAGAAGTTTGGAACAACCCTTTGGTGGTAAAGTTGTTGTTTTAGGAGGTGATTTTAGACAAATCTTACCAGTAATTCCTAAAGGGAGTAGAGATGACATTATTTTTGCGACAATAAATTCCTCATATTTATGGAGCTCATGTAAGGTGCTTACATTGACACAAAATATGAGACTCTTTTCAAGTTGTTCTACAACTAATTCAAAGGAATTGAAAGAATTCGCTGAATGGATCTTAAAAGTTGGGGACAGCAGAATAGGTGAACCAAATGATGGAGAAGCAATTATACAAATTCCAGATGAACTGCTTATTACAGATTCATTGAATCCGCTTGCAGCCATAGTGGATTCTACATATCCAAATTTGTTAGAAAACCTAGGGGACTCATTATATCTGCAACAGAGAGCCATACTTGCTCCTACTCATGAAATAGTGGATCGTATCAATGAATACATGCTTTCTTTGGTGCATGGAGAAGAAAAGATCTATCTAAGTTCTGATAGCATTTGCAAGACAAGCAACGACATTGATAGTCATGCTGATCTTTATACTCCAGACTTCTTAAACAGTATCAGATGTTCAGGCATTCCAAGCCATGTATTGAAGTTGAAAATTGGTGTTCCTGTCATGTTGCTTCGAAATATAGATCAAAGTGCTGGATTGTGCAATGGAACAAGGTTGATAATAACTCAATTGGGGAACCATGTTATAGAAGCAAAAGTAATCTCTGGCAAAGAAATTGGAAATAAAGTTTATATTCCACGGATGGTCCTCACACCTTCACAAACAAAATGGCCATTCTAACTTCAAAGAAGGCAATATCCAATAGCAGTTTCTTTTGCAATGACTATAAATAAAAGTCAAGGTCAAACTCTTTCACATGTTGGTTTATATCTCTCAAGACCAGTTTTTACTCATGGACAATTATATGTGGCTCTTTCTAGAGTATCAATAAGAATGGATTGAGAATTTTAATCACCGATAAAGATGGAAATACAGACAATTTTACTGATAATGTTGTCTTCAAGGAGATATTTCAGAATTTGACATAGGTTAGTTTTTTTTTTTTTTTCTGAACTGAGCTCTTATGTTTTTTTCAATCTTACAAAACATAGGTAAATCCATGTACTATAAATTCAGTACATAATGTTTCCTATTGAATGAATTATAATTTTGCTGGATATTTTATTATTGCAGGAAATGGCACCAAAGTTTGACTTTATTGAAGATATCAATCCATTCAAAGAGACTTGAAAAATCAGAGTTAGAATATCAACTTTGTGGAATACCCCGAAATTCAATAGTTTTGGGGAAGTCAATAGTATCGATATGATATTATTAGATGAAAAGGTTAGTAGATTTTTATCTTTCATATCTTCAATATGAAGAACATTCAATCATCATAAACATTTTTTGCAGAGTGGAATTATTCAAGCAACTGTCAAGAAAACATTGCTAAATAAGTTCAACAATCAGTTACACGAAGGAAAAAGTTATGTCATCACGAACTTTGGTGTTGGTGAAAATAGTGGAAACTACAAAGCAACTCATCATAACTATAGAGTGAATTTCTTATACTCAACTTCAGTGAAAGAATGTGATGAACCTATGTTGCCAGTTCATGGATTTCATTTCATATCTTTTGATGACATAATATCATACTTATTTGGTTGGTAAGTCAAATATATAAACAACTTTCTTAATATATCTTTAATCTCTATAGTATAGCAAATTTATCAATACATGAATACATACATAAAAATGCATATTCATAATAGATGTAATTGGAGAAATTATCGCCTTTGGAAAGATTGAAGAAAGTGGAAATGCTGGAAAGATAGCTAAGAGAATGACAATTGAATTGCTGGACGACCAGTAAGTGTTGATCGCTGTAAACTAATTGAATTATTATGCCATCTTTTTTTATATTTGAGGTTAAGAAACCAATGATGTTCTATTCTAATATGATACCAATGTTGTTTTTAGAAAAAAGAAATTGAGTTGTACACTCTGGGGACATTATGCTGATGAAATTGCAAGCTATGTTGGAGGAGAATTGCAAACACCATTTGTCATTATCCTACATTTAGCAAGAATTAAGCTGTGGAAAGGTATTTTAGACAAATTTAAAGAACAAAAAAGTGATTATCTTTTAAATATGTAAGAAGTTCACAGACATTAGAATTACTATGGATTGTTTTGTTGTTTTATTTACAAAATGTTTCCTTCGATTATGTTCTTAGGTGCTGCGACATTGACTAACTCATACTTCACGACCAAAATCATATGTGAACAAAATATGTCTCAAATTGTTGATTTTAAGAATAGGTGAAATTTAATATTACAATTTATTTTGGTTTTCATTCCCTGTGTTATTTGAATAAAATTTAACATAATTTTTATAATAGATTGTGTTGTGGAGACCGATCAACATCTCAAGGTATTAGTCAAATTGTGTCACAAGCTTCAAATTCCATTAAGGAGGATTTTTTACAGCTGTCTGAGAAAAAAATTCTAGATGAGATTCGAGAAATGCGTCAGGTACAATACAAAATTGAGCTCCCTCTTTAATATACTAACATCAATATGTATTAATAAGATCATTTCTAAATATTTGTATGCAGTTCCCTTCTCTTCCAAAATAGGAAATAAAATTATAGTATTTAGAACATTTGATGGGAACATATTTTAACATTTGTTACCTAATGTGTTATTTAATTTCTTTCTTTTTAATAATTTGATGCAGATTGGTACATGTGTGACTTTGGCAACTGTTGTGAAAATTGAAACTGAATTCAATTGGTTCTATAATTCATGTAAGAATTGTCGAAGAAAAGTCAAACCAGACGGAGGTAAATTTTGGTGTGAAAATTGTTGTGAGTATGCAAGAGTAGTAGTGCCCAAGTAATACTTTTTAATTTGTTTAAGTTACTGTTCTATTGAAATTTCAATCTGCTTATCCATTCTAAGATTAGTTTGTTAAATAAACTTCTAACAATCTATTTTTTTTCATCATTGATATTCATCTCTTTCATATTATAGATATAAAATTCAATTCAGAGTTATTGACCACACGGGTTCTGCATCATTCGTCATATTTGACCGTGAGGCAATGCAATTTCTACACAACTCTGCAGCAAATCTAAGAGAACAACTAATGAAAGTAGGAAAGAAACTATTATTTATTATCTGACTACACAAATCTACTAATAAAAAATCTTCATATTTTTAATAGGATGGAGATAGTGACTCTTTTCCTAAAGAGTTGGATCAATTTCTCGAGAAGAAATTTCTATTCAAAATTCAAATATCTGACTACAACCTTCGTCAGAATTGGCCAATTTTTACAGTCGTACGAATGTGTGATGACACAAGCATCATTGATACATATTTGTCTACATCAAACATCGTTCATGTTAGTAAAGTTATGAAATCTATGTTTGTGATTAATCAAACATTCTTATTAAGACTCATTATTCTATGTAAAACATTAAATCAACAGGTTTTCCTTTCATTGTGATTTTTTTTTAAATTCATTGTAGGGTGTTGAAGATGATGCTGATTTCGATGATAATGTTATAGGATCTGAGGATATTGCTCAAGCTGAACATGTAAGTAAAATCCGAAGTCAATTTAATTTCATGCATAATTTGAATATTTGATTTTTTATCATATTATTAATTTTATTTTTATTATAATTATAGGACACACTCTCAGTCTCTTGCTTTTCAAGTAGCATTACTCCAATGAAGAGAGTTGCAGCTGATACTCTTAACCAGCGAAACTCTTCTGAAGATCTTACTCCTGCTCAGATGTCATGCAATAAGAAGAAACAGATCAAGATTGAGAAAAAAGACGTTGACAGTTTTAACAATGAGCTTTATTGTTCTATATTTGAACTATCCCAAAATATTTTCACTGTGATATTTTGGATTGTTGTTAAGGACATACTTTTGTTTTGCCACTATATTAGTTAGAGTATGTTTTTTGAAAATTTATTTTGTTCTGCAAGATATAATGATAAGAATGTCATTGAACTTTGATTTCAAAATGATCGATGACTTATGATAATATTTTTTGTAATAACATTTATATCTCTAATATATCAATTAAAAGATTATTGACAATTTATGATAAAATCTATTATGTAATTGTTTTATTCATGTTCAAACATTTTAATTAAAATTATTTTAACAAATAGATTTCTAATTAAAATTATATAATTTTAAAAAATTAGTCAACATATTAATTATTATATTTTATAATCAAACGCCGTGCATCGCACGGGTGTCCAACTAGTTTATAACTCATCTTGAGTTGTGGTGACAGTTTTTAAAAAGAGATGTACGTATCATCTATTAATTCTGATGGAATTGACCGGACATGTGCAAATATGGTTCATTACTTTTTATCTTATCCATCGCAAATTAAAGGGTGATAAATCTATTTATCGCACACTCTATTATTTAAACGTACGTTCAACTAATTGACTGTATTTTCAATCATCTAAACCATATTCAACTATCTAGCAAAAATTACTCACTCAAATTATGGTGTCAAAACTTTTAATAAATTTATAAATAAGAAAAATGAGTGTACAAATTAAAATAAAGGATTCACATATTTTTACATGTTATTTACTTAATTATATATCAAATAATATTTTTATATAAAACATTAGTTTTAAAATTACCAACTTCCTTTCACGGTGACTTCCTAAGGAAGGAACCGAGCGGTCCGAGCCGGTTCCGACTTCGGACCGGTAGATAAAGGAGGCAATAGCCACCAGTAGTCGGTCACGGACGTCTAGATATAAAGGAGGCGGTGCCGAAGCATAATTTCCTGGAGGCGCTCGCCGCTCTAGGGTTTTCGTCTCTGGTCGATCGGCGATTCTGGTTAGGGTTTTCGTCCTCCGACGAGCTTTCTCTCCGATTCCTCGCTAGATTTCTAGGGTTTTGCTGCTCTTGATACCTTGATCTTGTTTAGTTTTTCCTCCACCACCTTCCTGAGGAAGGCAGACAGGCGCTACAGGGCGAGATGCCTTCCGCAAAGTCGATCGCTGCGGCCATCAAGGCCATACCGGCAAAGAAGGAGGACCTGAAGAAGGCCTTCGAGGATCTGCAGGCGCACGCCTCCTCCCTCTCCTCCTTTACCCTCCAGTGGAAGGACCTCGAGGACCACATCGCCTCCATCGAGCGTTCCATCGAGGAACGCTTCAGCCAGCTCGAGGCCAAGGAGGTAGAGCGCTCCACAGTCGCTGCCGCCGGGCAGCCGTCGGAGAAGGCGAAACCCGCACCGATGGTCGCCACCGAGGAGGAGGAGGTGGACCCGCGCCCCGAGCTCAGGTCCCTCTGCGTCAATATGAACGGCAAGGGCCTCGTGGTGTTCATCAACGAGAACCGCAAGGATCTCGCGAACATCCGCAAGGAGTTGAACCGGGCGCTTCGGGTTGCGTCTGACCCTGCCAAGTTGGTCTTGGATGCCGTTGAGGGGTTCTACCCGACCAAGACGGGTGGCCTCACGGATGGGGAGCTCAACGCCCACAGGAGGACTTGCATCCTCCTGCTGGAGCGACTCCGTTTGATCTCAGCGGAGATCAAACCTCCTGTGAGTGAGAGAGCGAAGAAGCTGGCGAAAGAGTGGAAGGGTAAGATACCGCAGGATTTTGCGCAGAATCATGTCGAGATTCTAGGGTTCCTACAGCTCCTTGATTCCTATGGCGTCATGTCGGAGTTTGACGCGGATAACATTTTGGACCTCCTCGTCCCTGTAGCGAAGCGAAGACAAGCTCTTGATCTCTGCAAAAGTTTCGATCTATCAGAGAAAATGCCAGGTAAGGAGTTCAAAGTATTGATTTGGTCGCCTGATAACGTGATATCTTTGCTATCTTTGATGCTTCCTTACATAGGCCGTGTTTATAGCTACTGTGACGATCATGTCAAGAGTTGTGGGTTTATAAGGGAATATGATATTGCCTGGTGCACTCGCACAAGCAAGCACAAGCAATTTCTCACAAATCTGTTGCCTTGACTATGAGTAGTTAGTTGTGATCTTTTATGCCCTATTAGGCAACCAGGTAAGCCTCCACAGATAAGATAAACACAGGTAGGTTAACAGGGGTTGCACCTTTTTTGGTTTGACGCCCTGATAAGATAACCCCTAATAACCCCTGTTAACTTTAGCAGAGGGTTCTCCCTCTGTTAGTTTATCCGGACTTACCAGGGTAAGTCCTGATAACTCGCTGGTAACTTAATAGGATTTTCAAAGTGAAAAAACACTCACCTGTGCTGCTAAGCCTACCTTATCAAGACTTACCTGGTTTGTATCAGCGGTTACTTCATCCTTCGCTGGCCCTTTTTGCGTGAGAAGTATAAGTTGAGATGTGTTTTGTTGTTCCCGTACTAAAGCTTTCTTTCTCTTCAACAGTACTTTGTACCTTGTCTGAATTTAATCTATCTATGTGCTCAGGACCTCAGGGATCGTGAGAAACTTTGACTTGCCTTGATAATTATGAAGATAATAATCAAGTGCCAGATTGTGTTGTGTGTTCTCTTAGTTTCTTTTCATTGTTTCCATAGCTCTAAGTTAAATAGTTGAATGGATTGTTGACATGCTGCAATTTTTATTTTGATATCTATTTCTTAGTCTTTGTCCATTCTCTTTGTTCTTAACAGTGAGCATGCAATGCAGTATCTAATGGCAGAGGAGGCAATTAGCCAATGGTCTTGTCCTTTGATTTAGTGTCCAATCCATGTAAACGGCCAGCATGAAATATGGGATCATGCATGTTACTCAACACAAACTCTTGTTGTCCTGCTTTGTGCATGACATATTCTGCTTCGTGTTAGTTTGACTGTAGTATATCATTAGCTGATGCTTGAAATAGTCTTCTTTGATTAGTTTCTGTGATGAAATTATGCCAAGAACTTCTGTGTTCGTTTTGGAGTAAGTGTACGTTTCTGTTGGTTGTTTATAGTTGAACTTGATTTCTCCTACTCGCTACCTACTTTGATAAGGGTAAAAATGGGGTTAGTGAGGGGTACACCCCTGGTTAGAGTACTTTTTCACTTTAACAACTAGGTTAGCTTAACCAGGGGGTTTGGGATATTGGGGGGGGGTATGTCTTGGGTTAAAGTACCCTAGCCAAAAGATTGGGGTAACATAACCACTTTTTTATCCAAATTTTTTAAAAATGGCGCCAAACCCATTTGAGGTAAAAATTAGGTGACACAACCCTTGGTTAAAATAATCAGAGGTTTATTTAACCTTGTAGTCAAATCGGGGGTGTTGCCTGGGTTAGCTGTTTCGTGTTTCTCCTGAATTTCTGGTCTTTAATTGCTGAAACTTTAGCCTGTGATCATGTTTGGTTCTGAAAGGGTGTTCAGTCTTTCATTTATCGTGTCATTCTTCATTTTGAAGACTGCCAATATGGTCTTTTTTATTTGATGTGGGACTAACCATTTTGTTGTATCCTGATAAATAGTGAATTTGCTTTGCAAGTCAGATTATCCTGTCACCCACTCCTAATCAGCAGTTTCCGCTTCACTATATTTGTTATCTTAAACTGTTTTCATTTTTTGGGTCTATTTTTGCACTCTTATCACTTGGATCACTCCTTTTAATGCACCTCAGAGGTGAATGACCTGCAAGCACTCTTTGCTTGTACCAGATTTTATTCAGAAACTATCTAGCAAGGGGAGGCAAATAGATGCTGTTAAATTTGTCTACGCCTTTGAGTTGGTCGACAAATTCCCTCCTTCACAACTTCTAAAGGAATATGTAAAAGGATCTAAAAAGATTGCACAAGAAGTACGAAAAAAGGGTAACAACTCAGCGCAGGCACAGGTATGCATTTGTCTTTCTTTTTATCCATTTGGGCATATACAATTGCACCTTTTAAAGTTGCAATGTGACCTATATCACAGAACGAGGCCACTGCCAAAGAGGTTGCTGCATTAAGAGCAGTAGTTAAAACCATTGAAGAATACAAGCTGGGTTCTGAATACTCTCCTCTGAGTCTTCAGAAGCGTATTACGCAGTTGGAACAACAGAAGACAGAAAAGAAGCGGTCTGCAGCTACTGCTTTGGCAAATCCAAAAGGACAGGCAAAGCAGCAGCAACCAAACAAGCGGCCTCGCCCATCTGCTGCAACCACTGTGGTTGCTGCTCACCCACCAGCACCCCTCTCCCAGACTCAACCACAGCATGCTTTGGTTGACCGGTCTCAATTCTTGGCTTCCACTGGACCATATGGTCTTTCTGGAAGTAACTATCTCTATGAGCATACTAGTTCGGCATACTCAGCAAACCCACTTGGTTTGGGTGCCACCCGAAGCCCACCAAGGTCCTTTCTATACTCAGACCCACTTGCGGGGTCTAGCTTATATGACAGATCGGGGGCCTATGGTAGTTACTCTTATTCAGGAGGCTTACCACCTCAGTATAATTCGTCCCTGTATCGCTAGTTGGTGAACAATGTCACTCTGGCTTTGTTACCCAGTGATCGGTAGCCTCTGTTTCCGTTGGTTATGGAACATGAAAGTATAGTGGTATGACTTTGTCATCTTTAATGTTAAGACACTTCAGAACTTTGTTTCTTGTTCTTGCCAGCTTCTTTTGTTGGCTGTTAAATCTTATTCCTTTTCTTGGATTACATAATTAGTTTGTTTGGTAAATTTCTATAATAGTTAAAATCATTAGGTCTGGCATGTAGACTATTCTGTGAACGAGTACAGTTTTTGCTAGAGGTGCCATTTTCTTGGACATTCCGTTAAATAGTATGTCATTGGAAGCTTTTGTTACCGTTTTAAGTTTCTGGAAGGCTTGGAGATGTAGGACATCCCCCCTTCTTTGATGTTGGGGTAATCGTCTGATCATCCAGGCAATTAGATAGTTTAGGTAAACGTGGCAAACGTTTTTCTTTTTTTGATTATTAGGTTTTCTATGGATTTTGTAAAGCATGAGCAGTGTGAAAAGGTTCCCAATACCAAGGGAAATGTAGGTGAATTGATGGCCGTTCGGTCTTTGTTTGTTGGTTTTTTTGCCTCTCAAATTCCAATCCGTATCAATAGTATCAAATTTGTTCAATCAACTAAGTAGTGGTCATTTTTGTCCTGTCGATCAGCCTTTCTTTGGATTGATCCGAAGAGTAGTAGTTTTGAATTCTGAATTTCAAGTTTAGTCTTCATATGCACTCTTCCAGTAAGTGTTGTAATCATCTTAAATTTTGGCCATAGTAGTTTCCATTCAAGAAAAGCTGCCTTGTTGGGCTGCAGAAAGGAATAGGAGAACGACCCATTTTTTGGGGGGTTGAGGGTAGGGGCTTGAATAGAGGGGTGGGTTTGCTCTCTCTTATTTCTACTGTATCATTATATGTAAACAAGGAATACTTATTGCAAGAAGCATCTTGCAGTAAGCATGAGATGGATTGTAAGAGATCAATCATATTAAATGGAAACCCCTGACAAATACCATCCTTTTTTGGTAGTACCTATCAATAAGATTGTTCTCTTGCAATCCACCTCACTCTAATTGCAAGAAGTTTTTTGCAATCAATATTGTTTTTCATGGAATCCATATATGGGCATCCATTGAGGCAGCTTGCTGAATAGAGGGGTGGGTTTGCTCTCTCTTAAACAAGGAATACTCGCTGCAAGAAGGATCTTGAAGTAAGCATGTGGGGAATTGCAAGAGCCCAATCATGTTAGTGGAAACCCCTTACAACTACCATCCTTTTTTGGCAGTACCTACCAATAGGATTGCTCTTTTGCAATCCACCTCACTCTAATTGCAAGAAGTGTTGCAGTAAGTATTGTTCTTCATGGAATCTATATATGGGCATCCGTTGAGGCAACATGCTGAATCCATCCAAGGTACTACCCTTGAGAAAACATTGACCATTCTGCAGCATGTTAAGTGCTGCATATGCACGTGTATTTGTGGTTTTCTTTGTTTTGACGAGTGACAGTACTTTTGAGATAATGTTGCAAGCGAGAGTTCTTGTCAAACGGAATCCTCATGGCGCATACCTTTTAAAATAGTGGCTTATTAATGGCCTGCTGTAAAGCTAATGTTGATTTTCATACATTTGCTGAAGTATCATGCAACGATCCTATTTCTTAGTTGGGGGTCTGTTGATGGTGACCTTCAAATCCTTTATGCAGTCTGAGGTGAAAGGGGTCGCCTTGGCCTCCAAGACCTAGGTGATGGCCTAGAGCGTTTTGAGGCAACAATCTATTAAGAAATAAAATATATATATATATATATTTCAAAGGTATAATTTTTTACAATTTTATTCACAAAATAAGTATATGCACAATATCGTACAACTGCCTGCATTTACATTCATTCAACCATGCGACCATATGTCCCTGACTGTGGCAGAGTTGGACATGGGGTTTGGGTTCGAGTCTAAGGTGAGGGGCTTTCAGTGGCTGCACTGGACTATCCAAAAAATAAATTGTTTTGGGCGACTGGGTGGAGGGAGGTGGACTGTGATGACCGCCTTGGCAGCCTAGTCAATTGTGAAGATCACCTGGACTATTTGAAACAGCTTGGCGCCTCACCTTTTGCCTCCATGAGGTCGCCGTTGATGATATTGGAAATCCTGTAGTCCCTTACCCCAAAAACCGAAAACATGGCGAGGCTCGTCAAAGGCTACGTGGCTGCCATTCTTTACATCCGAAATGGGGGGCTTCCGCACTTTGGAAATGCACACTTCTTTTTTACCTGGTTCTCTCCATGGATAGGCCCTTATGTTATTCGATTTTGTCGACCATAAAGTGACAGTTACATCAGCTATTCTCTAGAGAATCTCTTTTTGGACCATGGCGCTGTTTGAAAACTCGTTTGAAGAGATTTTGGCTTTGCAAAATCTTTTGACAAAAGTCATCTTGTTTTCAAACGTTACTAGGTTATTTTGACTTGCGGGTGGATTGGATTTTTGAAAGAGGAGAGAGATGGGGGCTCTGCCCTTCGGAATTGCACACTTCTTTTTTACCTGGTTCTCTATGGAATAGTCCCTTGTATTCTTCGATTTTGTCGACCGTAAGGTGACAGTTACATCAGCTATTCTCTAGAGAATCTTTTTTTGGACCATGGTGCCCTTTGGAAACGAGTTTGAGGAGATTTTGGTTTGCAAAATCTTTGGCAAAAGACAATTTGTTTTCAAACGTTACTAGGTTATTTTGACTTGCGGGCGGTTGGATTTTTAAAAGAGGAGAGAGATGGAGGACTTCTTATCTCCCCTCTGCGGTGAAAAGTGGGTGTGAGGTTGCTTTTTGCTATTTTTCCACGGATGACAAGGTGGATCTCATTGCTGTGCGGATGCTAAGGGTTTTTTTTTACCTGTTCGTCTGCGATGGCACATTGCGAAATCTCGGGATCGAAATCGGCTTCCCTAAGTCACATCCAAACACTGCCTACATAGACAAGCATACTTCATCCAAGGGGATTCTGTCACTATCGAATGCAGTTTTGGCTATTTCTTTTGGCTAATGTAGTAATCCTCTTCTGGGTATCTTCATAGAAGCATCCTTTTAACCCATGTTGAATACCAAATTTATTGTTCGAATTTGAAGAGTGACACTTTTAACATGAACAACTTGGTCACAGTTTGTTTCTCTTCCCTGTTATGTACTTAACCTTATCCGTCTTTAAGTGTCTGGATGTTCTCTAAATTATGTTTCTTCAATTCCTTCGTTCCAACATTTGTCATCTTTCATATTTAAACAATTAAATCTTGCTAACTCAAATCATTCCGTTTAATATCAGTTTCTACAGCATTGCATCCTTTGATGACAAATTGAAACTAAAGAATGCTACATAACGCAACGTGTTATCTCATCCTTCTGTGTTGGGTTTTATTTTCATATTTCAATAACGGTCTGATGTTTTTATTTTTGTAGTAGACTGTTTGGATAACCTGCCAATTGTTTCTGCTTGTGTACTGTTAACTGCCTGCCCGTTATTCTAGATATGTTCTGTTCTGTTAACTTGTGCAAGAGGAGGCACAATCTGCCGTGTTTTGGGCCTTGATATGAAATGTTGCCTTCCCGCCATGAGGATTTGTTGTGTGAAATCTGCATTTTGTGCCTTCCGTGATAAAATTGGTGGAAGTTTGTTTGCATATGCGTGGTTTTTTGTTCTCTGCCGACGTGTATCAGAGTGAAGTGATGTTGTTTCTCGGTCAT
The DNA here is from genome assembly GCA_014218235.1 of Colocasia esculenta. Lineage (NCBI taxonomy): Eukaryota > Viridiplantae > Streptophyta > Magnoliopsida > Alismatales > Araceae > Colocasia > Colocasia esculenta. The sequence goes on along the minus strand of CM024760.1, from coordinate 23,699,203 downwards.
GCGGGGGATTTTAAGTAAGTTTTCTTTAGTGCTGTATCCGTTGGTGGGAGGGAGGACGTTGATGGCGTAGCCGAGGTGTACTCACTGTGGGTCAAGGATGCAACCTGGTTTTGATCACAAGTTTGCAGCTGCAATTGTGGGAAAGAGGTGACTTAAGCTGGAGGCTATATGGGACGTAACACAATCATGAATATGCAACTTTGGCGGGACGGTTGTTAGAATCGCGTTTTGAAATCATCAGTGTTTAGAATCGCGTTTTGAAATCGTTTTGCTTGCACGCCTCGTTTCTCTTTTTCTCACCCTGGGGTAGAGCGCTCTAGGTTCACCAGTGCCTTCTAACATAGTTGAGCCGGCAAGGTTGGCGAATGTACTTATTCGGTATTTGAAGCACGTCCGCGTCTTATTTACTTGAATTTTTCTAAACTGTTGGAGCTTATTACATCGCCGAACGTAGAGCGCTTAGGAAGGTTAGGCAAATTTTACCTCGTTATAACTATCACTCCAAAATTGGAGCCTGTGTTTTGCATAAATTGACGTTTATTATGTCTGATGATACCGAGGATGTGAAGTATTGGATTTTTGCTTGGTTTCTGGACATGCTGAAGATATTGGTTTGGGGGGGGGGGCATACATGGCCTTGTCGGCCGCCCTGTTCCTTTAATGAGCATGTAACTAACTTAACATCGATATGTAATCTATAAAGATATTTGTCTTTGTTTGACGATAGAGCAAAAATTCCATTCTAAGGTTCGTGGTAGTGTATGATCTTTGAGTTTGCCAAAAGAGGTGCCGAAGGCTCTTCATGGTCTAGCTGGTGTTTGTGTGAACACGTAAGATTGCTGTCGGGCAAGTGTGGATTCGGCTTTTCTTTTGAGAGTCATCAAGGATAGTTTAGTCATGTATAGGTTGTAGGGATGTTTTTGTTTTGAGATGGTTTAATGAGGGAGGTTGTGAAAGGGGATAATTTTTAATGTCATGTGGTTTTTTTTGTGTGAAATATCAAGCCCATCCTAGACGCCTGGTGCAAACATTTGTATGTAGTAATGTGGGAGTAGGAGAGAGTGTCTTGTGCGTTCTGATCCTTCCTATGGTATAGGTGGTTCCAGGGTGTAATCGTTGGCCGGCAGTTAGCCTTGTCAATATGTCGGATTTGGGTTGGATCTTAGGTGATCTGAATGTGAAATTGCAAAAACTGGATCTAACCCAGATCCGAACACTTGCACCACTTTGGATCTAAGTTCGGATCTTGACCCGAAATATGCCTTTGGATTCAGATCTGGATTCCTATCATACTGCATTGCCTCAACTAATTTTGATAGTTCTCTTCTCTGGAGAGGGAGGGGGAGCTCTCACTGGTAAGGTGGGAGAGAGGGAGGAGCGGGCTCCAGAGGGGGATGGTTAAGAGAGCCCTGTTAGGGCTCGTCCTAGAGAGAAAGAGAGAATTATTGTGGAAGTCAACAACATCTGATCCACCACCTTTCGCCCTTTTGTCGTTCTTGTGCCTTCTTGATTGCATCGTGGGTTCATGCCATCGCCTTTTGCTTCACCATCAACATGGATGCTAAGCCGGAGGGGGACGACAAAGCCGCCCACGCCATGGGTGCCGACGGGGAAGAGGAGCATAGGGCAAAGCAGTAGAACGAGGGGCCTCTACCGCACCATCGAGTCCCCAACAACATCTTCGTCTTTGCTGGTTGGAGTAATCTCTGGCAAGGGTGATTTCCCCCATAAGTGCTCAGACCTCATCATCCCCTTCTAATGTCGCTCCACGCATGTCGTCCTCTGCTTCTCCATCAGATCCCACTAGGTGGAGGCCTGTGAGCCCCTCCACACCAGACATCGAGGTCGCGAAGATTTGCGGCGTCAGTCTTGGCATGCCTTTCACCCACGCCATACTTCCCCATCTACGCCTCGACGACTTGTTGGGCTAGATGCGGCCTAGCCGGTGGAACTAGTGTTGTGTGCGGTGGGCGACATAGTTGTTAGAGAGAGGGAGTGAGAGACAAGCCTATACACACGAATGATGAGGAGGGCGAAGGCGGCAGTAGGATGGTAAGGGTGGTGTTGTGGTTCTGGAGTAAGAATGACACCTATTCCTCGCATGTTGAGGCAACGAAGCACTCGGAGTGGATGATGTTGAGGGCGTTGTCAAAGAAGATGTCGTCGTGATCAGTCGAAATGGAGATGACTGCCACCCTTGTCAATGTTGATCGGAAGGGGATGACCACCGTAGAGCATAAGAGGATGGGATTTCGGAAGAAACCCTACGACACTTGCAAGGGAAGATAGGAATTGCGAGAAGCTGTAGTCTATTGTTGTAGAGTCCTTTTTCTCTCCAGATCAGGTCGTCGCCCCGCAATGAGAATTTGAAATTGATCATTTCTAATCAACAAAGCTTGCCCCGTGTATGAGTGGAATGAGACATTTCGGGTTAAACAATGTGTCTTAAATCCAATTTGAATTCTGGATCCGGGTTGAATTTTTGAATCTGTTAGATCCATGGACACCCCTATTGGCAGTCGTTTGGATCATACTGTCAGTACTGAAATTGTGGTTAGGGTTCTACATCCACTCGAAAATTTACTATATAGAAATTATTTCTAGGCTTCTATATATTTATATATATAATTATTAAAAAATGTATTTGATACGCTCAGATATTTCCAATTATATTAATGCCGTTTGAAATTATGATCTTTGATTTGTTATATGTTATCATCATTATCATTAGAGTTTTATTCCATGATTCACGGTTAGTTATATGATTTTTTTTCATTAAATATTTCTTTCGTGTTATAGTTGTGTTTAAATTTAAAAAATATAAATTTTAATAATATCACACTATTTCATTTTAGATCTTTCTTTAGATTTATTACTGACATCTATTAAGATTTCATCATATCTTTTGATCAGCATAGAGTTAGGGTGATTGTATGTGTGTGGACCAACTAAACTTGTTCTCTCTCATTTTTTTTTATCAAATAGAGCTATCCTCAGATTTTTACATAGGTGTTTATTTGTAATCATAGTTTTTTTAGTCTTGTAATACATCTACCTTAACATTCTCATCTTTGTTATATATATTTTTTTATTTTATATTATTTTGCTCTATTTAATAATTTGTATCATATAATAAAGTAAGTTGTCTTGTTATTTTATAAAATTTTATTTTAAACTTCATTGGTACCAAGGTTCGATGTATCGTTATGTATCATGATGGTACAGTTGACTTGTACTGTGTTATAACTATTATGAGCGATGGTGCAGGTGATTCTCCTTGTCTTTTATTATTATTATTTTTCTTCTCTACAATTGATATATTTAAGAGGTTTAAATGATGTCTAATTAAAATAAAATTTTAAATATAAGTTAATTAAGAGATAATATAAATTTTAATAGTTTTAAATTAATTTTTTGTCAAGTAATAATATTTAAAAATTATTAGGTTGATTTAATATTAATATTTGTCTATCAATAATATTTTAAATTTAATACTTGTTTGATAATTATGAGGATTTTAAGTTTGACTCTATTTTTATAATTGAATGGCGTCTTATTAAGGTTTGTACAATCAAAATTGTGTTGAAATATGATGATTTCATCTGTGATTAGTTGTTGGATGTTGGTTATTAATGAGTCGTCGGACTCCAACCACCTGTGATTGACGAGTTATCATATTCTAACAAATTATCATTGAGATTTTATGATTTCATAAAGATTGTCGAGTATTTTTTATCAAATAAGATAATAATTTAGATGTTATTAAATTAATAGATAAAGTTAATTTATATGATATGTATAGACCATGTAAACTCAACACAAATAGAAGTCGTGGATGTAGGTGCATTAATCAAATCACTAAGTTGAAGGCACATAGTTAAATAGTCGATCAGTAGTGAATCGGGTAGTCGGGAGTGAGGTGTACACATAATCTTAAAATAATAAATTAGAACTTAAAAATTAAAAAGGTTCAAAATGTTCTAATATGATATTGCATTATTCAATTTATATAATAAAAAAATAGAATGAAATATAAACTGAAGGTCTTTCATCATGAAAGAAAAAATTAAATAAAAAATGTACATATTTCAAATACGGTGAGAAAGAACATTATGTAAATAAATGTCCACAAAGAAAATAAATTAATATAATAAACATAAATATAATTGAAGAAATTTATGAAAAAAATTAGAGAAGATTTGTGAGATTTAGATTATTATGATTATGAGTTAGAAAGTGAAACAGAAGAAATAATTTTTATAGATAAACACATAAAATATAGAAGAAAAAGATTACTTTGAAGACGATTATGAAAATCAATTTGTTCCTGAAGAATTTGACTTATTTGAATAAAATCATATACAATATATCTATATGATGACTATAAAAGTAGAAGGATCTTCAGGAATTAATATGATGGAAGAAGTGACTGAAGATTTAAATAAATAAATGATAATTTTTTTAATGAAGATATTTATAAAAAAATTATAATACACTTTTGGAAATAAAAAACTAAGATTTACTAAATAAAATCATAACATATTTACAAATAATAAGTAAAATAAATAAATTAAAAGTTACAAATAAGCAAAAGGAAGATTAAAATAAAATATTTACATCTAAGATGTATAGACTTAGTTATAATAGTTAATTAAAAAAAATTTCTCCTACAATAATAATATTAGTTAATAGAAGATTTATCAAAGACTTACAATCAATAATAGGAATGATTAAAATTTAGAATTTTTTCACAATGCTCTATAAATTTATTGATAAAAATTTAGATGAAAGTCTATATATATATCATGAATTAAAAAAATGTAGAAATATTTGAAGGTAGCAAATTCTTAACAATAACAACTAAATTTTTAATTAGTTTATCTAAAAATAACGATATGTCTACTAGATTTGTCCTGTAAAATATAATGATATTAAAAGATCAATTACCAGAAACAAATAGAGCTAAAATAGATTAAATAAGTCTATCAATAATTTGTCAAGATTTGCATATGACATGATAAGTAACGTCTGAAAAATTTCATGTGGATTTCAAAGTAATTCTGAATACATAAGTGGTATCAGACGTCTTGAAGAATTTGTTGTCACCTTTGAATCATGTATGCATAATTTTAATATTGAGAGAAATGACCAACAAGAGAAAATATTCTCCTTAGAAAAAGAGTTCGACATTAACAACTACCTCGAGTAAAAAACTTTTGATAAATACTATCTTTTTTTTATGAATCATATGTTAAAAAAGAGAGTTAAAACAGCAGTTAGACATTATCAATAATTTACAAAACAAGCATAAAATCGACCTCAACATTCTGGGTCCCATTAGTCGAAAGATGTTTGAAGATACGTCAGATGATTTGTCAGATAGCAACTTGCAATATATGGATGATATTGACCCAAAAATTTTGTAGCTATTTTTCGCGTCAGCATGATTTGGACTCTTAGTACGGAGGTTCGTGAAAGTCTCCGAAGGTCTGCAATTATTGTACTAAAGGATAAGAACGAGTACTGTGTTTGATAAAAAGAAATCTTATGATGTAAGAATTGGGGTTCTGGAGTCATCATCTGGAGTTTATATAAACCCTTGTCTCCGGGTTGTGGAGGCTAGGGCATCGCTTATAAGATTGCATCCTTAAATAATATATTCTTTAGTGTTCTATGTAGCGTAATGATTGTTCGGATTGTGATATTATACTTGTGGAGGTCAGTGTGTGGCCAATGACGTGTGCAGTAGGTGTTCACACAAGTTTTCGGGACATTGTGGGTCGACAGGTTGGGCCCAAAGCGTCTACCTGTTCATTGTCTGTGAACGCGACAGTGAAGATCGTCGCGTTCTTAACGTGATGACCCTGAGTGTCGTGTTGATAGAACTATTGTTTTGAGTTGTCGTCTGCATGTGCGCTGCGTGTCGCATGTTGGGCGGCTCCTGACGTCGACCTTGGGAAGGCGACCGTCAGAATCGTCGCGTTTAGGTTGCGACGGTTGTGTACGTCGCGTTCCCAACCAAGTTGCGTTTTTAAATAGGTTTGGCTGAACATAGCTTTTGCAAGCTCTGCTCGGCCAGGGGAGGTGCTGAGTGGTGGTTTCTAGGCGATTTTGCATTCTGAAGGTGTTTTCGATGTGTTCTCGTCGCGAGGACGCTGCGTGGAGCGGGGGAAGCGCCGTGTGGGTTTCGTTCTTCGCAGAGGTAGGGAGATTCCACCTTGTTTTACCGTGTAGATTGTGTGTGTCGTGTTTAATGTGTTATTGGCTTTACAAACAATAGATACCATATTAGGGCTGTAACGGCCCTGGATATTTATACCCAATAAGGGTTCATATCCAGATCTGTTCGATCGAAGTCTCGCAAGGGATAGCTCGTATACGTTTCTAGGAAGAATATAAAAGACAAACCACAACAGTAAGAGACACAAGAAAGAACATGTGCTCATTTCTGTATATAACAATTTACAACTGTCTCATTACATTATTACATGTCTAAATTAAAGAGTACAACTATTTGAGGTATATCCCGAGGGAGCACAAGTTCACATAACTGTACTAACACTACTACTAGTGGTACAAGTTTGTCACGACACTTCTGCAAGCCACACCAACGGTAAACTCTGAAAAGAACTGTAAGGGAGTGAGTCTCAACAAGTCACCGGTTCAGTAGGGGGCCACCTAAAAATCACACATAATACGGGAGGATTTCAACCCCAACGGGTCTCATTGGCAATATCGATAGCCAAACTATTTCATGCTCACAACAAAACATAACTATATCAATTCACACAATTGTCGGAAAGAAGAAGAAACGGCAGAACCAGCACCATGCTACTAGTCTACCCAATCACTGTAAAGTCTAGGCCACAAGCCTCACAGGCGCACCACCTCAACAACTGGTCGCCTAAATTGTAAGTCACACAGGCAAAGCATTGCCTAAGTTACTAGCTTCACTGGAAAGTCTCTAAACACATGGGTGACATGATTGCTAACCAAGAACTAATGTTTTATACCCTTAAATCATGATGTATCGAATGTCACACTTAAGAAACAAGACTAGCTACCATGATGCCAATCTATCGCACACTAAACCATATTTGGAAACTTACTTAAGGAAGGGTAAAACACAACAAGTGGAAGGTTTCATCACACGACCTCCACTTCACCACTTGAAAAGACTAGTACGACGCATACTGTGGTTGCCTCTTCTGTTGGGAGTCCTAGGTTTTGTGTGAGCCAGAAACGTGGGTGTGCTTGGGGTTTGTCTCGGTACTTGTGTACCGTCGAGGTCTATGTCATCTTTCTGCACACCTTCACTCTTGTGTAGAGTTTTACGTCCGGTTGACAAAAGGGATTGGGGAGGAGGTGGAGATGAGTTGAGAGAGAATGCTACGCAGCTTATGATAGAAGATATTGGAAAGTCTCACATATATTCTTACAAGGTTGGATCAACAGGCATCGGTACAACCAGTAGTTGCAGTACCACCAGTCGTAGAGGAGGCAGTGCCAGTAGCACCCGTTCCACCACTAGGAGTTGGGGTACCACCCTTTGTACCCATACCCCCAGTAACACCGGCACGATCAGTTAGTACAGAGGAGTCTACGGCACTTGTGGAGAGGTTTTTGAGGTTACAGCTCCTTACGTTTTCAAGAGGCCCCAACCCCGACACAGCGGAGCACTGGGTGCACGAGATAGAGAGTGTTTGTGACGATGAGGTGTTCGCAGATAGATAGGGTGATTCTTGCCACCTATCAGTTGCGAGGTTTTGCACAGGAGTGGTGGAGATTGAAAATGCAGACGGTATTTGCAGGAAGGCAAGATGATATTATAACTTGTCCATGAGTTTTTAACGGTCTTCAACGATACATTCTTTCCAGTTCAGATATAGTAGGTGAAGAGAGAGTAGTTCCGGACTTCACAATAGGGGAATTTGTCGTGTTAGAATATAAATAGATTTATGGCATTGAGTAGACATACTCCATATGTATGACTGATAACTCTATGATGATTGATTTTCATAGAGGTTTACGAGAAGAGTTGTAGGATGCAGTGATTCCCTTGGAGGAGGCAGCGTAGAGAGCAACAATATTAGAGAGGACTGTTCGGGCTAGACAGGGACAGTCTCAGTGTAGTGGTCCTAGTTGTTTAAATCCGTTAACCTAATAACGAGCCTGACACGACTCCGCCTCTCGCGAACGGGCCGAAGTCTTGAAAGGGATATCATTTACATGTCTGTAGAAATATAAAGGAAACTGCTCAAATATATATAAGATTGCCATATCATCCAGATAGAGCAAATGTGGTGGCAGATGCATTGAGCAGAAAGACAGTTATGAATCAACTTATGATCAGAGAATGAAAATTATATGAAGATGTAGTCATTGAGCAGAAAGACAGTTATGAATCAACTTTTGATCAGAGAATGAAAATTATATGAAGATGTAGTGAACATTAATTGTATGTGCCGAATAGTCAGTAGAGAGGCAATATTAGCAAGCAAGTGTAGTAGAACCTTCTCTATACTGGCAGATAGCGCAATATTAACAAGCATGTAGTAGACCTTCCCTATATGGCAGATAGTGGAAGCGCAGAAGACATTGACAGTTTGGCTGATATTGTGAGAATGGAGGAGGTGACTCTTGATAATGACAGTATGGTTTACTCAATGGTCGATTATATGTGCCAGCGGATGCAGAAATCAGGCAAAAAATATTAAAAGAGGCTCACAGATCAAGATACACCATCCATCTAGGCAGCACAAAGATGTATCAAGACATGAAGAAGCACTTCTGGTGGCTGAATATGAAGAGAGAAATTGCAGAGTTTATAGCAAGATGTGCAGTTTGTCCGCAAGTAAAAGCAGAGCACCAGAAGTCTAGAAGATTGTTGTAGCCGTTACCTATTCCACAATGGAAGTGGGACGATATTGCCATAGATTTCATAGTTGGTTTGCCCAGGTCAGCAGGTCATAATGGTATTTGAACATTTGTGGACAGATTGACCAAGGTTTGCAGATTATTGCCAGTTAGTATGTTGTGGTTAGTGGATAGATTGTCCAAATTATATATGGAAGAATAGTACCTTTGCATGGGATTCCAGTCACCATTGTCTCAGATCGAGATCCCAGTTTACTTCAGACTTTTAGAGGAGTTTGCAGAGAGTGATTGACACAGAGTTAAGATACAGTTTGACATATCATCCTCAGATAGATGTGCAGACAGAAAGAACAATCCAGACAATTGAAGACATGTTGAGAGCTTGTTGTCTAGTTTGGGGAGATATATGGGAACGCTATTTGGGCTTAGTAGAATTTACTTATAATAACAGTTATCATGTAAGTATTGGAATGACACCTTATGAAGTATTATATGGCAGACCGTGCAGGACACTATTAAATTGGCATGAGGTAGGAGAGAGATAGGTTATGGGTCCAGAGTTGTCCGACAAGGTGTAGAGACAGTGAAATTCATTAAAAAGAAGCTCCAGACAGCGTAGAGTCGTCAGAAGAGTTATGCAGATACCAGGCGTAGGCCATTACAGTTTAAAGTCGGAGATTATGTCTTTTTGAAGGTTTCTCCTACCAAGGGTGTGCTCAGATTCTGTAAGAAAGGTAAATTGAGTCTGAGGTATGTTGGGCCATTTCAGATAAAAGAAAGACTTGGTGAGACAACTTACAGGTTAGATCTGTCAGCAGATTTCACATATGCACATGATTGTTTCACGTCTCTATGTTCAGAAAGTACATCAGAGATCTTTCCCAGGTGGTTAGCTATAAAAAAGATGATCTGAAGCCAGACATGACAATGTCGGCACATCCAGTGCAGATCACAGGTTGTAGAACTCAGAAGCTCAGAAATAAAGAAATTGAATTAGTGAAAGTCAGATGGAAAAACAGACAGGGCGGAGAGGATACGTGAGAATTAGCAGAAGAAATGATGAAAGCGTATCCATACTTGTTTGAGTTAGCGTTTAATCTTTTAGGTGATAGTACTATGCTAGTTTAATTGAAAGTTTTTGGTGTTGAGTTTTCGTCTTAAATTTCGAGGATGAATTTCTTTTAGGTGATAGTAATGTAGCATAGATCGTTCGTTCTATCGTGACTTTGTGCTTGTGGAGGCCAGTGTGTGGCCGATGACGTGTGCAGCAGGTGTTCACACAAGTTTTTGGAGCGTAGTGGGCCTAAAGCGCCTGCCTGTTCACTGTCTGTGAACGCGACAGTGAGGAGCGTCGCGTTCTTACGCGACAGCTCTGGGTGTTGCGTTCATGGAACCGCTGTTTTGAGTCGTCGTCTGGCATGCGCGTCGCGTGTCGCGTGTCGCACGCTGGGTGGCTGCTGACATCGATCTTGCGAAGGCGACAGCCAGAACTGTCGCGTTCAGGTCACGACGGTGGTGTACGTCGCGTTCCAACCGAGCTGCTTTTTTAAATAGGTTTGGCTAATAGAGCTTTTGCAAGCTCTGCTCGGCCCGAGGAGGTGCTGAGCGTGGTTTTTTGGGCGATTTTGCATTCTGAAGATGTTTTCGGCGTGTTCTCGCTGCGAGGACGCTGCGTGGAGCGGGGGAAACACCATGTGGGTCTCGTTCTTTGGCGGAGGTAGGGAGATTCCACCTTGTTTTACCGTGTAGATTGTGTGTCATGTTTAATGTGCTATTGACTTTACAAACAGTAGATACCATACTAGGGCTGTAATGGCCCTGAATATTGATACCCAATAAGGGTCCATATCCAGATCCGTCTCCCGCGAACGGATCGAAGTTTCGCAAGGGATAGCTCGTACACGTGTCCAGGAAGAATATAAAAGACAAACCACAACAGTAAGAGACACAAGAAAGAACATGTGCTCATTTCTGCACATAATAATTTACAATTGTCTCATTACATTATTACATGTTCAAATTAAAAAGAGTACAACTATTTGAGACATATCCCGAGGGAGCACAAGTTCACATAACTGTACTAACACTACTTCTGGTGGTACAAGTCTGTCACGACACCTCCGCAAGTCATACCAACGGTAAACCGTGAAAAAAACTGTAAGAGAGTGAGCCTCAACAAGTCACCAACTTAGTAGGGGACCACCCAAAAACACACACAATATGGAGGACCTTAACCCTAACGGGTCTCATTGGCAATACCGATAGCCAAACCATTTCATACTCACAACAAAACATAACTATCAATTCACACAAATGTCGGAAAGAAGAAGAGACTACAGAACCAACACCATGCTACTAGTCTTCCCAATCACTGTAACGCCTAGGCCACAAGCCTTACAGGCACACCACCTCAACAGCTGGTCACCTAAACTGTAAGCCACACAGGCAAAGCATTGTCTAAACTATTAGTTTCACTGGCAAGCCTCTAAACACATGGGTGACAAGATTGCTAGTCAAGAGCTAATCATTTATACCCTTAAACTATGATGTATCGAATGTCACACTTAAGAAACAAGACTTGCTACCACGATGCCAATCCATCGCACACTAAACCATATTCGGAAACTTACCCAAGGAAGGGTAAAACACAAGTGGAAGGTTTCATCACATGACCTCACTTCACCACCTGAAAAGACTAGTACTCAGCGTACTACGAGAAATCAATACCCACAAGAGGTACAGGTACCTATCACCACGAGGTACCACCACTGAAACACAAACACAACCGTGCCACCACCAGGGCACACCACAACCATTCAAACCACAACCAGTGAGTCTTCGCTCACTAACCACAACTAGAACCGTGCCAACACCATGGCACACCTCGACAGGTAAAACCACAACCAACACACGCTATAACCAATAACAAAGCACGAGTCAGAAAGTACAACGCCACCACACGGGACAAACTACTGGTTCATGACGTCAGTATCCAACCCGGACAACACAACACAAGAACTACCTCTCAATCTCGCAGTCACGGACGTAAGGTCCAACTGTCACTCCACAACACAAGTAAAGCCAAAGAACTGTGGAGACAATCAAACCACTATAACTTGCAGGTCACACCCCCGCAGACCCATGCCTGGCACCTTTAGAGACTCCGGCCTGAGCTCTCTAAAGTGAGGCACTGGAAACAAGACTAGCTGGTGTCCAACGACATCTACTGGTATCCATACCCCTAACTATGAGCGCGCTACAAGTGACTAAACACAAACTCTCTCAAGTCACTATCCCACTGTCGTCTTTCCCTCAGCCGGACGTACTACTCAACACAGAGTGAGGGCGTTCAGGAAGACAACAAGACCTCGATGGTACCACTGTACTGGGACAAGTCTCGAGCACACACAGGTGCTTGGCTCACACAAAACTTGGGGCACCCAACTGAAGAGGTATTCCAGAATAGGCGCGGCCACTACACTCGACAATGCACAAACCACGACATATATATTTACTTACATATTTTTTATTACAAACCAAGGTAGCCATTCATAATCGGGCCTATCATCGGTCACCATGTGATGTCCAAACCATCTCACTCACACTACACACTTATATCACAACAGTACAACACAACCTTGCTTGTCATTGGTCACTCTGTGACCTCTATGGCAATACACATTACGTAACACGTATTTCATTATAATACTCTTTAAAAGACAACAATAGACTAGGGCTAGGTTCATATGTGGACCTGCACTGCCAGTCACCTCATACTAGCTATACCAGTTATAATACAATAATCATAATATCAAACCACTAGCCATGCATACTCATGCATAGCACTCAAACTGTGTAAACATCATGTAAAAGCATGCTTATTTCGTGAGCACCACCCTTATCACATAAACCACACACAAACGACATGCTAACCACGCTCACCGATCGCTACAAGTGCAATGCATCATTAGCATTGCTATGCACAATAATTAAACGATAATCGGATAATCGTATCGTTAAAACAAACACCACAAGCACACTCAATTGTGGTCGCGACATGGGGTTCAGTCGCAATCAGGTCGCGACACCACCCCGATGGACCGTGATCAGAAACACTAACGCGGCAGGGCCCAACGACGCCATGAGATCGCGCCACCCCGACATGTCGCGATAGGAAACCTTGTCGCACGGGTCTGCCGTCGCGACCTGGTCGCGACAGCAGGGTTCGTCACCTTCTCAGGGGAAAACCCTAATCCGGGAACCATCTCTAGATTTTCCATGCAAACCACCCTAAGCACCATTTCAACCCGGTTTTCATGCTTATTTCACCTCCTAGGCATGGTATCTACTGTTTTAAAGCGGTAAACAAACTAACATGCGATCCACGCAATCAAACATGGTAGAATCTCCCTACCTCCACGAAGAACGCGCAAACCGGCTACGACACGACGTCTCCCCCGCTCCATGCGACATCGTCCGCGTCAACACCACGCTGCAACGCCAAATCGCCCAACGAAACCCAGCAGCTCCTTACCTGGTCGAGCAGAGCTTGTGAAAGCTCTGTTCGGCCAACCTTCTTAAAAATCGCACAGCGGTTGGGAACGCGACATACCTCCGCGACCGCGACGGAGTAGGGCGTCGCCTTCCCATTTCCGACGTCAGTAGGCCACCCCTGCGTGCGACATGCGGCGCACATGCAGATGTCGACCCAAAGCAGCGGCAACCAAAACGCGACCCCCATTGCCGTCGCGTTCAGAACGCGACCTACACCCCCGTCGCGTTCACATCCAATGAACCAACGGGCACTACGGGCCTAACCTGTCGGCCCACTAAGCCCCACACAACGCACGGAAACCTCGACCAAGGCCTAATGACCCCACATTGGTCATGAGCACTACACCAAAACTAATAAACGCAGATCCAAACTATTATTAAACGACGATCCACGAAGATCTGAAAAACGCACTACGTTACATTACTATTACCTAAAAAGAAATGTCATCCTCCTCACATGTAGACGATTTTTACTGTGATGAGATTTTTACTTTGTCTGGTTCTCATCTGAAAACTAGTTTGTTATTTTCTTTCTTGTATTTTTGTTCTCAAGTTTATTTTGTTTTGGAGGTGCTTGGTTATTCACTTAATCATGGAATATATCTTCTACTATAATTAAGTATTCCAACAAAATTTTGTAACTATTTTAATGTTGAAAATGTGTCTGAAATTTTTTTGATTTTAGTTATTATGTGTGTGTAGTCTTATTGTACCTTGATCGATTATTTTTTCTAAATATTAATTTTATTTTTTTTACATAGTTCTCTTTTTTTGGGTGAGAGAGTTATTCCATGCTGAATAAGAAGTTCTTTCGCAATCTTTAAATGCTGAATATGTTGATCATAAGTATCTGAAAATACTAGAATATCAATAATATAAATTGTAATAAAATAATCATAATATTTAAATATCGAGTTCATCTATTTTTGAAAAACTTGAGGAGCATTTTTTATTTCAAATGGCATAATATTCCATTCGAGGTGTTCATATGGCGTAGAATATGCATATAATTCTCTTGACTGTTGTTCTTGTAATTTTATTTGTTAAAATCTTGATTTAACATCAAATTTACTAAAGTATTTTTTATTTTGTAATTTTTACAGTATGTTTTCGCAACTAGGTATATGAAAGTCATCAAATTTAATGTGTTTATTTATTTTTTTATAATTAATTACTATTATGGCCTTTTCTCTCTTTGTTATGAGTATATTGTGAACAATATCTTTTTCTTGTTTTTACATTCATTGGCATAATGTTCTGTCCAGGACATCAAAATTTACTTGCTGACTATCTTTCTCGTCCTTTACAGAATGCAGCAGCATAATCAGAATAATTCTTTCCTGAATGCAACAATGTGATGAGTTATTTAACTTAGCAGTTAGTAAATTAGAAGAAGTTTAGCCTTTATTATGGAATGTATTCAAAACTCAGCTGAAATGATAGCCATACGTAACATTATGAATTTTGGTGAAATGATTGGTCATTTTCAAAATTTATTATTACAATTAATATGTGCAAGTACTATAAATGATACTAAAATTATCGAAGTAATAGAGATATCTAGGATGCAAATATGTAATATCTGCTATATAGAACCTTTCTCTCGATTGTTTTCCACTTTAGTATGGAAATTACCTTTAACTAAATGGAAACATTGGGAATTAGAATATTTTAATAAATTACCTCCTCCATAGGATACAAAATGTAAAACCCATTATCATACAACTTTACAGCAAGTACAGTCAGCTAAGGCTGGTACTGATAATTTAGCCACTTGTATGAAATGTACACTTGATATATACCATGAATCATGTCTTCAAGCCTCTTTACAAAAATCTTATTATCAATCCAAAGCCTCCCTGAAGGCTGCTCGTACTCCCAAACAAGTTTGTCAAGATATAGCCTCTACCTATCTTTTTGGCTGTCAACCTCTACACAGCAAGCGTGGTGGACCTTCATATTCTCATAAACGTCTTTTTTCTCGTCGACCATTTTAGAAACCTTTTGGTTATCTTATACGAAGAAAACCTCCTTTTAAACGATATTGTAAATTTTACAAGCTCAAATATAGACCTTCTCATATCAAACCAAATAGAAAATATTTGTAACGTCGCGCATTTTCAGATCATCGTGGATCCGTGTTAGTGGGTTTGGTGGCCAATGTGTGGCCCATTAGTACGTTTTCAGGTGTTTGCGTGCGCGTTGTGAGGCTTGGTGGGCCATCAGATTGGGCCCAAAGCGGTCACAAGTTTTTCTGCTTGTGAACGCGATAGGGGTATGCATCGCGTTTTGAACGCGACAGCCCTGGTACTTCGCGTTCCTGTTGCAGCCGTTGAGCATCGCTCTGCATGAGCGCCAAGTGTCATGCGCTGGGTGGTCTGCTGACGTCAGGAGTAGGAAGGCGACGGCCTCCCATGTCGCGTTCAGGTCACGACGTAGGGCTACGTCGCGTTCCCAACCGCTGTGCGTTTTTAAAGGGGTTTTCGCCGAACAGAGCAGGGGAAGCTCTGCTCGGCCAGGGGGAGCTGCTGCGGGGTTCCTCCGAGCGGTTCGAGGTTCTGGAGGTGCGTTGGGCGTGTTCTCGCCGCGTGGACATCGCGTGGAGCAGGGGAAATGCCGAGCGATCTCCGGTTTTCGCGTTCTTCGCGAAGGTAGGGTGTTTTCACTTCGTTTGATTGTGTGGATTGCTCGTGGTGTGGATTTGATTCGTTTAAAGCTTTAAGAACATTAGATACCATGCTAGGGTATCCAGTAAAGCATGTAAAATGAGAATTAATCGTGGTTTGAATGGTCTGGGGTGGTGATCTGTGGAGTTCCTCCCGGATTAGGGTTTGCGCCTGTGAAGGCTACAGACCCTGCCGTTGCGACTAGGTCGCGACAGGCCGACCCGTCGCGATAGGATTTCTTATTGCGACAAGTCGGGGCGTCGCGTTCTGATGGCGAAAAATCCCCATGTCGCGACCTCAGCTGAGAGGTCTGGTTATTCATGCTTTTAATGTTTTAGTTAATCGATTATTCGTAATTATTATGCATGGCAATGACAAGTGGAGCCAGTGCACTTGTTACGCTCATGGAGCGTATAACTCACGAGGTGGGCGTGTTTTACGTGGTTATTATGTTATGTACATAATCGGTTTGGTGTTTACGTAGTATTTGTGGTGCGTTGGCACCCGTAGCGCTCTTGGAGCATGTTGTCCATGTGTTGGACATGTTGTTTACGTGAATGACGTGTTGTGCACCTGGCTGGTGTATTATACATGTGGTGTCTGCATGGTTTTGATGCCGTGCATGTGGTTTATGTGTGCATGGCACATCATACATCATTGTGTTTATTATATCTTAATTATTGTGTTAGTCCGTGGTGGTATGGCGATGAGGTTTCATGTCTGAACCTAGCCTTGATTCTTTAGGATCTTTTATAGATTATCCTAAATGGATAATTAGTAAAGTATAAGTATGGTTATTATGTGATTATCGTGTATTGTGTTAGTGTGGTAGTGAAGGTCACAAGGTGAGATGACAGGCCGTGGTGTTATTATTAATATGGGTTTAATGTGTGTGATTGTGTAGGTTAGCTTATACGTCATGAGGTGACTGGAACAAGCTATTCCTAACATATGTACCAGTGTTGGTAATAGAAAGTGTTTTGTGCCTATATCATCGGGTTTTGTGTGACTACCCAAGTGTGGTGGTCCGGCGCCTATTCCGGAATGCCTCTCTAGTCGATACCCTAGGTTCTTTGTGAGCCAGGCATGTGTGTTTGGTTGCTCGGGGTTTGTCCCGGTACAGTGTGGTACCGTCGAGGTCTGTGTCGTCTTCGTAGACACCCTCACTCCTGTGTTTGAGTTGTATGTCCGGCTGAGGGAAAGACGACAGTGGGACAGCGACTTCCCAGAGTTTGTTTTTAGTCACTTTTAGCGCGCTCGTAGTTGGGGGTACGGACACCAGTAGACGTCACTGGTCCCCAGCTAGTCATGTTTTCCAGTGCCTCACTTTAGGGTGCTCGATCAGAGACCCTAGAGGTGCCAGGCATGGACCTGCAACTGTGTGTCTGCAGGTGGTGTTGGTTGGTCTCTATAGTTGTTTGACTTGTTCTCATGGAGCGGCAGTTGGACCTTTCGTCCGTGACTGCGAGACTGAGAGGTAGTTCTTGTGTTGTGTTGTCGGGTTCGATACTGGCCTGATCAGCCAGTAGTTCGTTCCTGTGTGGTGGCGCCGTTCTTTCTGACTCGTGCTTTGCCACCGGTTGTGGCTTTTGTGTTGTTACTTGTTGGTCGAGGTTTTCCTCAGTAAGGTGTGCCCTGGTGTTGGCACAATTGTAACTGAGATTAGTGAGCGGAGACTCACTGGTTGTGGTTTACTTTGTGTGGAGTGCCCGTCGTTGTCACATGTGTTGAGGTTTTGTTGTAGTGGAGTGCCTTATGTGGCACTAGTGTGGTTATGCTTTGTGGTGGTACCTCGTGATGGTAGGTACCTGTATCCATTGAGGGTACCAGTTTCTCGTGGTACATTATGTACCAACCTTTTTAAATATTGAGGTAATACTCTTGTTTCTGTGGAGGTCTTATGGATTGACCTGCCATCTGTTATATTTTATCTGTTTCAAGTAAGTCTCCATTTATGGTTTACTGTGGAGCGGATTGGCTTGTGGTTGCCAATCTTGTTACCCTTGTGGGTAATTTGCCGATGAGGCTTGTGGCCTAGGCGTACTATGGTTTGGTGGAGCTGTGCTCCGTGGAGGTCATGTGATGGGGCCTTCCACTTGTGGTCTTTCACCTTTCTTTAGGTAAGATTACAATTATGGTTTTAGTGTGATATAGATTGGCTTCGTGGTAGCCAGTCCTGTTACCTCGTGTGTAGTTTCCGATGTAGTGTGGTTTGGGGTATAAGGGACCAGCTCTTTGTTAGCAGTCCTGTTACTCAAGTGTTTGAGGTTTTCCTGTGAAGCTTGTAGCCTGGGCCGTGATTCGCCTGTGTGGCTTATAGCTTAGGCAACCAATTGTAGTAGCAGTGTGCCGATGAGACTGTGGTTTAGGCACTTCAGTTGTTGGGCGGACTAGTAGTATTGCACTAGTCCTGTAGTCCCATATTCCTTCCGAGGACTTTATGTTTATTGTCATGATTATGTTAGTTGTTAGTTATTGAAATGTTGTGAGCATGACATGGTTTGGCTATTGGTGTTGCCAGTGAGACCCTCTGGGGTCGAGATCTCTTCTGTTGAGTTGTTGAGAAGTTTTTGGGTGGTCCCCTACTGAGCTTGTGACTTGTTGAGGCTCACTCCCCTACAGTTCTTTTCAGAGCTTGCCATGTGTTTGACTTGCAACGGCGTTGTGGCAGACTTGTACCACCAGCAGTAGTATAGTAGTTAGTTTGTGTGAGCTTGTACTCCCTCGGGCTATGCCCCAGGTAGTTGTACTTTCTTTTTAATTGGACATGTAATAATGTAATGGGACATTGTAAATTGTTATATGCAGGTATGAGCACATGTACTTTCTTGTGTTTTATACTGTGTGGTTGTCTTTTATATTCTTACTGGACACGTGTGTGAAATATCCCTTGTGAGACTTCGGTCCGTTCGTGGGAGGCGGATCTAGATATGGAGCCTTATCGAGCATAAATACCCTGGTCCGTCACAAATTTAAAACGAAAACATGATTTTAAAAACAAATGTAAATGTTTAAATGTGGAGAACAAGGACATTATGCCAATGAATGTAAAAACGAGAAACAGATATTGTTCACAATATAGAAATGATAAATGAATATATGATATAACATTAGGAGATGACCAATATGATGAACAAGTACATGACTATGAATATGAAATTAAAAGTGTAATTGAGGAAGAACTAGATAAAGAAGAACCAAAACAATATTCTAATGATAATGGTGATTATATTCCACCCACCTCTTTCATTTGAAAGTTCCTTTGAGAATGATTCTATTCAGCATGTTATGTTACTCCTTTTGAGTACTATCAAAAACAAAATGAATATTCTACTCCTTCAAATCCATTAGAACAATATGAAATATCTGAAATGTTTTATGAATCTGATGACAAATTTACATTTTATTGTAGTATGGTTACAGAAAAAGACTCAATAAAAGACTTAACCATAGAAGAAGAAGATACTGAGGATTCAAATAGACAATC
>CM024760.1:23612720-23679519 GCA_014218235.1 Colocasia esculenta | reverse complement strand
GACTGTTAAGCAAACTACGACATCTGTGACAAGACCCTGACCAAAGTGAACAATTCACTAGATAGTGAACACCTAGACTCTCTAAACATCGT
Organism: Colocasia esculenta; assembly: GCA_014218235.1. Taxonomy (NCBI): domain Eukaryota; kingdom Viridiplantae; phylum Streptophyta; class Magnoliopsida; order Alismatales; family Araceae; genus Colocasia; species Colocasia esculenta. The sequence goes on along the minus strand of CM024760.1, from coordinate 23,679,427 downwards.
CATGCCCGGGTGGTGCAGAGGCCTGACGAAGCTCGTGAAGCTCTGTGGAGAGCCTGGTAAGCCTTAGCTGAAGCTGGACTTGGTGTCAGCCAATGCGTCCAAGTTGGTATCAACATGATCCAATCGAGCGTTTAGATGTTCGAAACTAGTGGTCATCTGAAGCTGCATTTGTGCCATTTGAGCAGAGATGAAATCTCGAAGAGAGTGCTCACACTACAAGAAAAAGGGGGATTACCGACGGAATTTCCGACGGATTAGTTTCCGTCGTAAGTCCGTGGATATTCCGACGGCAATATGTCAGTCGGAATATCCGTCGGTCGTTCCGACGGAAATATTTCAGTCGGAAATTTTCGTCGGTAATGAAAACATACCGACGGATATGCCGACAGACATATGTCCGTCGGAATATCCGTCGGTAACTCTACTACCTTGTCCCGCGAAACCCCCCTCTTTCCCTCTCCCGCTCTCTCTCTCTCTCTCTCTCTTCCCTCTCCCGCTCTCTCTCTCTCTCTCTCTCTCTCTCTCGTCGCCGCGACGTCGCCGCTCGCCGCCTGCCGCGCCGCCGCCGGCCCTCCGCCCCGACCGGCCCCGCCGCTGCCGCGCCGCCGCCGGCCCTCCGCCCCGACCGGCCCCGCCGCCGCCGCCGTGCTCTGCCACCGCCGGTATGTACACACCCTCGCCCCCACCGCCATCGCCCCCTCCCTTCCTGTGCAAGCCCCCCCCCCCCCACTCCGCCACTACCCCTCCCCCTCCTGCGCCCCTACCGCCACCGCCCTCCCCCCTTCCTGTGCAACCCCCACCCACCCCGCCACTACCGCTCCCCCTCCTACCCCCCACAGTCATCAAGCGCTTGGTCATCAGTAGCAACATCAACTTCATCTCCCTGAGCATCCATTGGCTCGGACTGGGAGTCTTCATCAACATCATCTTCATTAGATTCATCTTCATCAGCTGCCTACTCCTTACCCTTGAGTTCCCTTGTGACACCCCATCAAGCAGCTTATAGCCCATCTGATGGGCAACAGTGAGATCAAAGACACTGCGAGATTTGAGGTGACAAACTCACTATCAGAATATGGATCCCAATGAAGAGAAGAAGGGAAGTGATCAGGCAAGCATATGGCATTGATCTCCTGGGGTTGTAGAAGCATTGACGGATCAGGTGAAGCATGAGTTTGGGCAAGTTGATTTGTTCGTACTTGAGGAAGAAGAAAAAAAAAAGAGATTTATGAACCTCAGTGACGAGTTCCCGACTGCCATGCTTTGGAGCAATCAGGGTGGTGAAGATGTGATGGATCATTCTATTCAATGGGGGAAAGAAGTTGGCATTCAATTTGGCAATTTTCTTAGTTGCATCATAAGGTTGGAGGGTGATGAGATGATAGTATTCAGATGCAGAAGGGCGGCTGAGAAGCACATCAGCCCCAGAGTTAGGAATTTGAAGTGCAGTGCTGATGAGGTTGGAGGTAAGCTTGAAAGGAGTACCTTTGACAGAGGTGTAGAGATCCCCATCCCCAGACAGGCAAGATTATTGAAAAACTCTGTGACGACAGTAGGAGAGTAGTTCATGTGAGAATAGAGAAATACCGTCCAGCCCTGGGTGTCAAAGAGGGGTAGGAGATTGGGAACATGTCTCCCAAAGAAGGAAAATCAACATAGCGGGGCTGAACGAATTTGCTGAAGGTTCCCGGAACCAAGGTGAGTTGCAAACCTCGAGGAACAACAAGCTCGGGCAGCTGATCATCACGATGCTTGGTTCGGCGCTCGACAGGAGCCCCGAAACCCTCGCCGGCTTGGGAAGAGAAGGGACGGCGACGGGAAGCAAGTTTCTTGCCCTTGGGAGCCATGAGAAAGAGAGGAGCTCGGAGTGGAGAAGAACTCATAAAGAAGAAGAAAAACACGAGGAGGAAGAAAGAACCAAGAGGAGTAGAATCTGGGTCTGGCGCCCTGGAGAAGAAGGGTTTGGTGGAGAAGGAAGGAGGAGGAAGTTTTGGAAGTGGAAAAGGGAGGAAAGGGTTGTGGGTTCCCTTTTAAAGAGTGGAAAGAATTTCAAAGGATGGGACCCACAAAATCCAACCCTAAAGAGACGCTCGTTGGGCTTCCAAAACAGATCCTGCCGCCGGCTGTCGACAGATGCACAATCATCTGTCGACAGGCACACTCAGAAATGTGCCAGAGAGGCATTTTGACAGAATTTTTTGGGGCAATGAGTGTCCAATGTGTACATAAGGTGAAAAATAGGTAAATACACATTATAAAATGTCATACCCACTAATATTAGGACACGTCAAACATCTACAATGGTTGTGAAATAACATTCCCGGAATCTCAAGTTGCAGCATGAAGAATACATTAGACAAAAACATATGAAAATAAGAGAATCATCTTAATAAAACCATTGCAGAAAATCATATTTCTTAGTGGGTGACAGTCAAAAGGTGTATGAAAAAGATGTCTACATGGGCAATTAATCATTAACAACAAATTGGCCTTGATAAGAAAAATGATGAGGCTGCACTCTATTTCTCCTTTTATGATTTGTTTCTGAATGAACAGTAAGAGAAAAAGTGGTAATTAGGATCACTATGACCTTTTTACGTGAGATAGACATGGGTAATGTCTGTATCCCCAGTTACTCAGTGGAAGTGACCATCAGACCATTATACAGAGTTGATGAGTAAGCTTTTTGACACGAAGATAGACATTTGTGATGCCCATGTCCCCAGTTACTCAGCAATACTCAGCATTGCTCTGCCTTTGTTCCCTATTATATTTTTGATACACATATTAGTGTTTGAAATAGGTTTTCTCCTTTTATTTTTTTAGTAGAATTTTTTTTTTATCAAGGTCAAGAGTTAGATAAGGTTTAAAAGCCAATGCAAGACATAACCTTCAATGACCTTTGGACTTATCACATGACTTTGAAAAATGATAGTCCACAAGGGAGTTATTCAAGTGAGTTAGGTTAGACTCATGTGATTGTTAAATGTACTCAAAATGATGCAACCTAGACTCACAAAGAATAGTATGGCAAAATCATTGTGATTTAGACAATATCGTTGGTATTATGTGGATATGAAAGATTATAACACAAGTAAGTCACCAATTTTCACCTTAAATGCAGTAGGGAAGTATGCTCATGAAATAGGTTGAGAAAGGATATGAAGAACTCAGTGAAAGGTTTATCTGTCGACAGCTATAGTGAGCCTGTCGACAGCTGCTAACAGTGTTGAACTACAGAGTTCAAGAAGGGTGCGTCTGTCGACAGATACAATGTTGTCTGTCGACAGATGCTAACAGACTGAAAGATGCTGAGTTCGGGGAGAGGAAAACCTGCTAGTGGCTGTCGACAGCAATGAATGGGGCTGTCGACATGAGCTGTGAGAAAGCTTTTTGAAGGCTGAGATGAGAGATATGATTGGAGCTCCATGCAAGGGAAATAAAGCAAATGAAGAATGGATAGTTTCCCTAAAAAATTCACTCATCTAACTTAACTTTACTCCCCATAGTGTGTGCATGTAGAGAATCAACATTCAAGCAATTCAAGACAGACTTTCATATGGTTAACAAGCAATTGCACACAAGTTCATAAAAAAAACATTCCAACACAGAAATCCATGTGTTTGCAAAAATGAGTGGGCAAAATGAAAAGAAACCATATACCTTATTTGAATTGAATGACCTTTATGTGCAACTTGACTATGGATACATGGCGGAGAATATTTTCTCACGCATAATAATAGTTTCCACACAAGCATAACTTGTTCTTCCATAGTTTACCATTTGATATACCTCATAGTTAGTGCACACAAAGAACATATACTTCAAAGTTTGGTATGGGCTTCATTGCATTTTGCACAATCCCAATTCTCTTCTCAATGTTGTGAATCTATCCTCAGCTAATGATTTTGTGAAAATATCAGCTAATTGCTTATCAGTGGGTATGAAGCTAAGCTCCAAGGATTTGTTGGCTACTTCATCTCTCAAGAAGTGATGTCTAATCTCAATGTGTTTTGTCCTAGAGTGTTGGACTGGGTTCTTTGAGAGATTGATGGCATAGTGTTGTCACATATGATAGGTGTGCATCCAATGTCAATGTTGTAGTTAGATAGTTGACTTTTTATCCAAACACTTGAGCCGCACAACTTCCTGAAGCAACATATTCTGCCTCTGCAGTGGAGAGTGCAACCGAGTGTTGCTTCTTGGATGCCCACGAAACCATGCAACCACCAAGAAATTGGCAGTACCCACTAGTGTTTTTTCTGTCAATTTACATCCAGCATAGTCAGCATCAGAATATGATATCAAATCAAAGCTACTTCCTGCTGGATACCAAAGACCCAAATCATACGTACCTAAGAGATATTTGAATATTCTCTAACTGCAACCAAATGACTTTCCTTTGAACTAGATTGATATCTAGCATAAAGGCAAACACTAAATTGTATATCTGGTCTACTTGCAGTAAGATAAAGAGTGAGCTAATCATACCTCGGAATTGCTTTGCATCTACCGATTTACCTTTCTCATCATTTTCCAATTTCTTGTGCTCATTGGTGTTGAAGCAGGCTTAGCTTGTTCAAACTGAAATCTTTTGAGAAGCTCCTTAACATATTTTTCTTGGTTGATAAAGAAGCCATCTTCATGTTGTTTAACCTGCAAACTAAGGAAAATTGAAGCTCCCCCATTAAACTCATCTCAAATTCACTGTGCATGTGTTTTGAGAATTCTTCACGCTAGTGATGGGTTAGTGGAACCAAAAATGATGTCGTCCACATAAACTTGAACAACAATTATGTGATTGCGAACTTTCTTAGTGAAAAGAGTTGGTCCACTTTACCTCTTGAGTAGTTTTACTCACCAGAAAATTGCTTAGTCTGTCGTACTAAGCTCGGGGTGCCTGTTTCAAACCATAAAGAGCTTTGTGCAATTTATAAACATGGTTAGGCTTTTCATGGTCCTCAAATCCAATTGGTAGAAGGAAACACCATATAGGAAACATATTCAAATCTCGAAACTGAGGTCTTCTCTTCGTCTGTCGACAGCACCCTATGCATTGTCGACAGGCGCTAACAGTCCATAACACTTGTCTTCCGGGAATCAGTTCCCTGTGTATATCTGTCGACAGGCTATCTGGGTCTCTCGACAGGTACACCTATCCTGAAGTCAATTCTGAGTTGCCTATGCTTGGCTGTCGACAGGGCCTTGCAGATCTGTCGACATGCCCTGTTTAACTTGAGTTTCTTGAGATTTTGCTCTGGAATTTGGTACATTGTTTTGCATACATTCACACCTACATTTAAGAGCATTGTTAGTGAGATATATGGACAATTAGACAATGCTTGAGTTTGTCACTTTCATCATGTAGTTCATATTCACATAACATCAATTTGTATTGTTCATCATCAAAAACATAACACATGTAAACCCAACAGGGGCCCTATGATAGGGACAGTTGTCGGCCCTCGGGTGCACTCCCTCCTTTTGTGGGGGAAGTTGGATGGCATCGCAAGACATGAGGGCAAAGATTATGTCCCCAAGAGATTCAGGGAGGGCAGGATAATGAGATCTCTTGGGACCGGGATGGTATAGCCAGAAGGAGGAGGAACAACAGAATAGGGCCTAGAGGGATGTGATGGGAATTGGTGAGGACTGGAGGCATGAATGGAAGGCTTGTTAGGAGGCCTCAACGGTTGACTGCAAGCACTAACGGACTCATTGACGGTCACCCCCTCGGTGGTAGGTACCGTGGGAGCCTTGCGTCCCTTAGGCTTCCCTTCAAAGAATGGCGGGAGGGAGGAGTCCTTAATTTGGTTTTGGACCACCCTAGCTCAGTTGTAAAGGTGTGCGAAGGAGGGAAACTCACTAAGATTAATACAGATCGGAGCAAAGGAGTGGTATTGGTAACTATCATGGTTATGGCTTGGGACTCCGGGATGGGGAGGTCGGCCCTCGAAGCCATGGATCTCCAGCGGTTGGCGAAGGTGACAAAGTCTTCATCCGGACTCATCTTTTCCGCCACTAAGTCGGGAAGTGTAGGGGCTTGGGTGGCCATGTAAGAGAAGTGGGAGATGAAGCGTTCGGAGACAATGTCAAAATTGACGAGATCGGATGCGGGTAAGGAGGTGAACCACCTCAAAGCCTTCCCTTCTAACGATTGTTGGAAGAGGTGAACCAAGAGGACCCGATCGTATAACCACCGGTGGGAATCCATGGTGAAGCCGGCGAGATGGAATTGGGGGTCGGAGGTCCCCTCATATTTGCGATATTTCAGGGCCTTGAAACCCAAGGGAAAGTATGCATTGGGGAGCTTGCAGTAATTTTGAAGAGAATGAGGCTTGGATAAGGACAGGGACTCATCTAAGAGTCTCCTAACAAGACCCTCCATCTCTGACCGGGAGATGGATTCGGATTAAGCGGGGGGTGTGGGTTGGACATAAGGTGGATAGATAGAGGGAGGAGTTGGAATAGGAGTTGGTGTAGGAGTGGGAGGAGGAATAGGGGAGATAGGAACTCGGGATGGAGTGACAGGCCTAGGAGTGGGCCTAGACGAGGAAGCATTGAAAGGAGACGGAGAGGAAGGAGAAGCCATTGCCCGGACGGTATGCTTGGAAAGCATAGAAATGATGTCTTCGGGCGAATAGCGAGACATGAGTTTGGAGAATTCGGGGTCATCTTGGATTTCTTGGGCATATGTGGGGTTGACCCTCAAACTCACCTCCTCATCGTCGGTTTGAGAGGAGGATTGGACTGACTCTTCAGGCTGCATATTAGAGTTAATCATTCTGACAAATTCATCATTGATGTTATCATCATACTCAAAGGCTGGATTGTTAGTCATGTTGACAGAGTTCAACCAAGAGTTCATTACACACAACCTACTGATTTTAAAATGATTATACTGATTAACTACATTGTTATTAGGAGAAATGTGGATTTCTAATCAAACAATGTTGTCAAACAACGTCCCATCTTTTAAATATCAAAGTTGTGTGTTAACTTGACTTGTGAAGGGCAATTCTCTCACCTCTCACTCAAAGCCAGATAGGCGAACTAACTGGGAGGGTAAAGGTTCTCCTGCCCCGTACCATGAGGGAATCCACGGAATTTAGGGACTTATAGAGTTCTCCTTGAAGCCAACCCGATTTACCCGAGAGAGAATGCCCGAGTAAAAGGTTGTGAATCAAGAAAGGGGCTATGCTAAAATGTGTGGGGAGGCTAGAACAAAAGAGAAAACAGACCCACCTCGTGACTCAGGACCGTCAGTGATCAAAGAGAGAGAAAACAAAAGCAAACAGGAAGAAAAACATATCAAAACATCCAAAAAACAACTTCTGTAAAATAAACAACAACACAGTCGTCGTTAAGTTCCTCAGAAAACAATAAACGACAGGATCGATGGACACTAATAGGGAGTTGATGACACATGATGTGGACGCTAAAATGAAATAAACGGCAAGGGTGTGGACGTTTACCTGGGTAGACGTCAAGATCGTTTGATGTTACCTGTGTGCAGGCTGAAACCGCAGCAGCAGAAGTTGTCCCACCGTGATCGCCAAAAGAGAGCTGTGGACGTTCCGTTCCACGCCCTGTAGGTTGAAACTCCGAGGGTTCCCTGAATGAAGAGTGAGCTCCCTGTAGCACGTTGGACGTTTGCTGGTTGACCCTCGTTCTTGCTCTTTGACTTCCCTTTGACCGGGTTGACCAAGAGAAAACAAAGAAACCAACAAATGAAATGAGTGGGAGGTGATCGCTAGGGCCTTACCTATGCCCAAGGAGATATTATGATCGCGCCGGTGGCGTGGCCTCTCGCATCGGTGGATGGCGGGACTTCAACTTTCTCCTCTTCGGCCGGCCAAAGAGAAGAAGCTCCATGGTCTTTCTTGAAGTGTTCCTACAACAAAGAAAGCTCTATTAGACCTTAGGGCATTGTAGTAAACATCCAAAAGCGAAAAGAAGAGGCCCAAAAGGAGAGCCCCGTACCGGTTGCGGGCTTGAGAAGATGGGTGGCCAAATGCTATGACCACCCTTCTTCCCTCCGTTTTTGGTTTGGAAAACCTCTTTTAGGTGTGTACGGAGTGTGCACTACGTGCCTAGAGTGTGTGCGTGTGTGTGTGAATAACATGCAAGACTAGAAGAGGAGGTTGAGAAAGAGAAGGAGAAGAGGGAGTGATATCCTCTTTCGCAGGCGTTGTTGGCTCCTTTGTGGGCTCCTCCAACTCATGGTGAAGCCTCCTGGACATCCCAAGTGTGAGAGGAAGAGAGGGACGAAGGTGGAAGCTCTCAAGATTTTCTCTCTCTTCTCTCAAAGCAACAAAGCTTCAGCTCGTCCAGTATCTCCCCCCTCACTTAGAAGGCCAAAGAGTACCATAAATAGGCAGTGGGGGCGGAGCTAGTGAGCATAGGATGCTCAAGTGTGAAGAAACACACTTAAACATGTGGCAATCCATGTAAAAAGGATTAGACCAATGAGAGAGGGGCCATGTAGGATTTTACTAGGTCAAGGGGGTGCCAAGGTGGCCCATTTGCCCGTTGGGACGGCCCCATGCATTGCATGGGCGAGAGAATGGCGCAAGTGGGCTATATTCTTGGGCAGTTGCACAGACCAAGTAAACCCAGGTTGACGTCAAGCGATGCTGCCACAACCCTATGCAAATGTCAACATGTGTGGACGTCAACCAGAGTCGACGTCCAGGGATCTTTCCGTCAACATGGAGTCAGCGACAATCGATGTGGACATTTACATGGGATCCGAGGCAAGTCAACAAGAGGTCAAACAAGCCTTATTGGGCCATGAACCACGCGGGGATGGGCCAAATCTTGCATCTACAGACGCGACACTAATGCGTCGTCCAGCCTGGATGCGTTAGTGTCCAGTCATCCAAGACACCGATGGAAAGCCGGGAAGCCGGGTCTTACACATTACCCTAAAGGTTGGCTCCACCACCTCTACAGATAGAAATTGAGGTATTCACTAACCATAAGAGCTTAAAGTACATCTTCTCTTAGAAATATTTAATTTGAGGCAACGAAGATGGCTGGAATATAATGCTAAAGGATTTTGACTTCACAATGAATTACCATCCAGGAAGGCTAATGTGGTGGTTGATGTTTTAGTAAAAAGAGACTTATGGCCTCGCAACTGCATCAACATTGGGGAAATATGGCAATTGATTGCTACTCCCCTAGTCAAGAATCCAACATTATTGGTTAGCTAGCTTTAAAGTGGGATCAACACTTTTGGATAAAATTATGGAAAGCCAACTGAAAGATCAACACTTGCAAAGATAATTGGCAAGCCAGGATATAGTAGAGATGGCTAAGGGAGTGGTCAGATTTCATGACTAGATTTGTGTACCAAAAGATGAAGAAATTAAGAAGATGTTGTGTCAGAAGGGCACAAATCAATGTATTCCATCCATCTTGGTAGCACTAAGATGTATAGGGATCTGAGCAAACAATTATAGTGGCATGGTATGAAGAAAAACATTGCAGAAACTTTGAGTAGGTGTTTAACCTGCCAATTAATCAAGGTGAATATTAGAGGCTAGTTGGATTGTTGCAGAAGTTGGAGTTCCTATTTGGAAGTGGGATCAAATTACTATGGATTTTGTATCAAGATTAGCCAAGTCAAGAAGAAAGCATGCATGATATTTGGGTCATTGTCGACAGACTCACTAAGTCAGCACACTTTCTTGCCTTCTCCAAAACCCAATCAATGGAGAGTTTAACTCAAATGTACATCAAGAAAATTGTAATACTGCATGGGATCCCAGTGTCCATCATTTCTGCAAGGATTCTAGATTCATGGCTAGGCTTTAGAGAAGCCTGCAGTCAGTTTTGAGTACTCAGTTGAAATTTAGCTCTGCCTACCATCTCAAACTGATGGGCAATATGAAAGAACCATTAAAACTCAGAAGATATGTTAAGACATGCAGTCTTGATTGGCAAGGAAATTGGGATGACCATCTACCACTGATCGAATTTGCTATGACAATAATTATCATTCTAGCATAGGGATGGCACCTTATGAAGCATTGTATGGAAGACCTTGCAGGACTCCTACCTGTTGGTCCAAAGTAGGAGATAAATGTTTATTTGGGGAAGATCTGGTTCAGGATTGTTCCGAGAAGATCAAATTAATCAGAAAAAGAATCATAGCAGCTCAAGATAGACAAAAAGAGTTATGCTGACAAGAGAATGAGACCATTAGAATTCTGTGTGGGAGACCACGTGTTTCTAAAAGTGTCTCCAACAAAAGGTGTCCTAAGGTTTAGCAAGAGAGGAAAGCTTAGCCCTAGGTATGTGGGACCTTTTGAAGTATTGGCTAGAGTTGGAGAGGTGGCTTACCAACTTGCCCTACCATCCTTATAGTCCAACATCCATAGTGTCTTCCATGTGTCCATGCTGAGAAAGTACGTGGCAAACCCAACACATATATTAGTCATGAGAATTTAGACCTCTAACAGATATCAATAGAAGAAAATTCAGTTGAATTTTAGACAGAAAAGAGCAGATATTAAGGAATAAGAAGATTCCCATGGTGAAGGTCGTGTGGATAAGTACAAATATAGAAAAAATAAACTTGGGAGCCAAAGCATGATTTAAAGAAGGCCTATCCCAAATTTTTGGTAAGTAAATTATGTATTTTCGAGGGCAAAATTTAACTAAGGGGAGTAGAATTTGAAGTGTCGGGATGCGATGGACAACCAAGAGGGGAGGGGTGAATTGGTTATTGCCCAATACAAAAAATCTTTTAACATAGAATAGATTAGATTCAATTAAGCAAACCTATTGTGTGAGATGTACAGTAGAATATAACAAGTATATAGATGAAACCAACTACCCTAACATATGTAGAACGGAGATAGAAAATACGAATGCAAACCACACATGCACGCATGATTTAGAGTGGTTCGGCAAACACACCCCTGTGTGTGTCTACGTCCACTACCCCACACCCCTGTGAGGATTTCCACTAGCTTGTTTCCCAGGTACAAGTGAAAATCCACACACACATTGATTGTTTCCGAGGACAACCACAACCCCACCTCGTTTCCCAGGGACGAGATAACCCAGCATGTATGCGCGCACGCACTACACACCAACAACGCAACGACGTGCTTATAAATAGAAGCACACACATAGATAGGTTCAGTTCTAGAAAGAACAATAAAGCATGACAGGAGAGACAACCATCTAAATAGTAAAGTGTAGAGTTCTTCTGTTCTAGAGATTCGGCCTTTGTGGTCATCTTTGACTAACGATGACTTAGATGAAGAAATGGCCGATGTAGAAAGCTTCTGAACAAGGTCTTGCAAATAGCAGTACCAAGTCCATGCCCTTCAGATGTAGAAACACCTCTCAAGTATGTCTGGAAGGCTTGTGGACGATGTAGACTCGTTCTTCTGGCTTCTACAGGTTCAAAGCATCTGTTGGCTCTTCCTTGGGCAACACGATCCTCTCTTGAACTCTGGGACTCGAGTTGGATTCATGGAGGCGCGTTCACTTCTCCAAAACGTGGGAACTTCTTGTATTTATAACCCAAAGAGTCCATGTATGTTTGGCAAGAGTTGGATATTGATAAGACTCTGTTTAGGGAAATCCGTATGGAGAAACTCCAGAATCGGCCGACCGAATTCTTTGGATCGGTCATCCGATTTCAACTTTGCTTCGACTGGACGCTCGGTCGTCCAATTCTGGCATTTCGGTCCACCGACTTTGGGTTTAGCTTCGACCTGTAACACCCAAAAAATTTTATTGTTGAAAAATATGAATAATAAAGTTATTAGACTTAAGCATTAGTCTTAAATTGAAATAATTGATATTGGGTATGATTAGTATTAACTAACGTTACCCCAGTATCGTACTCGGACATGCGCGCTCCCACAGGGCGACACTGAAAAACTGTAACAAAAACAAAATCCGAGAACACCATAATTTCCAAAAAAATGTGGAGATCTCAGAAATATAAATATCCAAATTTTTCGACATTTGGATTTTGAGATTAAGTCGACGTGACTATTTTTCGGGTGATTTTTCACCCAATATAAAATAAATTTTAAAAATTAAACTAAAATCACCATAATTTGTAAAACCATCACATTAGTCTATGGTTGAAATTTTAGTACAAACGGACTTTGTTTGGACATGTTTACATCAAGTCTAATAGACCAGTTGAATTTTAGATTAATTACGGGAGGAATTTTCCTTTGAATTATGGCTGCCTACGTGGGAGGCATTGGGGAGGCCATCGTACCTAAGGGAGAAGGTAACATGTTAGTTACCATGTGTAACTTGCATGATTTGCATGAGATAGGTGTCTGTGGGTGGTAAAATGGTTTTACACCCCCCCCCCCAACACCTGTGAGCATGCGTGGCAGTGTGCATGAAGTGAGCTTGGGGTTATAAAACCCACTCCGTAAACAGCAAGGGAGCCTTTCCAACGCAAGCTTCTTGGGTTTTCTCCTATTCTTGCACCTTATTCAACTCTTATCCTTGGTTTTCTCTGCTACTACTGCCCTTACTTGGAGACGGTTGCTATTGCTGGAGTTGTTTCTTCTGCTGGTTTGGTTCCTAGCTGTTGGAGTATAGTGTTGCTGCTTCCACCTGTGGAGTGTCTTTTGGCCAACACCCCATAAATTCTGTGGGAACTCTTCTCTTGCTGGTGTAGGATCTTCATCAAGGATACCTGCAAGTTCATCTGTTTAGTAAGGTAGGATTCATATCCCTCTGGTTCAATTCGGTTCTCCATATGTAACAAGGAATTCGTGAGGAATGGATAAGTTGTTATACTTGTGATTCTTTGTTTTTCCTTCCAGTCATGGTAGAATTACTCTTGTTGGGAAAGGAACAACTTGGTTCTATTTTAAAATCAATTCCTATCCTCTTCCTCTACCTTTGATCATTGTTCATGATCTGGAGTCATGTAGAAGTTTTAATGTCTAAAGAACCATGTAAGAACTTTTACTTAATTGTTAGGTACTCCAAGCCTTGATTTAAATTCATGAAACACTTGGAGTTTAGTTTTTATCTTGTAGGAATCTTCCCAATAAACCATTGTTAACAAGATCAGGCTTCCAGTACTACATTATGTCTAGTTTCTAGCTAGACAAGTTTGAATTGTAAACCTCTCGTTTCATCTCGCTTGCTCAGTTTATAAACCACTGTGAGAACTCCAATTAGACTCTTCCATTTGATATAAAACATGTCTTGGTTTATAAGTTCTACAATTAGGGTGTTTAGAACAGATTTACAAATCATTTCTTGAAGTTCTGCTGCTACCTGTCGACAGCTAGCCCAAAGCTGTCGACAGGCGCATGTCTTCCTGAACTCCAGATGTCTGGACTATAGCTATCTGTCAACAGCCAGCCCCTTGCTGTCAACAGATACCCATAGAGCCAGCAAACCTGAGCTCTGTCTGTTGCCATCTGTCGATAGCCCCGTCCTGGTTGTCGACAGTACCTGTCCTGCCTTGTATTTCAGCAACTTTTCATGATAAAACTCTTGCTTAAACTTCATCCTAATAGCTTACCAAGTTACCCCCTTAATTACTTGGGTATTTGCTGTCATTCTACTGTAAAGATTACCCACTTGAAGTACCTTACTCACCATTGAATTATCCTTGAAGTCGTCAACTACGAATGGTACTCCGTTGAGTCCATTCTTCTGTATTCGGTAATTGAGTTCATATAACCTGATGTTTTGAGAGTTCAAATGCTTGAATACCATGTGAGATATGATTAATTGATGATGATGACATTTATTGGGTCCTTGGACCCCCTTGATTATATGCCTGTGCAAATAGGGCTGGTCCACTCCTGGGAGGAGCACCCAAATTCATTTTCGGACCACGTGGAATGATAAAGGGTATCTGGATGTCTGGCATTGCATCAAATATTTTCTGAATACGGTCATCATAAGTCTTGTACTGTGTAACTGATATATGAATCAATTCTTGAGCTATATATCTGAACATGACATGAGTTTTACTGTTATTGTATCAAGTTTACTATTCTGAAATCTGGTACTATCTCTTTGATATCTGCCCTATCCTTGTCTTGATCATCATGTGTACACTCTGGAACTATGAATTTGAATTATGGATTGAATTCTACTGAGCTAGTTAGCTCACTATTTCCTACTCTTTTCAGGTAACTCAGATGGGGGTGAAGTTTAAGGGCATGTGTGCTGAGTGGACCGACCGTGTCAAGCAAGCCAACCCTGTCATGTCCCGAGAATTACGCAGAGGATATTATTAATTAATTCGAGTCGATATTTCGAGACGTGGACAGTCGGCAAATAAGCCTCTAGCTAGCACACACTAAATGTGTATCAACACAACATCATAATAGGGCCCAAATGTGAACTCAATTATAAATTGTATTCAATCTCATATTTGTCTCAGATAAACTAATACAGGACTAAGACTCAATAAAAGCAAAAGTACATACTACCTCACTTCCTACTACATTGTTCTAACACTCAAAATAACTAACTATAGATAGACTCATAATTGGAACGCTCATCACTCGGATGCATTCCCATCCTCGACTTGCTCTTCCTCTTGAACTTCATAGTCACCTAGATTGGGTAAAAGTAGGGGATGAGCAAACTAGCCCAGTAGGATTTATATCTCAAAGTGCGGGCAATGATATAAGTGATTAACATTTTAGAACTAGGCAAGTACGATGAATGATATGCAAGTACGAATAAAACTCGTTAAAACATGATATATAAGACAAGCTAGAGATTGTGATTATGATAGAATGAGATTTGTGAACAAGATGACAAGATAGAACTAGCAATAGATCACTTTGTACAAGCACGCAAGATATCAATTGATGTCAAGAACGCAAGATATCACTAATTGCATTAAATGTAGGATGGCCATATCACGCAAGCAAGAATGTACGAGCATGATCAAGTAATACTAATCCGGCACGTAGACACTAATGTACACCGAGAAAAGATCCATCAAGAATGTACACCAGGACACGTGTATGTGGTATTATATCTATCATTCAACAAGCAAGAAAGTACTCCCAGCGCAGATGCAACGCCAGTAATCATTATACCCCATGGTTAACAGTATATCTATGACTCGCCGTCATTGGGGCTAGATTGGAGCCCTTGGACACACGCCGTGCCCTGTCAGCATCTCATGTAAATTTTAAATGTAGATACCCACAGTCATTAATAATGGCCAATGAGAGTTTCAAGATGTAGCATGTGTAACGTCATGTTCATGATGATGATGGGAACAAGTAATAAGTAATTGAACATGATTTCATGATAACAATGGTCAAGAGATAAATTTGACAGCATAACGGTATGATTTATACTTTGGTTCAATGTTTCCATTAATGGCTTTAGTCTAGATTGTAAATCACACTCACGAGAACAAGATGAGAAAGGAAGTGCACGCTATCTCCAGGGAACTTCAATGGTACAACCAACTCGTCGGCCATGTGGGAATCCATGGTCAGAGGAGATTTACGGAGGCCTTGGAGAAAAGGTCACTAGTCTACCGATTCGGAATGACCGGTAGAGAGTTTCCAAATTCCCAAGAAAAGGCTGCCTAGACGTGTAAGTGTGTAGGGATGTACGCGTGTCTCAATTCACAAAGCATCGGTCTCAACTCACGGAAAGCACTTAAAATGATGGCATGACATGAAACTATGCACTTTAACAAATCATGGTTTGCAAGATTTTTATGGCAACAAAATTATCATGTTAGTCAAGCTAGAATAGTAAGAAGAGTAAATCATAAGTTGCCTGAATGATCACGTCATTAGGAGAGCAATTAGAATATCATTCATGTAATTATAGATTTTAAATGTGTTAATCACTTTTAAGCCATTAAAAGACATCATGTAATGCTTAGACACAAGATATGCAATTTACACACTGGAAACCATGTTAAACTGACCTCGGGTTAGCATGATAATACCTTTTATAACCTTTCTATAATAGTTCAAAACTCACACATATGAAGAGTGGTGTAAAACGACAGAAACCGGAACATATGCCTTTTAGGAAGTAGATGTAGTCCCAACCCTTCCACTTCTAGAGTCATAACTCACTAATTTCAAATGCAAATCTGACACATGAATTTACCACATTGAAGCCCTTTGAATAAGGAATCCAACAAAAAAAACGGCGCATCAATCCGAGGTCTATAGAAAAAGTTATAGCCATTTAAGAGAACACTGCGCAGAGACCAGGTCGCGACACGAAACCAGTCGCATTCTGAATGCGGTGGGATGATACGTCACCTTCTGGAGAGAGGTTTTGGGTTGCCAAATACACCCAGTTCGACTCATACTTGGACTGGGTTGATATGGGGAACTTATACGGCTTATAACTCCTAATCTAGTGCTTTTGGGATAAAACTTTCAACATGAAAATTGTCAAGAACATCTAGTAGAAGAACTTTGATGTTGGTGGTTTGATCTAATTCGATCTCGAATCTCATGAAAAAACATGAAGAACGAAAAGGAAGTGCAAACCCGAAAAGCCAATTTCCTGTAGCGCTTTCTTACGACGCTTATAACTCTCTAACTAATGACGTTTAGACAAAAGTCTCAACATAAAAGTTGTAGGGAACATGAAATAGGTGCGAACTATGATTTTTAAATAATTTTAAACAACCTCAAGATGTATGATAAATCGACTTGAACAGGAAAGGACCCTGACAGGCGCGACTTTGGCAAAACGCCTATAACTCATGATGTACTGAATGGAAAACGATGAAATCAGTGGGAAATGAAAGTTAACTTGATGCTCTACACATTGGTATAGGATATGTTAAGGTTTGGCCCGAGAAAACCTACCTTTTGGGTTGAAGAAGTCCTGTTATTCCAGAAAACCTGTGTTCAGACCACTTGGAGGAAAACGCTTACTACTCCGTGTATACTGCATGGAATTTGGGCATTCCACTTGGGTTAGAATGTAGACTTGACCCTCTTTCCAGGGGTATAGGCCTTGCAACGTTTGGTTTAGGTTTGACTCTCCTTTGGTCGACTTCAAGAGAGTGGTTTGTGCAGGTCGCAGCAGACGAGAAGGGGAAGAAGAACGGCTTCTTGTGGTCGTTCCACAACTCCTCAGCCACCAAGACCTCCTCCACACGACCCTAGCAAGTTCCAAATTCGTTCCTAGGGTTTGGGTGAAGAGTATTTAAGTAACCATGGTGTTTAGGAGTCCTATTATAACTAGGAAAAGAGGATTTCGGGATTGGCATGTTTGGTTTCCTATTTTTGATGATTTCCTCCTCCCTTTGAGTGTGTGAGGCATTAGGAAACCTCCCCTCATAGTTAGGCACGAATTTGGGTTGCCATGAATGCATGATTGCATCCCAATTCAACTCTAATTGCCTCTTTTTAATTTCAGCTTATTTATGGTTACGAATTTCTATGTATTTTCTAGCTTTATTTGATTTTTGGGTCATATGTGGTCCATTAGCCCAATTATGATAATGGGTCATCAATATATAATGTTGGAAGTCTCCCTAACACTTTTATTTAATTTTTGATTGATTCGTATTTTCGTGTTAACGGTTTTCCGACTTGTTTCCTTATTTAGATAATCGGTCGCAATAACTCTTAAACCTAGCCTAAATGATTTTTATTGAACCAAATTTCTTGATGGGTCATTATAAGATATTATTTGAAGCCCATATATGATTTTTATTTAATTTTCTGACTCATCCAAGTACGTGTGATAATGATTTTCCGACTTATTCATGAATTACGATAATAAGTCGCGAAACACTTTAAACTTGGATGATCTGATTTTTCTTGGCACAAATTTCTTTGTGAAACATTTAGTAATAATGTTTAGTGTTGATTTATAATTTTTACGAAATTTTCCGATGTGTTTTAGCACATATGATAATGGTACGTATGTTTTAAATACTTTGATATTATGGAAATTATTTATTTCCATTTATTTGAATTTTATGTAATTAAAATTTTCGGGGTGCTACACCCTCCCCCACTTAAGAGAATTTGGTCCCCAAATTCATTGATCATTAATTGGATTTTGAAAGTTATGATCCTTGAGGTCGTTTCGGATTTAATTCCTCTAACTTGTTTCAACATCGTGGATGCTAGTTCAACATCTACACCTATGGCCACCCATATTATTCATTTGGTTCCTTCCACTCCTGTTTTCTTTCACGGCTGACATAACTCCATCTTAATCCTCCGGATGAACTATGGTATAATTACTAGATTATTCCTAATCTCTCATTAATGATCTCCCCCACTTAGAAATGTACTAATAATAAAAACAACATAAGATCAGTCTAGGGTTTAACAATCATACCTCCTTCCGGAAGCTCCACTTGCGTCATTGCATTCACTCGTCCCTGACGCTTTACCACTCCTTGGTTCCTTCCAGCTTGGTCTTTTAGCATGGGACAGTTCGGTATACGATGTTCATGACTCCCACATCGTAAGCAAGCCTCGGCCTTCTTCCAGCACTTGTCTGCTGGTGCCCAGGCTTGTTGCAAAATTTACAATACTCCACTGTCATTGTTTCTTCTACTTTGATCTTTTTCTCCATGCCATAGTCCTTCCCTGTGGTTGGCCTTTATTGTTGTAGTTATTATTGTTGTTGTTATTGTTGTTGTTGGGGAAAGTTCCAGTTGTATCGACTGCTCCCCTTTTTGTAAAGGTCGGCTTTGAGATGTCCTTCCCCCTCATGCCTTCCACCTTAGCCATAGTGTCTTCTACCAGTTGAGCTCTTTGGACCATCTCAGTGTAAGTTTGAATGTTGTGTGGTCCGAACCTTTCAATGAACATGGGCCTGAGCCCATCCATGAAACGGTTAGCCTTTAGCCTTTCAGTTCCCACCAGGTGTGGGGCATACACGGCAAGACGCGCGAACTGAGCCTCATACTCAGCCACGGACATCCCTTTATGTTTTAGTGCGGCAAACTCCGCTGCCTTCTTCTCCTTGACTCTCTCAGAGAAATACTTTCCCCGGAATATCTCCAGGAATCCGGCCCACTCCAGTTCGCCAACATTAGGCAGGTGGGCCGATGTGGCCTTCCACCATGCTCGGGCATCATTAGTAAATTGGAAAGTGGCCAGTACCACCTTCTCCCTATTGGTGCATTGCATTACTTGGAAGATCCTTTCTATTTCTTCCTGCCAATTTTCTGCTTCATCTGGGTCAGGGGATCCAGAGAAACGAGGAGGGTTTAAACTCCTAAAATTCCGGTGCAGATCACCGGCTCCATTCCTTGCAGCAGCCTGATTTCCAGCCTGAACCACATTTTGCAGGGCCTGAGTCAATCCAACTACTGTTTCTTGCATAGCTTGCCATTGGTTGCGAGCCATTGCAGTTGAATGTAAGAGTTATGAGGGTTCCTGAGAAATGGATGGAAACCAATTAATGTCTCTAGATGCATTATAAGAGTTAATGGGTAGGAGTGTTTAATTCTTTCTAACATATTCCCAGTCTCTACCCATTCTCACCAGGAACTGTATTTAATTTTCATGACCTAGGTTCCATAGGTATCTCCTATTCCTGAGACATATCCTATTTGGTATTCCTAGGCTCTGATACCACTAAACTGTCACGTCCCGAGAATTACGCAGCGGATATTATTAATTAATTCGAGTCGATATTTCGAGACGTGGACAGTCGGCAAATAAGCCTCTAGCTAGCACGCACTAAATGTGTATCAACACAACATCATAATAGGGCCCAAATGTGAACTCAATTATAAATTGTATTCAATCTCATATTTGTCTCAGATAAACTAATATAGGACTAAGACTCAATAAAAGCAAAAGTACATACTACCTCACTTCCTACTACATTGTTCTAACACTCAAAATAACTAACTATAGATAGACTCATAATTGGAACGCTCATCACTCGGATGCATTCCCATCCTCGACTTGCTCTTCCTCTTGAACTTCATAGTCACCTAGATTGGGTAAAAGTAGGGAATGAGCAAACTAGCCCAGTAGGATTTATATCTCAAAGTGCGGGCAATGATATAAGTGATTAACATTTTAGAACTAGGCAAGTACGATGAATGATATGCAAGTACGAATAAAACTCGTTAAAACATGATATATAAGACAAGCTAGAGAGAGTGATTATGAAAGAACGAGATTTGTGAACAAGATGACAAGATAGAACTAGCAATAGATCACTTTGTACAAGCACGCAAGATATCAATTGATGTCAAGAACGCAAGATATCACTAATTGCATTAAATGCAGGATGGCCATATCACGCAAGCAAGCAAGCAAGAATGTACGAGCATGATCAAGTAACACTAATCCGGCACGTAGACTCTAATGTACACCGAGAAAAGATCCATCAAGAATGTACACCAGGACACGTGTATGTGGTATTGTATCTATCATTCAACAAGCAAGAAAGTACTCCCAGCGCAGATGCAACGCCAGTAATCATTATACCCCATGGTTAACAGTATATCTATGACTCGCCGTCATTGGGGCTAGATTGGAGCCCTTGGACACACGCCGTGCCCTGTCAGCATCTCATGTAAATTTTAAATGTAGATACCCACAGTCATTAATAATGGCCAATGAGAGTTTCAAGATGTAGCATGTGTAACGTCATGTTCATGATGATGATGGGAACAAGTAATAAGTAATTGAACATGATTTCATGATAACAATGGTCAAGAGATAAATTTGACAGCATAACGGTATGATTTATACTTTGGTTCAATGTTTACATTAATGGCTTTAGTCTAGATTGTAAATCACACTCACGAGAACAAGATGAGAAAGGAAGTGCACGCTATCTCCAGGGAACTTCAATGGTACAACCAACTCATCGGCCATGTGGGAATCCATGGTCAGAGGAGATTTACGGAGGCCTTGGAGAAAAGGTCACTAGTCTACCGATTCGGAATGACCGGTAGAGAGTTTCCAAATTCCCAAGAAAAGGCTGCCTAGACGTGTAAGTGTGTAGGGATGTACGCGTGTCTCAATTCACAAAGCATCGGTCTCAACTCACGGAAAGCACTTAAAATGATGGCATGACATGAAACTATGCACTTTAACAAATCATGGTTTGCAAGATTTTTATGGCAACAAAATTATCATTTTAGTCAAGCTAGAATAGTAAGAAGAGTAAATCATAAGTTGCCTGAATGATCACGTCATTAGGAGAGCAATTAGAATATCATTCATGTAATTATAGATTTTAAATGTGTTAATCACTTTTAAGCCATTAAAAGACATCATGTAATGCTCAGACACAAGATATGCAATTTACACACTGGAAACCATGTTAAACTGACCTCGGGTTAGCATGATAATACCTTTTATAACCTTTCTACAATAGTTCAAAACTCACACATATGAAGAGTGGTGTAAAACGACAGAAACCGGAACATATGCCTTTTAGGAAGTAGATGTAGTCCCAACCCTTCCACGTCTAGAGTCATAACTCACTAATTTCAAATGCAAATCTGACACATGAATATACCACATTGAAGCCCTTTGAATAAGGAATCCAACAAAAAAAACGGCGCATCAATCCGAGGTCTATAGAAAAAGTTACAGCCATTTAAGCGAACACTGCGCAGAGACCAGGTCGCGACACGAAACCAGTCGCGTTCTGAATGCGACAGGACGATACGTCGCCTTCTGAAGAGAGGTTTTGGGTTGCCAAATACACCTAGTTTGACTCATACTTGGACTGGGTTGATATGGGGAACTTATACGGCTTATAACTCCTAATCTAGTGCTTTTGGGATAAAACTTTCAACATGAAAATTGTCAAGAACATCTAGTAGAAGAACTTTGATGTTGGTGGTTTGATCTAATTCGATCTCGAATCTCATGAAAAAACATGAAGAACGAAAAGGAAGTGCAACCCGAAAACGCAATTTCCTGTAGCGGCTTTCTTACGACGCTTATAACTCTCTAACTAATGACGTTTAGACAAAAGTCTCAACATAAAAGTTGTAGGGAACATGAACTAGGTGCGAACTATGATTTTTAAATAATTTTAAACAACCTCAAGATGTATGATAAATTGACTTGAACAGGAAAGGACCCTGACAGGCGCGACTTTGGCAAAACGCCTATAACTCATGATGTACTAAATGGAAAATGATGAAATCAGTGGGAAATGAAAGTTAACTTGATGCTCTACACATTGGTATAGGATATGTTAAGGTTTGGCCCGAGAAAACCTACCTTTTGGGTTGAAGAAGTCCTGTTATTCCAGAAAACCTGTGTTCAGACCACTTGGAGGAAAACGCTTACTACTCTGTGTATACTGCATGGAATTTGGGCATTCCACTTGGGTTAGAACGTAGACTTGACCCTCTTTCCAGGGGTATAGGCCTTGCAACGTTTGGTTTAGGTTTGACTCTCCTTTGGTCGACTTCAAGAGAGTGGTTTGTGCAGGTCGCAGCAGACGAGAAGGGGAAGAAGAACGGCTTCTTGTGGTCGTTCCACAGCTCCTCAGCCACCAAGACCTCCTCCACACGACCCTAGCAAGTTCCAAATTCGTTCCTAGGGTTTGGGTGAAGAGTATTTAAGTAACCATGGTGTTTAGGAGTCCTATTATAACTAGGAAAAGAGGATTTCGGGATTGACATGTTTGGTTTCCTATTTTTGATGATTTCCTCCTCCCTTTGAGTGTGTGAGGCATTAGGAAACCTCCCCTCATAGTTAGGCACGAATTTGGGTTGCCATGAATGCATGATTGCATCCCAATTCAACTCTAATTGCCTCTTTTTAATTTCAGCTTATTTATGGTTACGAATTTCTATGTATTTTCTAGCTTTATTTGATTTTTGGGCCATATGTGGTCCATTAGCCCAATTATGATAATGGGTCATCAATATATAATGTTGGAAGTCTCCCCAACACTTTTATTTAATTTTTGATTGCTTCGTATTTTCGTGTTAACAGTTTTCCGACTTGTTTCCTTATTTAAATAATCGGTCGCAATAACTCTTAAACCTAGCCCAAATGATTTTTATTGAACCAAATTTCTTGATGGGTCATTAGAAGATATTATTTGAAGCCCATATATGATTTTTATTTAATTTTATGACTCATCCAAGTACGTGTGATAATGATTTTCCGACTTATTCATGAATTACTATAATAAGTTGCGAAACACTTTAAACTTGGATGATCTGATTTTTCTTGGCACAAATTTCTTTGTGAAACATTTAGTAATAATGTTTAGGGTTGATTTATAATTTTTACGAAATTTTCCGATGTGTTTTAGCACATACGATAATGGTACGTATGTTTTAAATACTCTGATATTATGGAAATTATTTATTTCCATTTATTTGAATTTTATGTAATTAAAATTTTCGGGGTGCTACAAACCGTTTCTGTTTCTGTTTAGTAGTGTGAAAGGAGATGTATAAATTAAGTTTTTTTTTGATCTACTCCTCTCTTAGTTATTATGAGGAGTATCTGTGTAATAAAACTTCTGCTTATGATGTTATGAATGGATAAATAATTATTACCTTTTGTGCTTGTTTTATGTCACTTCCGATAAATAGCCTTTTATTAGGACGTGACACGACCGATGCTTCGGCAAGTCAAGATACAACTTGAATATACAAAGTGACTTGGCTTCGACTGGAGGATCAGTCGACTGATTTCCTCTAGTCGGTCATCTGACTTTTTTACTGTCCCAGTGCCAAACCTTCTAGCTATGTCGGTCGTCCGATTTGCCCAAATTGGTCGTTCAACTTTAGAAAGTAATCGATCTGTCATCAATTCCTTTGATTCATAACCAATCTGACATGGATTGTCTTTAAACCACATCGATCTAACATCAATTCCTTTTCAATATCGGTCGACCTATTTCTACAAGTCATCGTCCGATTATCAGTTTTGCAGTTCTTCTCCCAGTCTTGTCTTTCTATTTTGTCCAAGTCTTGGGCTTGGTATTGACCACTTTCAAATGCGACTTTTGGACAAGATTACTGCACACTTAACACACAAATTAGACCTTCCAATTAAATAAACATAATCAATGTTTCATCATAAATATAATTATCTTTAGTGTTTTGTGATTTTCTAAATCATGAGTTAAACTTAGTGTTTTGTGATCATCAAAATCTACAGAGTACGACAATCTTCCCCTTTTTGATGATGAAAAACACTTGTAGATTTTTCACACAAACACAACATTTGATTTTAGATATCAATTTTATTTGATTTTATGTGTTTTCATATGACAAATACATTCATTCAGTCATGCAAGATTAACTCCCCCTTTCTAAAATACTTATGACTCTAACTCTCCCTCTTTTTTTTTTGTAAACTCCCCACCAAAACAAGATAAAATCAACAATATTCTCTCCCCCTTTTGACAACATCAAAAGTGGGTGTATTAGGGATAAGAGGTGCAATTGGCAAAATACAAAGTATGTGAAAATGTCACTTGGGGAATCTGATGGGAGTGCATGCTCTAAAAGATAGCTATTAAATAGTCCAGTATTTAATCAAGTTCTCAACACATTCAACATTAAATTCCATTAGATGTGAAGTGTGAGACATGATTAGGAGGCATCACACATGATGATAAGCAAAATTCTAATTAACACTAACGGATACTCTCAATCTTACCCATGCATGATAGACCCTCGATTTTTGGTAGCTATCACTCTGTTCCCTTTTTTTAAAAAAAATTATATGAATCATTTTGTTTTCTTTCTATTTTGAGGAAAGTATTGTCGTTTGACTCGAGGTTTCTCACTTGTTCATTGGAAAGACCTGGTACTAAGCTCAGTTCCTCTTTTCACTTTGGACATGTAACTTTTTTCTCACAAGTTACTACAAGCTAGGTGGATTTTAAGTATCACAAAAGTATTAAGAAAAATTTCCACTGATCATTAAAGTGATATCTATTAATCATAGTCATGTGCATTAGTGTGTTGGTTTCAATTTCAAATGAATTTTGAGAAACAAGTCATATATAACTATTTGGCTCCCCCTTAATTAATGTATGCACACACAAAATGTAGAAATCTCCCCCTTAGTGGCTGAATTAATGCACACTAAGTCTTAAGCCAATGCAATAGAATATCAAGGAAGTATTAGGCCATAGAAAGAGTCAAGGAAGTGTCTTTACATATATAGTACATGCAAGCATACAATGGATAGACACGCAAATGACACTAGATTCTAAGACTCTTTTTATGTTTTTGATTTTTCAATTTTTTGTTTTTCTTATAGAAAGGAAATAAAAACACAGCCTATACTCAAAATCTAAAAGAGTAAACAAAAAAGCATATATGAGTATTCATGTGTTACCTTGAAAGTCCAAAATAGAAGAACATGATACTCACATAACAATGTAGGTGCCTTGAGATTCACATTGATACCATTTGATGCTTCATCTCTGAATTTCATAAGACACCTGCAACCACAGATCTCAAGTGGATTCCTTTGGTACCCAAATGGTTTTGAGTCTAGCAGTGTTAGTCCTGGAAGGGAGCAGATCCTTCCTAATCCACACTAAGTTTATTTTCTGCATGTTTTTCTTTTAAGAGCAAGTATAGTTCATATGATCATGCCCACCACAGAAATAACATGTGACATTAAGATGTGTTTATGGGGTTGTAACCTGTGAACAACATGATGATTAATATGCTTTCCTTTTACATGAGTTTTATTTTTTATTTTGTACCTATTTCTTAGCTTAGCAAACAGATTTTTCAGGTTGCACAGATTTATTAACATGAGATTATGAAGTGCTAGGAACATTAGAAGTATGAACAAAGGGTTACTGTCTTAGACTCAAATGATTTGTTCTTTTTAGAGGAATAGCTTAAACCATGTCTATTAGTGTTCACTTTAACACTAAGGACTTCATCAAGTTTTTGCTTTCCCTTCATGAGTCTAGAAACAGTGAACTTCAAATCATTAATAGTTTCATGCAACTTTTTGACAGGAATTTCAGAATTTTTAACATTCTCTTCAAGCACATGCGCTTGGTTTTCCAGCTTTTGCTTTTCAAATTTCAAGGATGAGTTTTCCTTTTCAAGCATGCATAATTTTTCTGAAAAAACCATTATCATTAGCCATGCATTGCATTTCTTTCTTCTTCATACAATGAAATTTTACTTTGAATGATTTCATTTTCATCTTGAAGAATATTGGCATTGAACATTCAACAATCACATGATTCACATGGATATTCATTATGCAAAATATCATTGATTTTTATCTTCAGTCCCTTATTTTCCTTTTTGATTTTCCTATATTTTTCATACAAATTAGTATACATTGATTGCATCTCCTCAGGAGTAAAGGATTCACGATCAGAAATTACCTCGGGAGATTCTTCTTCAATAGCCATGAGACTGCAGTCCTCCTTCTTGGTTTCTTTGGCCTCCTTAATTTCAGAGGAAGACAAGTCAGAGTCGCTCCATGTGGCGACCATAGCTTTGGATTTCTTTACCTTGACTTACTCTGATTTTTCAAAATATTGGGCATTCTGACCTCATGTGCCCAATACATTGGCACTCAAAACAGATAATTTCTATTCTTCTACTGGAGTCCTCTTACTTGTTTTTGCCCTTATAGTCTTTGGAAGATAACACATATTATGGCTTCTTTTTTAGAAACCTTTTAAAGCTACAGGCTAGCTTGGGCCACTTCCTCCTCATCTTCACTTGAGGAATTTTCTTTAGAATTATATACCTTGGATTTCTTAGCCTTCAGAGCCACATCCTTTTGCTTGAAAATGGTTGCTCTACTTCCTCCCTTTTATGTTTATCTCATAGGTAATAAGACTCCCAATCAACTCCTCCACAGTGAGGCTTGATAGGTTTTTGGAGTCCTCGATCACTGTGGCTTTTGTGTGCCACGTCGGTGGGAGGGATCTCAAATTTTACGGACGATCTCCGTGTCCTTGTAGTTCTTGCCAAGAACCTTCAGTCAATTGGTGATCTTGGAGAGCTGTGCAAACATGTCAGATATTGTTTCCACCAGACTCATCTTGAACATCTCATACTCATGGACCAGGATTGGTCTTGTAGTGGTCTTCGTCGTTCAGACCCGTTAACCTAATAACGTGCCTGGTCCGACTCCGCCTCCCGCGATCGAGTCGAAGCCTCGCAAGGGATACCATTCACAAGTCTGTAGAAATATAAAGGAAACTGCTCAAATATATATAAGATTGTCATCTCACAAATATTTATATGAAATATACATAGCTATTTCTCAACTGTAGCCAGACACAACTACAACAGCAACTTGGGGCATACCTCGAGGTGTACCAAGAAAGAAGATTACACTGTTGGAGGTGCAGACCCTGCCCCGCTACGATGCGACTCGGAACTAGATGAAGGATGAGAAGCCTCCTGCTCTCCCTCACCTGAAAGGAGTAGGAGTGAGCCTCTCAAGTCACTGGCTCAGTAGGGAAACTCCCCTAGAAATCGAGAAAACCAAACTCACAAATAACCAAAGCAGGAAACTACTCTAGCAATTTATAGAACTATCTAAACAGGATATTAAAGCTGTAAACTCTACTTACCACATGCTATTAATAAAAGCAGCTTTAATAAATAAACAACGAACCACAACCAGGTGTACATGCTAAAAGGGAAATGCCACACTCGAGCCATGAAGACTGGTTCGCGACATCAGCTACTGACCCGGACAAACCACACAGGACTACCTCTCAGTCTCGCAGCCACGGATGAAAGGTCCAGCAGCCGCTCCACCAAAACAAGCCAACAAACTATGGAGACCAACCAACACCACTCCCGCGGACCACACTGTCGCAGGCCCATGCCTGGCACCTTTAGGGACTCTGGCCCGAGCTCCCTAAAGTGAGCACTGGAAAACAGGACTAGCTGGGGCCCAGTATGTCTACTGGTGTCTGTAACCCCCAACCACGAGCACGCTACAAGCGACAAAACACAAACTCTCTCACAAGTCGCTGTCCCACTGTCGTCTTTCCCTCAGCCGGACGTATACTCTACACAAGAGTGAGGGTGTCCAGGAAGATGACACAGACCTTGACGGTACACAAGTACCGGAACAAGCCCTGAGCACTCACATGCCTGGCTCACACAAAACCTGGGCTCCCAACTGAAGTGGTAACCACGGTAGGCTTCGTACTACTCGCCACGCACACACAAACCACGTGCACACTGCACAAACCACGTGAACACCACGTCAACCTCGTGAACAGCACGCTAACCATGCAAACAGCATGCTCAAAGAGCGCTACAGGTGCCAATGCACCGCTTACCTTTACCAAGTACAACAACCACGATAATTGGATAGCCATGCCAACATGCACACACATAAACCCCTTGGTCCTGTTAACACGACAGGGTCCCATGTCGCCTTCTGAACGTGACACCCCTATAGGTCGCGTTCAGAAGCAGAACGCGACGGGTCGGCCTGTCGCGTTTAGAATGCGACAGAAGGGTCTGTCACCTTCACAGGTAGGAACCCTAATCCGGGGACCCCTCGTCGGATCTCCCCCATAAACCTTGTAAACCAAAGTTTAAACCCATTTTTCATGTTCTTCTCAATGCCCTAGCATGGTATCTACCATTTATAAAGCATTAAACAATCTAAACATGTACCACATGCAATCCACGCAGTAAAACAAAGTGAAATCTCCCTACCTCTGTAAAGAACGTGAAGAACAACCACAACTCGGCGTTTCCCCCACTCCGTAGCACGTCCTCGCGATGAGATCACGCCGAAAACAACACCAACACACCCAATCGCCTGAAAAACCACCACAGCAACCTCCCTTAGCCGAGTAGAGCTTGTGGAAGCTCTATTTTGGCCGACCTTACATAAAAATGCATCACAATTAGGAAGGCGACGTAGCCCTCCGTCGCGACCTGAATGCGACGTAGGAGGCCGTCGCCTTCCCAAGGCCGACATCAGCAAGTCGTCCAACGCGCGACACACGACGTGCATGCAGACGACGACCGCCAAACAACGGTTACAAGAACGCGACACCCAGGGTCGTCACGTTCAGAATGCGACCCCCAGCACTGTCGCATTCACAGACAGTGAACCAGTGAGTGCTTTGAGCCCAATCTACCAGACCACAAAGCCTCACAACCTACGTAAACACCTGTAACACACGTCATTGGCCACACACTGGCCTCCATAACCATTAAGCCACGATCCGAACGGTCAATACCTACATACTCGATCCGAACGGTCAATACGCTACATTACTATCACCTAAAGGAAATTTCATCCTCGAAATTTAAGACGAAAACTCAACACCAAAAACTTTCAATTAAACAAGCATGGTACTATCACCTAAAAGAATTAAAGGCTTACTCAAACAAGTATGGATACGCTTTCATCATTTCATCTGCTAGTTCCCACGTATCTTCCCCGCCCTCCCTGTTTTCCCATCTGACTTTCACTAGTTCAATTTCTTTATTTCTGAGCTTCTGGGTTCTGTGACCTATGATTTGCACTAGATATTCTAGCAAGTCATGTCTGGCATCAAATCATCTCTTTGATAACTAACCATCTGAGTAGGATCTTTAATGTACTTTATGAGCATTGAGACGTGAAACACGTCATGTACATCTGTAAAATCTGCTGGCAAATCTAATTTGTAGACTATTTCACCAATTCTTTCTTTTATCTGAATGGGCCAACATACCTCGGACTCAATTTACCTTGTTTGTTGAACCTGAGCACACCCTTGGTAGGAGAAACCTTCAAAAGACATAATCTCCGACTTCAAATTGCAAAGGCCTACGTCTAGTATCTGCATAACTCTTCTGGCGACTCTGCGTTGTTTGAAGCTTTTCCTTGATGAACTTTACTGTCTCTGCACATTGCCGGATCAACTCTGGACCCATAACCTGTCTCTCACCTACCTCGTGCCAATTTAATGGTGTCCTGCACGGTCTTCCATATAATACTTCATAAGGTGCCATTCCAATACTTGCATGATGACTGTTATTATAGGCAAACTCTACCATACCCAAGTGGCGCTCCCCCACACCCCCCAAACTAAGTAGCAAGCTCTCAACATATCTTCTATTGTTTGGATTGTTCTTTCTGTTTGCCCATCTGTCTGTGGATGATAAGCCGAACTGTACCTCAACTCTGTACCAACCACTCTCAGCAAACTCCTTCAGAAGCCTGATGTAAACCTGGGATCTCAATCTGAGACGATGGTGACTGGAATTTCATGCAAAGGTACTATTCTTTCCACATATAATTTGGCTAATCTATCCACTGACCATGACATACTTACTGGTAATAATCTGCAAACCTTGGTCAATCTGTCTACAAAAACCCAAATACCATTATGACCTGCTGTTGACCTGGGCAAACCAACTACAAAATCCATAGCAATATTGTCTCATTTCCACTGTGGAATGGGTAACGGTTGTAACAATCATCCTGGTCTCTGGTGCTCTGCCTTTACCAGCTGACAAACTGCACACCTTGCTATGAACTCTGCAATTTCTTTCTTCATATTGGGCCACCAGAAGTGCTTCTTCATATCTTGATACATCTTGGTGCTGCCTGGATGAATGGTGTATCTCGACCTGTGAGCCTCCTCTAACACTTTCTTCCTGACCTCAGCATCTGCTGGCACATATAACCGACCCTTGAGTCTGACCACACTGTCATCACCAAGAGTCACTTCTTCCATTTTTTTAATATTTTCTAAACTGTCATCTGTCCTCTGCGCTTCCACTATCTGCCAATATAGGGAAGGTTCCACTGCACTGCTGGCTAATATTGCTCGCCGCTGACTATTAGGCACATATAATGAATTTTCTACCACATTTTCATACAATTTCCATTCTCTGATCATAAGTTGATTCATAACTGCCTTTCTACTCAGTGCATCTGCCACCACATTAGCTCTGCCTTGATGGTATGACAAACTGAAGTCGTAATCTTTTAAATATTCCATCCATCGACACTGCCTCAAATTCAGATCTTTCTGGGAAAAGATGTACTTTAAACTCTTATGATCAGTGAATATCTCAAACCTCTGACCATATAAATAGTGCTGTCAAATATTTAATGCAAAAACAACACTACTGCTAACTCTAAATCATGCGTTGGATAATTTTCTTCATGCTTCTTTAACTCTGCCTGGAGGCATAAGCTACCACCTTGCCATGCTGCATCAACACTGCTCCCAACCTCTCTTTGATGCATCTGTGTACAGAACAAATCTGCCACTGCCTGACAGAATCTCCAGTATCAGTGTTGTTGTAACCCTCTTCTTCAACTCTGCAAAACTACGCCTGCAATCTGAAGACCATACAAAGGGTACCCCTTTCCTTGTCAACCTTGTCATGGGAGCTGCTATCTTCGAGAAATCTTGGATGAACCGCCTGTTATATCCCGCAAGACCCAAAAAGCTTCTAATCTCTAACACTGTCTTTGGTTCTTCCCATTTCATTACCGCCTCTACCTTGGCATGATCAACTGCAATACCTTCACCTGATATCACATGACCCAGAATTTGAATCTCTTTCAACCAGAACTCGCATTTGCTAAACTTGCCATACAATTGGTGATCTCTTAATGTTTGCAAAGTGATCCTTAAGTGTGCTGCATGCTCCTCCTCTGACGCCGAATACACCAAGATATCATCAATGAAGACCACAATAAACTGATCCAGATATGGGTGGAATATCTTGTTCATCAAATTCATGAAGGTTGCTCGCGCATTTGTCAAGCCAAACTGTATTACCACAACTCATAACGCCCATATCGGGTCCTGAAAGCTGTCTTGTCAATATCTTCCTCTTTGATCCGCAACTGGTGGTACCCTGACCTTAAATCAATCTTGGAAAATACTTTGCTGACTGGAGCTGATCAAATAAATCATCTATTCTGAGAAGCGGATACTTATTCTTGATTGTGACCTTGTCAAGTTGCTTGTAATCAATGCACATTCTCAAACTGCCATCTTTCTTTCTAACAAATAATACTGGCGCTCCCCATAGCGAATGACTGGTCTGATAAAGCCTTTCTCTAACAGTTTCTGCAACTGTTTCTTCAATTCCTTCAACTTTGTCGGTGCCATTCTATATGGTGCTTTTGATATCGCAAACTGCCTGGCTACAACTCAACTGTGAAGTCCACCTCTCTGTGTGGAGCCAACCCTGGCAAGTCCTCTGCAAACACATCTGCAAACTCTCTAACCATGGGCACTGAATCTACAGACTTACTATAGCGGCCTTGGATATTTATGCCCAGTAAAGCTCCATATCCAGATCTGCCTCCCGCGAACGGACCGAAGTCTCGCAAGGGATAGCTCACACACGTGTCCAGTAAGAATATAAAAGACAATCACAACAGTATAAGACACAAGAAAGTACATGTGCTCATTGTAGACACGCGAATTCGGCTCCACCGCGGGCAAATTTCATATTGCACCATAACGCCACAAATGGCCCTCTTTTTGCCAGGAAGAGTGTTTTCTTCCATCATTCTGGATCACCCCCATTCTTCCCCGTGCTTCCCCTTCATTTCTAGGGCCCCTCGGGAATCATAGGCATAAAATTCCATGTCGCGACGGGTATGGCAGTCGCGTCTCTAAACGCATCCAGTACACCGACGCGATTCAGGATACCTTGGCTTAACGCGACGGCCTTTCTGGGTGCTACCTTAACGCGGCAGGAAAGTTGGCCGCGACTATACACTTAACGCGTCGGCCCTGTACGACGCTACAATGACTCCCATTTTATTTACGAAAACTGTCTTCATCATGAACGCGTCTGCCATGGGCGACGCGATCCCAATTCCACTTTTGGAAGCATTTTCATAAATAAAATTAGGAAAGCTTATCGCGTCATGTAGTACAGACGCGATCCAGTGTGTGGTCGCGTCCCTCATACCGGACGCGATTCAGAGTCGACTATGCATAGTCGCGTCCTGCTTCAAGGATGCGATTCAAAGTCGGCTGTGGCTCAAAAAGTCGTCGCGCCCAGGCCCGTAATCATGAGAAAATCCTGTAATTGCGTCCTTGTCAGTAGACGCGATTCAGAGAGGTCAAATCATAATTCCACATTAGGGGACAGCACATGCAAGCCCTATGCCTCGAAATTCCCCATAAAGTAATCGCATCGGCCAGGGCCGCCGCGTTCAAAGTCGTGGTAGCCCTGGCGGACGCGATTATGTCCCTTATCACGGTTCTGACATGACGCAATCAGAAGCATGGTGGCAATCATGCCCTGTCTCATCAAATCGACCTTGCAAATCACGGCCTGCCGCCTGGACGCGATCCAATCCAAGTCGCGGCTGTAGACATGCGAATTAGGCTCCACCGCGGGTAAATTTGACATTGCGCCATAACGCCACAAATGGCCCTCTTTTTACCTTGAAAGAGTGTTTTCCCCATCATTCTGGATCACCCCCATTCTTTCCTGGTGCTTCCCCTTCATTTCTAGGGCCCCTCGGGAATTATAGGCTTTCATTTCTTGTCGCGACGGGTCTTCGGGGCGCGATCATATTGTCGCGACGGGCCTGCGGGATGCATTAATGAAGGTAGCTGAAATGTGTCTGGCAAAGCGGACGCGCTTCCAAGTCGCGTCGGCCATCTGGGGTGCGACAAGGCCAAGAATCCTTATCGCGGCGGTCGTACGCGACGCGACAAGGAGTTTGTTTATTTTATTTATGGAAAATGCCCAATACGATTTTATGAACTCGTCCGCTGTGAGCGCCGTGATTCTAAAGTTGGTTTTGGCAAGTTGTTATAAATAAAATATAGAAATCCCTTAACACGTCCTGCCGTCCCGAAGTGTTTGAAATCAAGACGCGTCGGCACAAGCCGCCGCGATTAGGCCCCACCAAAGTCGTCACACTCGAGCGCCCGTACATCGGAATCACGCAAAAATGTCTGAATCGCGTCTGCCTGAGCCACCATGATTAGCTCCTAGGCCTGACACGCCAGTCCCCGGAAGTCGTCGCATTTATAGCCCACGTGCGCATTTCGAAGTTGCGGCGGGGAAGGACGATGCGTTTCAATAACGCGGCGGTCCTCCCCGACGTGATTATGAAGGCGGTCTCATGCCATGGTGATCGCGCTTTATGTCAAATCAAGGCCTTCTGAATTGCGGCCTGTCGCCCAGACACAATTTAACTTCAAGTCGCGACCATTGTACCCGATGCGATTCAAAGCCTCCCAGTGCCTATAAATAGACCCAGAGGGTGACCATTTCAATCATCCCTCTCCACCCTGGCGGAGCCCTGCCGGATTCTTCTCGTGACTTCCCCTTCTACGGCGGAGCCTTGTCGGACCGGTGTACCCGCCTTCTTCCACGTGTACCGGAGCGGAGCGGCGTGGAAGCCTCTTCCTCATCTTCCTCCGTCCGTCCATTCTGGAAACGCTACCATACCGCACACCATTTTGGGAAGAACCCCCTCCCCTTTCTCCCTGTCATTTGCAATTCATCTCCTCCCGGGCCCCTCGTGGCACTTTTTATTTACTTCCTCCCAGGCCCCACGTGGCTCCTTTACTCCTTTTTATACACACACATGCATGCATAAACACACACACCAATTTTTAGGGGTTTAAAAGTCACCACATGGTGAGTCGTCCCCCATGCTATTCATTTATTTCATTTCATTCTTTTGGATTCGGTACTACACATTATTTGGCTAATCCCCTTTTCCCTTCTTTGTCTTCTTCTTTTTTGTCAGGGTAAACAAATGAGGAAAATGTCCTCTACCACGGCCGGCTGTGCACGTAGGGGAAGAAAGGACCCACACTCCTGCGCAATCTCCCCACGCTCCAAAAGGTATGCTCACGATCACTTCTTCCATCTCGCACCCCTCGCCGTGCGTCTCCATTTGGCACCCTCGCGTGCCTGGCGATCATGATCTTTTTATTTTCCATATTTTCCCGTTTTCCACTCCATATCCACACATCACACTTTTCTTATCTTCTACCCCCCCCCCTCTTTCTGGCCTCTTGCTTTTCTCCCTTCTTCGGGGTCTCCCGAACGGAACCTCGGAAAAGCGAAAAAGCAGTGTCTACAGCGGCCTCCAAGCCCGACGTGATTAAATCGCAGCTTGTCGCTCGGACGCAATTTAACTTCAAGTCACGGCTGCTGTACCCGACGTGATTCAAAGCCTCCCAGTGCCTATAAATAGACCCCCGAGGGTCATTTGTAAGGGAGGGTCCATTCAGAGCGGCGAAGCCCTGTCGGATTCCCGTCTCGACGTCCGCCCAGGGGGACCTCTGTCACATCCCGTCATTTAATATAACTATAAATGTCGGAATGTGAACGCATGAGGAATCAAGAGTAAACTTTGAACTATTTGGGTAGAAGAATGCTCGGATTTTACTAATAAAAAAAATTATTCATTGACAGTCTACAGGTATTACATGACTCTCCATTTACAATTCAAACTTAAATGCCTTAAAGGTTGGTCTCTCAGCCCACAATCCTGATGTCCCGCCTTCTAAAACCTTAGATACCTGAAAGAAATAGGATTTGATGAGCTAACTAGCCCAGTAGGATTCAAATTCTCAAATCAAAAGGATTTAGCTATATAATGATCAAGGAAAAAGACTAGATTGATATCACAGAAGAACATGTAAGCATCATATCATGGCAGTTAAAGTGGGACAGTAGTACTGTAATACAAACATGCTCAGGAATTCACAATCTCATAATTTGGCTCACATATATGTTCACACAGGACAGGTAACATGATGACCATAATCAGACAGTATTTAATGCTATGCCAAACATCCAGTTGCCCTTTATCATTCCGTACGGTCAAAAAATGAATTCGGTGTGCTCCTCCCAGGACTGGACCAGCCCTATTTGCACAGGCATATCAATCAGGTGGGGTCCAAGGACCCAATAAATGTCATCATCATCGATTAATCATATCTCACATGGTGTTCAAGCATTTGAACTCTCAAGACATCAAGTTACATGACTCAATTACTGAATATAGGAGAATGGACTCAACAGAGTGCCATTCGTAGTTAACAACTTCAAGGATAACTCAAGGTGAGTAAGGTACACCAAGAGGTAATCTTTACAATGGAATGACAGTAAACACTAAGGCAATTAGGGGGGTAACTTGGTAGGCTAATATGGTGAAGTTTAAGCAAGAGTTTTATCATAAAAAGTTGCTGAAATACAAGGCAGGACAAGTGCTGTCGACAGCCAGGAAGGGCTGTCGACAGATGGCACAGACAGAGCTCAGGTTTGCTGGCTCTGTGGGTATCTGTTGACAGATGCAAGGGATCTGTCGACAGATCCACACAGTCCAGAAACCTGGAGTTCTGGAAACATGCGCCTATCGACAGCTTTTGGGCTGGCTGTCGACAGAAGCAGCAGAACTTCCGTAAATCTGTTTAAATCCATTCTAAGCACCCTAATTATAGATCTTATAATTCAAGGCATGATTGATATCAAATGGAAGAGTCTAAATAGAGTTTTCACTGTGGTTTATAAACTAAACAGTCGAGATGCAACAAGAGATTGATAATTCGAACTTGGTCGGCTATAAACTAATGTAGTGTAGTATTGGAAGCATGAACTTGATAGCAATGGTTTATTGGAAAATTCCTATAAGATGGACACTAAAACTCAAAGTATTTCATGAATCTAAGTCAATGTTCGAATTATCAACCATCTAAACCGAAATCCTCACACTGTTCTAAGGATATGTATACTTCTACCAGAACTCTATATCATGAACTTGAATCAAGGGTGGAAGAAGAAGAAAATCTTGACCTCACAATGAAACAAGGATCTTCTTCTCCCTAACATGAAGGTGTTTATCATTACTAAAGAAAGAACAGGGAAGTTACTAATTTAGCCATTAGGTTACTCAGTCAAAGTTCCTGATCATGTACAGAGGACAAAACTAGAGAGAAGGAGATGAGTCCTACACATGGATAGCTAGGAACCTGCTACCACATGCTACTGGAGGAATATCCTTTCCAACCAGAGATTATGTGAACTCAAGGAGTAGCTTCTACAAAAATACAAAACACACATAAAGTGCTAGAGGGGTTCATGACACTAGAACAGAAACTGGAACATCCAACAGTAGGTTCTAAAGTTTATTCAAGGACATGAGTTAAGAGAGGGATGAGGATCGAATCCTACCTTACGAGACAGTGTAAGTTCTTTTAACTTGAAGATCCACAGAACAAGAGAAAGGACTGCAAACTTGCACGCAGGATAGCCTCAACAGATGCACTAATGCACTGGTGGAAATACTTCACCAACCAGGTAGCAGCACCCCACAACAATAGTTCGATCCTTTCCAAGCTCAATCAACAGTTCTTCCCAGTGCAAAGGAGACACCAAGAATCAGCCGTTCAAGCTTCTCCAGGTAGAGATGGCAGCTCAGCTCAATAGCACGGAAGTGAAGTGGTCTCAGTAGCAACACACCCACCTACAGGAGTGGGAAAAGGTGGG
Organism: Colocasia esculenta; assembly: GCA_014218235.1. NCBI lineage: Eukaryota > Viridiplantae > Streptophyta > Magnoliopsida > Alismatales > Araceae > Colocasia > Colocasia esculenta. The sequence continues at coordinate 23,642,010 of CM024760.1, read as the reverse complement.
TTCGAAGGCTGTGAAGTGGTTCTTATAGACCCAGTGGATTTCCCATGCATCGGCACATCAGCCCTTTGAGGTCTCGTGGTGAAAACCCAATTGGTTTTACCACAACACGTATCCCATGCAACACTCCACAGGTTTACACGTTAGTAACAAACGTGTTCACTGCACAAGTAATTGTGCTGGCCTCTCTGGTGCCCCACACGTAAGCATAGCAAATTCCCACAAAAATCCTTTACGTAAATCACCCGTAAATCAGGTGACCAATTGCTCCTTAGATAAACCTATCCAAACAATACCTGATTGCATTGAAATTTTGACCATAGTTTTAATATGATGATTTACAAATTGTGGTGATTTTAGTTTAATTTTTGGAATTTTTTACAGTAGGTGAAAAATCACCCGAAAATGGTCGCGTCGACTTAATCTCAAAATCCGTACATCGAAAAATTCGGATATTTACATTTCTGATATCTCCACATTTTTGTAAAAATATGGTGTTCTCGGATTTTGTTTTTGTTACAGTTTTTTAGTGTCGCCCTGTGGGAGCTCGCACGTCCGAGCACGACACTGGGGAAACGTTTATTAATGCTAAACATTTCCAAATCAATTAATTCAACCTAAGAATAATGGTTAAGTCTAAGAACCTTGTTTTTCAAGTTTCTCAACTAAATAAAAAAAATTCGTGGTGTTACAACCTCCTCTTCCTTCGTCCGTCCAGCCGGCGCCCCGCCCTCTTCCACGTGTATTGGAGCGGAGCGGCACGGAAGCTCCTTCCTCTTCTTCCTTCTCATCCGTCTAACCGGCAACGCCGCAGTGCCGATGCGCCATCCCTATTCGGGGAAGCACCCCCTCTCCTTTTCTTTTTTCTCATTACTTCTCCCGGGCCCCACGTGGCTTCTTTTACTTACTTCCTCTGGGCCCTACATTGCTCATTTACTCTTTTTTTATATACACACACATGCATGCATACACACACACACACCTATTTTAGGGGTTTAAAAGCCACCACATGGTAAGTCGTTCCCCTTGCTGTTTATTCTTTTATTGCATTTTTTAGGATTGTATACTACACGCCCATGGCTAATCCCCTTTTCATTTTTTTGTCTTTTTCTTTGACAGTGTAATCAACAAGGAAACGCCCTCTACCATGGTCAGTCATGCTCGTAGAGGAAGAAAGGACCCACATCCCCCGCGCAATCTCCCCACGCTCCAACAGGGTAATCAACAAGGAAACGCCCTCTACCATGGCCGGCCGTGCTCGTAGAGGAAGAAAGGACCCACATCCCCCGCGCAATCTCCCCACGCTCCAACAGGTATTCCGCGATCACTCTTCCATCTCGCACCCCTCGCCGTGCATTCTCCATTCGGCACCCTTGCGTGCTTGGCGATCACGATCTTTTTTATTTCCCGTCATTTCCTGATTTTCACTCCATATCCACACCCCCCCCCCTCTTTGTGGGCGCCTCGGAGTCCTCGCCTAAAAACAAACTCCAAAAGCGGTGGTCTACAGATTGGCGATCACGGTGGGACATTTTTCTGCATTTTCCATTTAATTACCCCTTCCTCCGTGCCTCACGTGGCACTCTTCTTTCATTTTTTTGCTTTAAAAGCATGTTGTGTGGTTAGTTTTTTTTTGTTTTTTTTTTTCTCTTTTAACATATCCTGCTGTCTGTTGCATTTTTTTGTTCCCGGTTGGCTTTTGGAATCACGTCCAAAACAGAGGATGCGATTCTGTGTCTGCTGCATTTTTTTGTTCCCGGGTGGCTTTTGGAATCGCGTCCAAACAGAGGACGCGATTCAGATTCCCATCGCGGCGGCCGAGGCTGACGTGATAGTGTCGCATCTAGTTAATTGGACACCTTTTGAATTCCTGTCGTGCTGGCTATATCCACGCGTCTCTATATCTTGATTTTATTTTCTGTACATCTATCCTGCCATTTTTGTTTTTCTCTGTTGTTTTCGAGTTGCCATTGCAATCGCGTCCAATACAGCGGACGCGATTCAGTGATCGCTAATGCGACCCGCAGGTCATCGTGTTCGGCTTTCTGTCACGTCGGCCAAAATCGACGCATTTCTGTTGTGCGGCGGCACAGGCCGACGCGTTATTGTCGCGGCGGCAAGGGCCGACGCATTTCTTCTGCCCGCAGTCCATCCACAGGGACCAGACGTGTCGCTGACAGCCTTCTGGGCTCTCATTTCCACGTCCTGGTAACTGAACGCGATTACTGAGTCAACGGCGCCTGTACTCGCCGCGATTCAGCCTACTGATAGAAATGGCGCCCTTCTCTGCATTTTTTGCTATAAACTGCTGCATACAGGGCCTATTGCATCAGTCGGGGGACCTCCTTCCCTCATATCCTAGGCTCCACACACCCTTCCGGTGAAGGCAAGCTCTCCATTGAGCATTCTGTCCCTTTGGACTAGCGAACCTTCTCTCGGAACGCCATAAGTCTCTGTACCCTGTGGATTCCCTCACGGCGGACTGAGCTGGTTGTACCCCTCCGTTGACCCGGGTTAGATATCCAATGCGTGGTGAGAGGTGATTCTAGTTGTACCCCGAAGTGTCTATCTTCTACCCACCTAGGATCTCATCTGGAGTGACACAATGATTTTTTCAATCCATTAATTAATTGTGAAACTCCTAAAATAAGCGTTAAAGCATGCCAACTTGTTTGAACCATATTGATTGATTAATCTTTGTTCAACTTGCTTATTTGCTTGCTTGTCAAAAATGGCCCAGTCTATCATGCTAATTTTTATATGGACTATGAGGATAATTCAAGCGTCCAATCTTTTCAATCCCATGTCCATCCATTTCACCACCATTAGGGACAACCTTCCACCTCCTATGGTTACGTGCACACACCGCGTACTAACCAATCTGAAGTCCCTCCATACATCATTCCAATCAAAACCCGGCGAGAGCCTTCCCCCCGCCAAGATCCCAAAGTGCAGACTATCCTGAATGCACTCGATCAACTCACCCCTCAATAGCTCAATTTGATACAATCTTTAGTTGAGGGTGTGACTCCTTCTCCCTCTCCTTCTTCCTCTTCCTCTCCCTCTCCTCCTCCTTCTCCAGGCACCCACCTTTGTACATTTCGGCGACTTCGCCACCATACCCCTGTACATTCTCCATCACCTCGGCCCCCTGGCCATTGCACTCCCGTGCTCCGGTCCGTACGGACCAACCCTTGGAAGGCCCACTAATTCGAGGCCACCCCCATATCCTCCCTTATATGCCCAGCAGCAACCACTCCAGAATGCTCTTCTCCAAAAATTGAATAATTTCGAGAAACAAATAAAACAAGCTTTCAAATCCCATGGGTAACCCCGTCGCCGCCATACCGGCTCTCCCACAAATTTATATCCATCCTTCAGAGATGCTAACGTACCGATTGTACAATGGCACGGGTAATCCCTACCTTCATGTCAAGAGTTTCTCTATGAGTCCTCCCATTGGCAACATAACCCTATCACGTTGGCATATTTATTTAGAAAATCTCTTGACGGCCCTGCACTCAAATGGTTCTACTCCTTGGAGCCAAGTTAGGCAAGAGACTTCCGCTCTCTGCAGAAGAAATTCCTTCAAAGGTACAAAGACCGCGTTAGCCCCTATCTCTCTATCACAGATCTAGCATCCGAGAAGATGAGGACCAACGAAGAATTTGTACATTTTGCTGACTGTTGGAGGTCGATGGCCACTCGCTTACAGCATGAGCTCTCGGAGTCAGAGCAAGTCAAAATAATCATTTCCAACTCTACTTCGAGGTTCAGGCACATCCTGGCCATGAACCAAATCACCTCCATGGAGGAGCTCTACGACCAGGGACGTTACATCCAGACACATCTGATGGACTCCCCGATCTTAGACTTGTTTAATCAAATTAATCCGAGAAAGAACGGATCAGTGGACGCCATCCACTATCCAGCTCACACCATACAACATCCACATCATATGCCCCTGCGCATACGCTACCTATCTACTACAACATGCCGCCACCCAGGCGTCCGCTGATTCGTCCTCTCCGGACTCAACAACCTCCAACTGGGCCCTACGATGCCCCCATTCAAGAAGAAGCTCATGTGCCCTACGTTGCACCTGCTCCGGCTCCCATGTTGATTCTTGTACCTCCACCACAACGACCTCCACTTCCACCACAGCCTGTTGCTCGGGCTGAGGTTGCCAACTGCCAACCCCCCCAAGAAACCACCTGGTGTTACTGCTGAACCACTCTTATATTTTACCCTTATATTTTGGTGATAACAAAATTTATGATTAATTAAATAGTATTAAATATATTTAATATCATGTTTTCCTAATAAATATAAATTTATTGTCTATCGCTGTGTGTGTTGCACTGAAAAGATAAATCGATGTCTATTCAATATACATCGATTTCTGTTCACAGTGCCACATCGATTTCACACTAACAACGTCGATAAGTTACATAACGATTTGATCGTGTAACGATTCGTTAAGTGAAACAACGATTTGATCGTTCAACGATTTCATCTTTCAATAATTCGATAAGTGAGCATAACGATTTCGGACTCATATCGATTTTATAAGTGAGAACAACAATTTGGTCTCACAACGATTTGTTAAGTGAGAACAACGATTTGCTCTCACAACGATTTGTTAAGTGAGAACAACGATTTTCTCTCACAACGATTTGTTAAGTGAGAACAACGATTTGGTCTCATAACGATTTGTTGATTAAAAACATCGATTTTGGTCTACACAATGATTTCATAAGTGTCACATCGACTTGGTCAATGTAACGATTCGATAAAGCAAACAACAATTTGTTTATAACGATTTGCTTATATCTGTATAATGATCTGGTCAAACAACGATTGCTTTCACTAAACAACGATTTGATAGCCGTATCGATTTGTTAAGTGAAACAACGATTTGGTTACTGCATCGATTTGATAAGTAAAACAACGATTTGATCGTTGTAACGTTCCGATAAAGCAAACAACGATTTGCTCTTTCTCAAACATCGATTTCCTTTATATTTCAAATGTTTTGGCGCTTAATGAAAAGTCAAATATATTCTGACAGAAGATCTTTTTATCTCTCTAGATCTTTCTCTCCTGTCAGACAAAAAGAGCTTACCTACCACTTCTGGGAGACAACAGTAACATAGAGGTAAGAACCTTTTTGACAAAAACACTCTTTATCTAAACTCTTTCTTCTATGTTTATAGACCTCGAAGACCACCAAGTGGCTGACAGTATGAAGAAGAAAAAGAATAGAAAGATCAGCACGACTAAAAGAGTTCCAACGGATCTCTTCAACGGATTTGTTCAAGCCTCTCATATAAAAGATGAAGCAAGGTTGTAGAAGAAAAAAGAGCTTTCCTGAAGATTTTTTCAAGGAGTGTACATCCTGTGAGGAACCTCATCTCCACATACACTCAAAGAAAGAGAGAAGAGCTCGAGCCAAAATCAAGAGAAGCTTTTCATAGCAGAAGTCTTCAAAAGCTTCAAGCCTTCCTCTCTTCACTCTCTCTGTGGTCAGTGTAAATCTGGGGGAGAGTCTGTGGCTGAGAGCTAGAGTTCTTAGTGTTCATCTTGTAATATCTCTTGGTCTGTTCTTTCTTTTCTAAGAAAGACTTCTGTCCAGCTGTAGGACTGTATACATTGTAGAACCTAGCTAGGGGTTTGTGTCTAGCAGAACCGCACTGGGGTTTGTACCAGGAGGTTGGCTTCTTGACCTGTAAGAGAAGTGGGCTGCCTTCTTGCCGGAAAGAGAAGAAGACCAGCTGGGGTGCTGGGTGTTGTATTTTCCTTGAGGGGGACTGTACCCTTGGTTAGTAAAATCCCAGAGGTTGCTTGGGGACTGGACGTAGGACTTCCATGTGGGAAGGGCCGAACCAGGATAAATCCCTTGTGTTATTTGTGTGATTATTTATTTGCTTCCGCACTGCTACTCTTTATCACACTAAACGAACCAAACTTTCAAGTGATAATTTTCTGTGTTTAAGTTTCTATTTCAGATTTCAGAAAACCTATTCACCCCCCCCCTTAGGTTAGCTTGCGGTCGTACCAAAAGGGCCAACAGTTACGATGATGAACCTTCCGAGATCATGTTCATGCACCATTTATCTACCCCTCCCACATTGCTGTCCATATCATTAAACCTTCCACAATTAAGCCTCCACCCACCATTACACAATCATTACACCTCCCACTACGCCAACACCCTTGGCAACCGAACCCGAGCAAATCTTCCCCTTCATACCCATCGTGCCTCCACTGGCCATACAACCTTGCATTACGCCCACCATATCCACCCCCATCCAATGGAGTGGGTGCAAACATTTAAGGAGCTACAAGCGTCAGCAAGAGAAGGAAGCCCCGGGACCTGACATGCTCTTCAAAATCCAAGAACACATCCCTCGCATGCCGGTCATTGTCAAAATACGGGCACATTCACTGAGTGGGAGTCCTCCCCTCCAATCATGGCCGTCAAGAGGCCTTCTAAATTAATGCCAATCATTCCAGCTGCCAACGGTGCCCAATTCACCATACTCATAGAGAACCAAACCCTCCAAGCTCTCATGACCCCTCACACCATTGTTTGGAACCTTCCCACCCTAGTAAAGGGGTCAACCATTCAGATTGTGCTCACGCACTCTAAGGCCAAATCATTGGCACAATCAATTACTCAAGGGGATGTGCCCCCTTCCATATCACATGCTTTACAATCTTTGGACACGGTCCCCACATTGTTGCTTCCAACTTTACCAGTGGAACTCCCCACCTTTTCATTAAACTACACTCCAAGGGAGTTGCCACTGTCGCTTGAAACTCCGATGGAAGTCAATAGCCCTCCAATCATTGAGAGTCGTTCAAACTCTCCGAGAAGAGCAAGATCATCTACTCACTGGGCAAAATTATGAGGAAGTACCTAAGGGTCAACATGTTGATTCCCAAGCGTGAGTCCAAACGCTGGGCAAGGCAAGAAACCAGGAGGCCCCTTCATCTTTTCCATTTTCTTTCCAATCATCTTTTGTGCTGCTTAGCACCTTCCTGTGGGTTCTCCACATTCTCTCCCCATGGGAGGCATTTTATTTTCATTTATTGTACAATCCATCCTCTTGCACTGGGCATCGCGCCCCTTTTTGTACTCCTTACTCTCCCTTCCGTGCCCCTCGTGGCACATCTTCCCATTGTGCCACGCCTGCCACGTCTCCCTTCCGTGCCCCGCGTGGCACATCTTCCCTTCATGCCCCACGTGGCACATCTCCACTTCGTGCCCCACGTGGCACACCTCCTTCCAGTGCCTCACGTGGCACATCTCCCTTCAGTGCTCCACGTGGCACATCTCCTTCTAGTCCCCTACGAGGCACAACTCCTTCTCGTGCCCCATGTGGGCAATCTCCTTCTTGTGCCCCACGTGGCACGTCTCCATCTTGTGCCCCACATGGCACATCTCCATCTTGCGCCCCACGCAGAGCGCCTCCTTTTTGTCCCTCGCGGCCCACTTTTTCCTTTCTCTCCTCTGGGCCATCCGGATTCTCCTCTTTCAGGGCACCGCACCCTCCTTCTTCTCCAATCCCCTCCAGCCCCACCGGAGTCTCCAAAATCTTTCCTCCACTTTCTCCTCGCCGCCTTTAATCGGGTCCTTCGACCCTTCTCGCATTGTTTTCGGGGCTTTAGCCCCCACTTAGTTCTTTAATTCAAATAAAAAATGTAAATTCTTTGTAGCTCGGGAGTCTCACCCCAATGTAGGGCATTCGTCTTTCTTTCGTCCTCCAAACTCTTATGTTGAACTCTTACTATATTTACAATATCAAAAATTTATAAAAAGATGAATATTTCAGCATTGTCATGCTATCACAGCATTTTCATTATGAAAACTCCATGCCATGAGTCTAACCTTCCCTCCTGGGCATCAAGGTTTGCCCTTGGCATGGGCACTTACACACACTTCACGGCGCCCAAAGTCGATTTGCTCCGGTAGATGCCGTCACCGTCACAGCCATGCCTGAAAGGCACAAATGTCTGTTTCTCCTCTTATTCGGCCAAAATATGGGTAGTAGAGGTAGTTTGGGCAGGCAACCAACCAAAGCACTTCGTCGTAAGAGAATGTCCAAAATGGGCAAATCCAAATGACCAATAAAAAATCAAGTCAATACATGTTAAGAGTGGCAAAGTCTCCGCGGAGATCCAAATGGACCCGGTCGTATGCATGCAAAATCAAAATCAACCATCAATGATAAATAGGCTTGGCAAAGAGTGGCAAAGTCCCCGCGGAGATCCAAATGGACCCAGTCGTACGCATGTCCCTACAATCAAAATGGTCATCACTCAAGATTCAAAATAACTCAAAAGCCCTAGTGCTTAATGGGACTGAACCTTCTGATGGTTGTGCCAAGGAAGGAAGTCAAGCCAACTCCTCGACACCCATACCAAGCTTATCTTCAAGTTTTCTTCCCTTCTCCCGCCAGACCCAGTCGCCTTTTCAGGTATGGCTTTGGTAGTAACACTTCAAACCAGTGCAATCAGCCCATGGGCGCCACATTAAAATGCACGCCCTACTCTGGGCATTCTTAATGACACAGGAGGAAACAAGAATCCCTCGCCAGTCAGTTTTTATAACTTTAATGCAGCCATGGCATAGCAATATTTTCAAAATTCAAAAAAAAATCATATATTTCTAAAACTCCAAAAAATCTTATTTCCAAAATTCCAACAAAAAATCAAATACTTCCAAAACTAACAAAAAATTAAATATTTTCAAAAACCACAAAAAATCAAATATTTTCAAAATCCCACAAAATATCAATATTTCCAAAAATTTCAAAAAAAAATCAATATCTCCAAAATCCACAAAATTCAAATATTTCACAAAATCTAAAAAAATCATGATGGTATTGCATATGGCATTGCATCCTATCTGCGCCAGATCGAATCATCCTTCCCCTCCATGGGTTCCTCCCATCCTAAACTCCAACTCCTTAGCCAAAGGATCACTTATCCTCATGGTTAAAACAAACAAATTGAGTGTGCCACATCTGTTGCTGACTACTTTAGCATGCTCCTTGAATGAATGTTGTTTTTTTCCATGATATATGTTTTTCTTGGCTAACGAAGCTTTGAGCGCAGGATCCGAGTTACCTCATCTGACGCGACATCAGGCTGCAGTTGCTACCCCCACCATCAAGTTATCTATATAATATACCTTAGAGCACACTAAGGACCTTGTGGCTCTGAGGAATCTAGGATTGAGTTCCCCTCTATCAAAACATGATTATCCTAGAGGATCCTTAGCCGTATGGATAGACCGTTACGCTTGGCACATGAGGACGACGGACCCATGCATACCCCCCGGTCCTGACTCACGCCATCGTAACAATAATATCCTTGGTTATTTCCTACTCCTTTAACCTATTTTTCTTTTAGCCCAGCATACATGCATATTGAAATCTCAGTGGAATCCACTATTGCAAGGCAATTTGAGGGCCATCCGAACCCAAATTCAAAAGTAATTTGAAATATTCCACTCCGGGTCAAGTACCCAACTCCCTTTGATGTTGCCTCCGGGCTGATTTCCTTAGAACCCCTTGTTTAGGCTTATCCTTTTTATTTTTTACTTTACTCCCAGAGATCCACCTGAGGCAGTGGCAGACGCCCCCGATAGTGAAACCTAACGGATTGTATCCTTAGGTACTTCCCCTTCGCTGGAAGTTGATCTCTCCTTCTCTCCCCAAGATCCACCTGCGGCAGTGGCAGACGCCCCCAATGGTGAACCTAACGGATTGTGTCCTTACGTACTTCCCCGACGTTGGAAGTTGATCTTTTTTTTCTTTCCTTTTGTGCCCCACGCGGCACCTTTCCTTTCTTATCACTTTCCTTGTCCAAACATTTGTTTCTTTAGGTCTTCTTCCTGGTGGTGATTTCCTTGGTGTTGGTGAAAGACTCTTATCAGGTGGCAGTCACCAACGATTAACGTGTCTATTTTTCACCTTGGCGTCTACTTTTTAGTCCGCTCCCGCTTCACTCCACTTCGCTACACTTCATTTATTTTATTTCATTACACTCCATTTCACTCCATTGCATTCCACTTCGTGTCCCTCCGCTTCGCTCCCCTGCAAAGCAGACGCCAAGGCGTGGCAGCTGTAGACACGCGAATTCGGCTCCACTGCGGGCAATTTCATATTGCGCCATAACGCCACAAATGGCCCTCTTTTTGCCTTGAAAGAGTGTTTTCCCCATCATTCTGGATCACCCCCATTCTTCTCCAGTGCTTCCCCTTCATTTCAGGGCCCCTCGGAATCATAGGCATAACATTTCATGTCGCGACAGGTATGGCAGCCGCGTCTCTAAACGCGTCCAGTACACCGGACGCAATTCAGGATACCTTGGCTTAACACGACGCCTTCTAGGGCGCTACCTTAACGCAGCAGGAAAGTCGGCCGTGACTATACGCTTAATGCGTCGGCCCTGTACGACGCGACAATGAACTCCTATTTTATTTACGAAAACTGCCTTCATCATGAACACGTCCGCCATGGGTGATGATAATTGCAAAATTTTCATGTTAAATTTCATACATTTAGTTAATTTTAGACGTCAGTTGTCCATAAATAACGTGCCGTTTGATTTTAATTTTCATTCTATTCATGTATAATGGGTTAGAATACACATGTTAGATTTTCATTTAATAAGTCATTTCTTTCAGATTGACTAATTAGGTTCACTTGGAAAATAAAAGATATTTGTAATAAATATTATATATAAATAAATTCTTGTTACAATAATATTTTTGTAAATATTTTTAGTAGTAATAGGTATGAGTTTGTAAATAAATAAATTTTTAAACAGTTTTTAATACCTCAGCCAATCTATCATACCACACACCTTTCTCTCATCTCACCAGATCTAGCCACGCACCCCATTAAACCTTTATTTTCCTTTCCACCGATGGACGAAGGCAGAAGCTGTTGGAAGCAGCTGGAAGCAAGGCGGCTGGAGCTCGCGTGCGCAGTAGCGGATGGTGTGCACAGATGGTGGATCTCCTGTGTGCGAAGCAGGAAGCGCAGAGGAGGCGGTGTGCGGCACGAGCTGGCGATGATGCGGAGATGGAAGCAGTATCCCGTGCGAAGCAGCTCGTGCGCAGTGGGCAGCGGGCGATGGCGCGGCAAGGTTGGGCTCGCAGGGAGCTGGTGCTACTGGGCCGTACGCGGCAAGGTTGTGTACGGCGCGCTGGAGGTGGGCTTCGGTGTGTGAAGCTGGAGGCGCAGTGCTGGAGGCGGTGGGACCAGGGGCTGCTGAGGTGGCGGCGGCATTTACTGCTGGAGCTGGGGCACTCAGGCGACCTGAGTTGTGCGGCGGTCCTAGGTGCAATGCGGCGGTGCGAAGCAGAGACTTGTGAGGAGCTTGTGTGAAGCCAGAGGCTGGTACGTGCGGATAAGAGGCGGGCTGATCGTGTGGAGCTGGTGGCTGATCTGGAAGCAGAGGCCATGGCACCTATATAAGGACCCAAGGTCCTCAGGTTTTGGGGAGTTCGGATTTTTTGGGGGTTTTTAGTTTTTATTTCTTCTGTAAAGGGCGGGGAGAGGTAGACAATTTAGCTTTGTTCTTTCTTTCTGTATTCAGCATTTCGAGGGATTCTTTTTGTTGAGCATTTTGTGATAGTTCTTTCTTTTATTATGTTCTTCCAAAGGGCTTCTGCAATTTATTGAGTTTTTTCTTTTCTTCGTTGCTATTGTTTGCTGCTGGGAAGGGATTTGGGCATTCTGGGGGAGCATTGGAGTTCGACTCCAGGAGATGGCGATTGGGGTATTTTGTTTGGGTTCTTCTTCTACTCTTTTGTGAGGATTGGAGAGGCACTTCTTTCGTTTCTTCTGTGAGAGCTGTAAGCATCAGGGGTTTTGTTCTTCTAGAGGAGAGAAGATTTTTTTTTCTTTTATATGTTCAGCATTAGTTCAATATGGGGAGATGGAGTTTATAATTTTTTTGCTTTGATTTCTTCTTCTTTGCTGTTAGCTGTTGGTTGGGGAGATCAGGTGTTCTTCAATTCTTATGTAAGTATTTCTGAAGAGTTCGACATTTGGGAGTTTGAATTTTGTTTCCATTCTTCTATCATTGTTCAGATCTGTGTAGTTCAGTATTTTTAGATTGTTCAGCATTTGGGAAGCTTACGATTGTTGCTGTCATTTCTTCTGTGTTAATTTCCTTTCTTCTGTGCTGAGGAGTTCAACATTTGGAAGACAGGAATTCTTGCTTTTCTGCTGGGATTGTTCTGGAGAGATCGGAGGCTTCTTCTTACTGCTGGAAGGGAATCGAAGGGAGCATTTGACATATCAAGAGTTTGATGTTACAGTTTTAATTTCCTTTACTGTTGTCTTACCGATTCATTAGACTATGAGAGTATAGAAATCTGTTGTGTTTCTTCTTACTGTTTTGAAGCTGATTGCATTTTACTTCCCTTTTATTCTTCATCCCTTGAGCTGTGAGGGTACAATGTTGTGTTCTTTGGAGAATTACAATTGTTAATTGTTCATCCCCTGTGCTCCAGGGGTACATTGATTTGAAAGTTTTCTTTTGAAGATTTCTGTTCTGCCATCTTTTCTTTCTTTTGAGTTCCAGATCATTTCGAAAACTGGAGGTTGCATCCATGTGTCGCAATGTGTTCTTTGTCTGGTTCGATTTGTTCATCCCAGTCATTTGAGAATTTTTAGTTCAGATTTCTATCTATCATTTGATCCCTCTATTGAGAGGGTACATTGATATCCTATACCGGTCGCCAGTGGCCGAGACAGTCGCCGACGACGCCTCTCGGATTTTGTCATCCGACGATCCCTGCGCGTGGTACCATGACGGATCCAACCCCACCGGCGGCATAAGGAAAGCCAATGTCCTTCATTCGCTATTCATGGCATGTCCAGCTGCCATGCGCCCTCGTTAGCCTAGCATGCCTGATATGGAAGGATTCTGGGTCTCGGGCCATGAATCGCGTCCCACTATAGCTGGCAAACGCTAGCTGTGATCCGGAGGGTCTCCCGTGATCGCGCCCCCTGCCATGAGACCTCTCCTAGGCATTCCAGGGAAACCGTGGATGCAAGTGGGCAACTTACAACGTCCCACCCCGGCAAGGCCCCCTCTAAAATGAAAAGGGACACGATAGGAAAAGGTACGCCATTGGCAACACTAGACTTTCCCCTCTAGTCTTCTACTCTTCTAACTGGGCGTCGGAGTGTCTTCCCACCGAGGTGACTCGGTGGTCTTTGCAGGCCGGAGTTCCGCTAGCCCTCACCGGACGACACCGGCCATCGCCTCGGGGCCCATCCAGATTGACTCCGGTCAATCCCCTTTGCTATTGCAGCAACATTTACGCCGTCTGTGGGAACCTTCAGACAAAAAGGCTTCACCCATGGCTCCCAAGAGAAGGCGGTCGCTCGTTCGTCCGTGATGAGATCCTCCCCACTATCGTGGTTGAAGGAGTTGCGGGGGGACAATTCGTGAGCAGGAGAGTAGGGCTCGACTACGTCATCGCGCCTGGATCGAGTCGAGCAAATGCTTGCAAACCTCCAGCAAGTATTGGTGAGAATGGAGTAAAACCAGCATGCGCCCCCGGCGCACGGTGAAGCCTTGTGCAGTCCGCAGTTCCAACTGCAGAGGTACAAGGTGGTCTTGGAAACGCCGACCCCAGGAATGCACAGCCTACTATGTCAGCGAGTCGTGCCAAAGACTAGCGCCCCCCATAGGTCGCAGTGGCGCAGAGCCCCCAGCAGGCCGACGTCCATCACCAGCGATTCCAGTAGTCCCAGCGGAGCCTGTGGTGAGGACCGACGTCGTCGATCTTTTCTCAGCCGATCCACCCTGGCGCCGACGAATGTTTGGGCAGTTGACCCTCGGTGGAAAGATGATTTCCATTTCCATGAGATAATGGAAAGATAGAAGCGCTGCAGCGGGGTACGCACACCCCCTCAGTGGCAACGCTCCTGGCAACCTCACCTTTCATCGAAGAAGTCATGTCGGCACTTATACCGGATAAGCTGTAGCTGCCGAAGTTTAGGCGCTACAATGGGACGACGAACCCTATCCATCACCTCGACCACTTCCAGGGGTAGGTGGAAATGGTAAATATCACTGACGTATTAAAGTGTCGTGCTTTCATGTCAACACTGGATGATGCAGCATTGCAGTGGTTCAAGTCGCTTCCCTCCCGATCGATAGCTAGCTTCGCTGACCTGGCACAGCGATTCTTAGACCACTTCTACAATATAGTGCAGCATTCATTGTGCACCGACGACCTTTGGCTCGTCTCGCAGAAGGAAGGTGAGATGTTTCGGGACTTTGTGAAGAGGTTCCAGCTGGAGGTGATGAAGGTAGTAGATCTGGACCTGAGGACGGCGGTCAACATTCTGACAAGGGTGTGCTCGAACGCCCTGTCGTGGTGTCTATCGCTAAAAACCCCCCTAAGGCCCTTTCCAACCTACTTTTCCAGAATGCAGAAGTACGTACGGTTGGAGTCGACGCTCGGCGCCGCGGGAAGGCTCGGTCAGCCACCGAGCAATGTGCGGCAAGCATGGAACCAAGCACGAAGAAGCCCAAAAGATAGGAGTCGCACGGCGAGAAGCGACAGGAGGCGGACCAAAGAGAATCGGATCGTCGCCCAGATCCGGATCGCCGCCTCGACGAGTACCCGGCGTGTTAGGGACCTGCCCCGCTTCGGGAGGTTGCCTTCCGAGATTCTCCCCATTATCAAGAAGCTGCCAGAGTTCAGGCGACCCGAGCCCTTGATGAGGCCGCCATCTGGATGAGGAGCCGACCTCTACTATGAATATCACAAGGGGTATGGCCACCTCACCGACCAGTGCAGAAGCCTCAAGATGGAGATTGCTAAAATGCTGAAGAGAGGACTTATCGGAAAAGACGTCGTCGACGGTCGCACGAAGGAGCGTACACCCGATGACGACAGGGAGGCGCATAGAGGAAAGGGGGCCGTCCTGGTCTTGGTAGGAGGCTCGGTGGGTGGCAGCGATAGCGGGAGAAAATGGAAGGCTTACGCAGCGGCCACAAGTAGCAATGTAAGCCAGCCGTGTCTCAAGGACGGAGCGGTCATCACCTTTTCCGACACAGATGTGGTCGGGGTGAGTCTCCCCCATGATGACATGTTGGTTATTCATGACTCGATCGATGGGTATGATGTACATTGTATCCTTGTCGATATGGAGCCACGCCCGATGTCTTGTTTTATGACTGCTTCGTAAAATACCAACTAAGCTCCGACCACAAACCGGTCGCAACTCCACTGTTCGGTTTTAACGGGGCACCTGTCAACGCCGAAGGATCAATAAGCTGAAGGTAACCTTGGGCACCCGACCTGGCATGTAAACCGTCAAGGCCGACTTCCTTGTGGTAAAAGTAAAGTCGGCGTACAACGCGATCTTCGGTCGGGCTCTTAGGGAAGTTTGGAGGGGTCCCTTCAACCTATCATCAGAAGTTGAAGTTCTCGACCCCCGGTGGGATTGGCGAGGTCGTGGGAAACCAGACCGAGGCCAGGCGATGCTATCTAAATTCAATAAAAGCAAAGAGCCGGCAGTTGCTGAGTATGTGCCCATCTCTGATGAAAATTTTGCAAGATACGAGCCCGTCGAGCAAACCCGGTAGGTAGAGTTTGCCAAACGGGAGCTTGGTGGTCGGCTGCGAGCTAGGGGTGTTGGGCGAGGTAGTCGTCGACTTCCTCAAAGGAACATCGTGATGTCTTCACCTGGGTCGGATGACGACCTAACCGGTATCGACCGGATCATTCAGCACCACTTGAACGTGAGCACCGAGGTGAGACGTTTCGACAGAAGAAGAGGCCATTGTCGGCTAGCCGCAGAAAGCGGTCGATGACAACCTGGCGAAGTACTTGCGGGTAGGGACCGTCCGAGACACGTTCTATCCGGAATGGGTCGCGAATGTCGTCCTGGTGCGTAAAAGCAAGTGTAAGTGGAAAATGGGCGTGGACTTCAACCGACCTAACAAGGCGTGCCCCAAAGATAGCTACCCTCTACCTCGCATCGACCAGCTCGTCGACTCCACGGCAGGGCACGAGCTCCTTAGCTTCCTCGACGCATACTCGGGGTCCACCAAATCAGAATGGCACCTGACGACGAAGAGAAGACATCGTTCATCATGGAAAAAGGTCTATACTGCTTCACTCAAATGCCATTTGGGTTCAAGAATGCGGTGCAACGTACCAGCGCTCATCAACATGATGTTCGAGGAGTAGATCGGGAAGATGACGGAAATATACATCAACGACATGCTGGTAAAGAGCCGAAGAGCTAAGGACCACAATCCGCGACTTGACCGAGACGTTCGAGGTGCTTCGGTGATTCGGGATGAAGCTCAACCCCGAGAAGTGTGTTTTTCGACGTACGCCTGGGAAATTCCTCGGCTATCTCATCTCAAACCGAGGAATCGATGTCAACCCCGATAAAATACAAGCCATCATGGACATGACCCCCCGAGAACGAACGATAGGAGTTACAACGGCTCAATGGTAGGGTAACTGCTTTGAGCAGGTTTATGTCCAGGTTGGCAGAGAGATGCAGACCTTTCTTCGAAGTGTTGAGAAGATGGAATTTGAGTGGACCGAGGATTGTGAGGAGGCCTTCAACGACCTCAAAGAACACTTAGCACACCTGGCCAACATTGAGCAGCCGCTAGTCGGGAGGAACTACTACTGTACCTATCAGCAACAACATATTCAATCAGCTCAGTGCTCGTGCGGGAGGAGAATCGCAACCATCTTCTGTGTGTACTACAAAACAAAGTGCTACGAGGAGCCAACAGCGTTACACCGACCTTGAAAGTTGCGTACGCACTCATTATGGATTGAGGAGGCTACGCCCATATTTTCAGGCGCACAAAATCATCGTCCTCATCGACGTCCCCATCAAGCAGTCCTCGCCTGACCCAGGTCTCAGGGAGGTTGGCCAAGTGGCCATAGAGCTCGGGGAGCTCGACGTCACGTTCAAACCTCGGGTCGCATCAAGGCTCAAGCCCTGGCTGACTTCTCTCTGAAGGGACGATAAGAAAGCCAGAAGAGGAGGAAGCGGACGACGAGCGCTGGAAAGTATTCGTCAATGGAGCATCAAATTCACAAGGAAGAGGGGCAAGAGTGGTCCTCCATTCACCTGATGGGTTTGTCTTAAGGTATGCAGTTTGTTTTGGCTTTGGGGCTTCTAATAATGTGGCAGAATATAAAGCTGTTATCTCAGGGCTAAAAAGGGCGAAATCCCTCGGAGCAAAAGGTCTCTGTTTTCAGTGACTCTCAACTGGTCGTAAGCCAGGTGATGCGTGAGTTCGAGGCTAAAGAAGCGAAGCTTGCGTCTTACATGGCCGAGGTCCATCGGCTGCTCACGGAGTTCGATTCGGCCGAGTTGTTGAAGATCCCGTTGGGCAGAGAATTCATAGGCTGGACACGTTTTCCAAATTTGCGTCATCATCGGCAGAATACGGTCGTCTGTTCTAATAGAGGATCTCAGCGAACCATCTGCAGTGGACAAAGAAGTATTGTGCGCCAACACCACTGACAACCTGGATGACGCCGCTGATCGATTTCGTCAAAAGCAGACTGCTTCCGATGAACCGGTGAACCGGCAAGACAAAGAGGTGAGCCTCGAGGTTCTTCCTCATCGGCGAAGATTTGTATAGAAAGGGCTTCAGCTATCCGCACCTCCGCTGCGTCGGCCCGGGTCAAGCCGAGAAAATCATCGGCGAAGTTCATGAAGGAACGTGCGGAAGCCATGCAGGTGCCCGGTCTCTTGTCAGAAGGATTACCCTACAAGGTTATTGGTGGCCGACTATGTTAAAAGACATCGAGAGATATGTTCAAAAATGTCGTCAATGCCAACTCTTCGGCAAGATCAACCGACGACCGCCAGCTGAGCTCACCCCATTGACTTCGCTGTGGCCATTCGCGCAGTGGGGTATGGACATCCTCGGGCCTTTCCACCGGCGACAGGCCAGAGGAAGTTCATTATAGTCAGTGTGGATTATTTCACCAAATGGTGGAGGCCGAGCAATTAGCATGAATCACTGACGCTAATGACTGGGGTTTTGTTTGGAAGAATATTGTATGCAGGTTCGGCATCCCCAGAACAATCATCACCGACAATGGCAAGCAGTTCGACAACGCCCGCTTTCGGTGAAACTGCTCAGCCCTAGGGATCGACCACCACTTCTTGTCACGCCCCGATATTTAGCAGCGGAATAAACACCGGGGGACTTGACGATACAAACAGACGTATCATAGTTGAATAGCGCAGAGTCACAATTGAATAAATAACACTTTTCATAATAACTCATCAAAGGTACTCTTTATTTCATTCATTCAACTAGATACAACCGTACATAAGAAAGAACCACTAAAGGATCCATTATTCAAATGAAACTTCCAAAAAAGTTCAGTACTACATAGACTACTCAATTGTTTATTTCTAAACTATCTCTACTCATATGGCGGGTGCTCTTCATCTTGCCCTACCCCATCGGACTCCACTGGTTCTTCATCACTTCCTGAAAAAGGGTAGGATGATAGGGTGAGCAAACTAGCTCAGTAGGATTTACATCTCAATATGGTGCGGGCACTAGTATACATGATTACCATATTAAAGGCAAGATATAACATGATGACAATGCATGCATACTAACAATCGAATAGAGAATAGAACAGATATCATATCAACAGACCAAATGTTGATTGCATATACAATAGACAGATATTTCAAGAGTAGAATCGTATCAAAGAGATTGGCCATATTCAGACAGATATCATGCGTTCACATGATCAGACATATCATATCAAATCTTATCATATCAGATCAAATCAAACTTATCATATCAAACAAAGGCACATTCACACAAATCTTGCATCCGTATCAGTGCCATGCCACGCACCACAAGTCCATACTCCCACGATTAAAAAGTACATTGGGGTGCTCCTCCCCAGACCAGACAGGGCCCCTATTGCACAAGCATTGGTTCAAATTTGGACCGGAGTCCCACATTGTGCCAACAAATAGATTCATATTTTATGGCCACAGAGTTTCAATAACAAGCTCGTAGTAAAAGAAACATGATCATCATAGAGTCAATGTATGACAAATAGCTCAGAGAACAAGGCATGATAACGACGTATCTTATATTTCATAATTCATTAATGTCTTGACATGAGGATGTTTCAAAAGACAGATCATATGCAGAACATGTGCTCTCAATTTCCCAAGAAGGGTGTGCCTATTCATGCCAATACGTAAGTGACGAATTACAGATCTTTCCTATCATGTATGCAATTGACAATGATTATTTTGAACAACCGGAAAACATAAATTATTGAAACTCATGCAAATTATGACATTAACTCCACTAGCAAGTTCATACCAACATGTATTCATCCCCACATTAATATCATATTCTTATCTTATCAATTGACAATAAACAAGATCACAAGATAATCCAATGGATATAAGATCAATCACAATTACACATTAGAATCATATTCATATCATTACTATTTTTCAATGGGTTGATTTATTTTAGGTCCATGCATACCATATAATATCATACACATGCTAGTAGACATCATGAAATGATCAGACCCAAATTATGTAATTTTTTTTGTAAGGGTAGTGTCGACACACCCCTTACTGGTGTCGACACAATGCTTCAAACACAAGACAAAATAATACAAAACTGGTCAAGTAGTGTCGACACTAGTTCAGGTATGTCGACACAGTGCTTCAAATGCAAGGCAAAAAGGTCAGGTAGTGTCGACACTAGTTCAGGTGGTGTCGACACTAAGACAGCTCCCAGAACACCTTCTGGCCAATCTGGACAGTGTGTCGACACTAGCCCAAGTGTGTTGACACTAGAGGCCTTCCCAGAACCACCTTCGGGGCTATTTTGGGGACAGTGTGTCGACACTAGCCCAAGTAGTGTCGACACTAGTGCCCGTTCAGAACAAAACTTATAGGTCATGTTGAACCCGAAAACACATCTCATGCAGTGGTTTACTTACCCCGCTTATAACTCTCTAACGAATGACATTTAGACAAAACATTCAGCATGAAAGATGATGAGGACCACTATTAGAAGAACGTTGATGTTGGCGGTTTGATCAAATTCAGTCCTGAATCCGAGAAAACATATGAAGAACAAAAAGTCAAGTGCAGCCCGAAATCGCAGTATCCTGCAGAGACTCTCTCACCATGCTCATAACTCTCTAACGAAAGACTTTTGGATAAAATGTCCAACATAAAAGATGATCGTGCTACAATTAGAAGAGCTTTCATGAATAAAGTTTAGTCAATTTCGGTCTCGAATCACGTGCATAATACAAAGAACGGGAAAAGCCCTAATGTGCGAGGACTTCGGGAAAACTACGAATACACAACGTATACTCCATGAAAACTAGTCAAAACAAGTGCAAATGATCCTAGACTCAAAGAACTACATGATGGTGTTGTTTTCTTTAATCTTGGCCTGAGAACACCTACTTTGAATGCTAAGAACTCTCTGTAGATTTTTGGTTGATGCAGAGCGAGGTTGAGGAAGACCACGATTTTCTCCAGCCGTTTCTCCCACTTCCCCAGCA
Source organism: Colocasia esculenta (assembly GCA_014218235.1). NCBI lineage: Eukaryota > Viridiplantae > Streptophyta > Magnoliopsida > Alismatales > Araceae > Colocasia > Colocasia esculenta. The sequence continues at coordinate 23,621,399 of CM024760.1, read as the reverse complement.
CTCCAAACTTGCTACTCTCGACCCCAACTTGTTCCTAAACCTTCCCCACGAGTTTAGGACGAGTTCTTATAGTTTTAGGGTGTAGTTAAGAGTCCTAACGAGACTAGGAAAGGGGCTACGAGTTCTGTTTCCCACTTCCCACAAAATCTGGGATTCTCTCACCCAAAAGAGGTAGCAAAGGTTTAGGAAACACCCATCTTAGAGTTGGGTCCGGTTTGGCTTACCTTCATGACTAATTACCTTAATTTTAACCCTAACTTGCCCTCTCCAATTATGGCATATTTACATACCCAAATTTCTTGGTAAATCCTGTCTTAGTTCATTTATTTCCTTGGCCAAATGTGCTCCATTGGCCCAATCTTGTTAATGGGTCATTAATACATGGTATTGGAAGTCTCTCCAATATGTTTATGTAATTTATCCCCCTTTGTTTCCAAAATTTTTAAATCACCAAATTTTCGGGGTGTTACACTCTCCTCGGTCTCCCACCCCCAATCTAATGGGTTGGCCGAGGTGATGAATCGGACGATATTGGACGGGCTAAAGAGAAGGCTAGAAGACCACAAGGGACGATGGACGGACGAACTCCTCCACGTTCTGTGGGCATACTGCACGACGCCATGGGAAGCAACCCAAGAATCACCTTACGCCCTAGCCTTTGGGGTAGAAGCCGTTATGCCGGTGGAGATGCTCGCCCCTTCTGGGAGAATCCTCGGCTTCAACCATGAGACAAATGGATCCTCTCTCCGCGCCGAGCTGGACCTGATCGAGGAAAGCAAGGGAAGGCGTCGGTAAGAATCGAAGCTTACCAACGAAGGGTAAGAGAAGCTCGACAGAAACGTCAAACAGAAAAGCTTCGGAGTCGGAAGCCTAGTCTTAAGAAAGCTATCCATTTCAGACCCTAGGTCAGCTAGTGGGAAGTTGTCGGCCGCCTGGGAGGGACCCTACCAGGTTTCAGAGGACCTCGGCCACGGCACTTATCAGCTTGAACACCTCAGCGGAACGGCCCTCCCGAGGACATGGAACGTCGAGGACCTACGAAACTATTACGCTTGAATTAGAGAAGAACGAAGTCGCTTCGGCACTCTCTTTACGAGGTCGCTTCGGCACTATCATTTAACGAGGTCGCTTTGGCACTCTATCGTTGTATGAGGTCACTTCAGCACTCTATCGTTTTACAGGTACAAGGTCGCTTCGGCACTCTATCATTGTACGAGGTCACTTCGGCACTCTACCGTTTTACGAGGTCGCTTCAGCACTCTATCATTTACGAGGTTGCTTCAGCACTCTTTCTAATAAACGAGGTCGCTTCGGCAGTCTATCTATATACGAGGTCGCTTCGGCACTCTACCTACGTACGAGATCATTTTTTAATGTCTATGGAACTGAACACCTCGGTACATTGCTCGCCAGCATGCGGCAGACCAATCGGCCAAAAAACACATCGTCTACAACCCCTCATGAACCAACTAGTTCTCGGCCACAACTTTGTCGGTCGCCTCGACATATATCTCGTCAGCTGCTTGGACATCGCCTCGTCGACGACTGCTGCCGCGCCGCCTCTTCCTTGGCATCTTCCCTAGTTGCGCAAGCTTCCGAGAGGTCAAGATTAGGAAACAGCTCGGCAACACGACTGAGGCAATCATTATAGCCTTCCTGGTAAAGGCCGCTAATCTCTTCTGCGAGCTCCTCGGACGTACGATACTCCTGTATCGCCTTCTCACGTTCATGCCGCCACGAGTTGGGCCATCTGCTCCCGAGACAGTTTGTGCGACGCTATCTCGTCGGCGAGAGCCACATTCGTGGCTTGGAGCGCTACCTTCTTGGCTTGAAGGGCAGTGTCTGTGGACTCCAACGCCGCCCGAAGTTCGCCCTCGGTCTTCTTCGCCTCCTCAGCATCCTTCTGTCGGAGGCCTTCTCTGAAGCAGCAAATGCTTCAGCTTCGGCTACCCCGCTTATCCAAGGACACCCTCTTTACTTCGGCCCGATGCACGAAGGCGTCAAAGGTTGACATCTGTGCCAAGACCGAGGAGTAGAACTCGCTGATCAGCCTTCTTGGGGACTTTCCGAGAGCCTCCGCCTTCAGCTCCGCAGGGACCGAGGTCTGCCCCCAGTTGACCGGGTCAAGGGGCACCTTGATCCAAGCTGGATCGGGGAATACTACCGACGGGGGCGGCGCCGAGCATTGAGGGTGCTTCGTCGGCCTCTCCTCGACTTCTAACTGTGAGGCGGCGGCCTTCGAGCTGTCGTTCTCTTTCCCCGTTGGGCCAGCAGGAGCCTCGGATCTCTCCAAAGGGCGTTTCTTAGGGCATTTCTTGTCCTGCCGAGCCCGAGCGAGGTCGCCAGTGAAGGCCCCTCCCTTACCTTGCGCGTAGGGGAGGTCACATTAGCCATCACTACAGAAGAACCAATCAACGTGTCAGTAAGCATCAAGGGAACTAGAGGAAAATACAGAGACAAGGAGATGACGACCTTCTGATCCTTCAGCAATCAGCTCGAGCATACGTCGGTTGGTTCAACCAGGTCAGGTTTTTCTGCTTCCCGTAGGTAGAGAAATCCAAAGCTCAGATTTGCTAAAAGCTTGGGCGGCCCAACGCCTTACTCCAGACGTCGACCTCTGACCACTCGGTCGGAAAAGCCAACCAGAGGGAGAATATAGGAAGATGAAATTCCTCTTCCATCCATGAACAGGTGATGGGAGGCGATTAAGAATTTGTCATCCTGCCCGAGCTGAGAGATAAAGCCAGTCGCCGAATCACTTTACGGAGAAGCAATAGAAGAAGAGGCAAAGAGTCGGGGACACACCAGCCGATACACATACAGCCAGAAAACCGACGACTGTATGCCACGAGTTTGGCGCCAGTTGAGAGGGGGCAGCGCCGAGCTCAAGAGCAAAGCTATGATGAAAGGGTGGAAAGGGAAGCGCAAACCAGCACGAATCGCCTCAGAGTAGATGCAACCCCCCCCCCCCCCTTCTAGAACGTAATGGGCTCGAAAGTGTTTGTTGGCGAAGAACACGACATCATCCGAAAGGGAGCGGCTCAAATGTTTCCTAACCTAGCAGAATGTTACGGAGTTCATTTCGCACCACGCGTCGACGACATTGTCGGCCAGACGGCGATCCCCCGAGGTATGGGCGGAAGGGGCGTGAGGAACATAGCCCCTAGGTTGAACCTTCAAAATGAAGCCCTTCTCTACCGGACCGTAAACAAAGGTACCAGTGTTCTGATCATATGAGGAAGGGTCCTCACTATCCGTCCTAGAGGAAGACTCCCTACGAGAAGACTGCGACTGCGAAAGGCTCATTGCTTACCTCTAAGGAGAGCAAGCAGGGTTGAGCCGACGGCGCGTCTACAGCGACGAGGTAAGGCATAGCATCGGAAGATCGCTCCGCAGTTGCTAGGAATCGCCCTCAGGAAGGGGAGCAGGCACCCCCATCTCCACGACGCTCCGCCTATTTATAGGCTCGACGACTGACCCCGATCAAACGATCAAAAGCGTGCCGAAAGCTCTGGACGGACAAGACGTCGCCACGCATCAGAAGCCCATCAGGCGGGAGACAATCACCCAGATCCGCAACGTCTTTCTCTATTAAGAGGTATCATCATTAGTAGGGAAATCGAGGCGATCATGCGGCGATTGACCTCTCAAATTCGCCATGAAAGCGCACGAGCGTAACCGCCCACCGCAACCTCCAGAATCATTATGTCAGAAACATACCCGAAGTCGGCGCAAACAGGTGACAGAACCGGCATCGAAATGTACAAACAGCCAACAGATAGGAAAAACATAGGTGTTGGTCCTGCTTGGCTTCTCCTCGGACCGTGTACTCGCTCCGACGAGAAGCTGGGGGGCTAATGATACTGGTCGCCAGTCGCCGAGACGGTCGCCGACGACACCTCCAGAATTTTGTCATCCGACGATCCCTGCGCGTGGTACCACGACGGATCCAACCCCGCCGCGGCATAAGGAAAGCCAAGGTCATTCATTCGCTATTCATGGTATGTCCAGCTGGCCTTGCGCTCGTTATCCTAGCATGCCTGATATGGAAGGATTCAAGGATCTCGGGCCATGACATCGTGCCCCACTATAGCTGGCAAATGCTAGCTGTGATCCGAAGGGCCTCTCGGTGATCGTGCCCCCTGCCATGAGACCTCTCCTAGGCATTCCAGGGAAACCGTGATGCAAAGATGGGCAACTTACAATGTCCAACCCCGGCAAGGCCCCTCTATAAAAGAAAAAGGGACACGACAGGAAAAGGTACGCTATTGGCAATACTAAACTTTCCCCTCTAGTCTTCTACTCTTCTAACTTGGGCGTCGGAATGTCTTCCCACCGAGGTGACTCGGTGGTCTTTGCAGGTCGGAGTTCCGCCAGCCCTCACCGACGACGACACGCCATCGCCTCGGGGCCCATCTAGATTGACTCCGGTCAATCCCATTTGCTATTGCAGCAACAATATCAATCCTCTTTTAATTTCAATTCAATTTGTTCTTTCATGAAGTTTGATCTGTCAAGATTGTGAGGGATTTGGTCGGTGTTGTTTACATATTTACTTTTAATGTAGTGTTGTTAGAGTGTTCAAAAAGTAGATTCTTAAGTCAAATTCTATTCAGCCTCTCTGTGGATATGACATGTTCTCACCACTCTATTAGTTCATTTTTACTATTTTAAGTTTGTGAGACAGTTTAGAGAGGTGAGCATATTGACTTGTGCAAGGAACTCTAGACAACGAAAGTGCACAATCACAATGCCGCGTTCATCTTGGCGCCGTTGCCAGGGAGGCATTAGAGTTTGATTTAAATTTGCTTTCATTTTATTTTATTTGCATTGGGCTTTCTATTGACTTGTTATTGGGATTTTCATTTCAGATTTGCACATAAGAAGGAACATGGAGGTTGGGCTTGACATTTGAGCCCATTGGAGAGGAGAGCTTGCTAATTTCTTTTCTCATTTTCCTTTAATTCAGAATTTTAGATAGAGAGTGTGAGTGAAATTTGTAGTGAGGATTTCATATACTCTCTGTGCATGTACAGAGATTTCTTTCTAGTTGGCATGTAATAATCGGCCTTTTTTGGTGGTTTGTGTGGTTTGGAGTTAGTTTATAGTATCACTTTATATTTTCTTAGTTAAGTTTCATTTCATTTAGTTCAAAAAATCAAATAAAATTAAAAAATCTCCAAATCGTTCTTTCATGTAAGCCGTTTTTTGCAAATAAAAATTTCATCTTAAGATTAGAATCACTTATTTTAGGACATTCATCATTTTAATTGCCATTTGAATTCCACTTATTTTCTTGCATTGAAGAGTGCGGGGGAAATGTAAGATTTCTATCTCTTGTTTCATGCATTAGACTTAGCATTAGAAAATCATTGTTTGAACTTGATTTGTGCATTTCACATTTGTAAAAGGGACTGCTTAAGGACATCACCCTTTAAAAAAATAAAGATAAGGTGAGGGATTTCATCACCCTTTCCTTTGCCCAAAAATTTTTTCACATTCTTGCATTTGCCTAAACTTTAATAAAAATCAGTAGACTTGGCCCTAGGGTTCATAATTAGATTTATCCTTTCTTAATTCTAAACTTCTCTTTAAGTCTGGTGTCTAGGATTAGAGGTTAAAAAGCTTATGCTTAAGTGAGCGAGAGGTTATTTAATTGGGTCCTTGCGAAAGCAAGGGGGCCTCCCTCTACTCCACCTCTTACCTGGCCGGTACAAGAAGAGTTAGGATTGGGTTTAAGCAAGTATAAATCCAATTTTGAGAAAAATAACATAGGTCCAAGGAACACTTAGTGTTTAGGTTAATTTGTTTTGAAATGTTGTTTGTTTGTGTTTGTTCATAAAATTCATCAAATCAATAAAATTTAAAAGTTCAAAAATCATAAATAGAAGGCTTTTCAACTGTGCATGCTTGGTAGACGCTCCCTAAACTTAGATTTGGCTCAACCTATAGACGAGATCGAAAGATTCTTTCATAGGATGGCCAACCAAACCAAACCAAGTTGCTAGGAATGTAAAGAGGTCGCACCCAGACAGATGAAGGAGTATTTTATTCCTTCTGATTATCAACCTGCTACTTGCATCAGGCCGGAAATTCTGCAATCATTTTGAAATCAAGCCAGGAACCATTCAAATGTTGCCATCTTCTATGGCAATCCCAATGAAGATCCCTATAAGCATATAGATGAGTTCCTAGAGATTTGTTCCACTGTCAGGATCCAAAATTTCACTGAAAATGCCTTAAGACTGACCCTATTTCCATTCTCTTAAAAGATAAGGCCAAACATTGGTTAGGAACCATAGGGAGAACCATTAGAACATGGCCAGAAATGCAGCAGAATTTTTGAAGAAATTTACCCCATTGGCCGCACTAACACCATGAGAAGAGCAATAACTGGATTCTCCCAACACCCGGAGAGTTAATGCATGAATCATGGAGAGATTAAAAGAGTTGCTTAGAAAATGTCCCCACCATGGTCGTCGAGGTGGCAAATAGTCCAAGCTTTTTATGAAGGTCTGACAGAATCAAATAGGCAGATGGTTGATGCCTCGTGTGGAGGAGCATTCATGACTAAGAGCGAGGATGAGGCATATAACTGTTTGAAACATTGAGTGAGAATTCTATCAATCATGCCTCACTCCACTCTTATGAGAGAGCACTAGGACCTGTAAAGAAGGCAGGGTTGTATGAATTGAGAGGGAGAGGAGAATCAGATTCTAGGGTAGAAGATCTGTTAGATAGACTTGATCAGAGATTGGAGCAGAAGTTGGAACAAAATTTGATCAATTATGTCTTTAATGGGCAAGCCACACCCAAATTTTCTCAACCACCTGAAACTTGCTCTATGTGTGCTAGCTCAGCTCACTCCCTAATGCTTGTCCCTACTGCCCAATTACCCCTTTCATTCAAGAACAAGTCCAAGCTGCCCAAGGTTTCTACAAACCCTCCCATGATCCATATTCTAACACATACAACCTGGTTGGAGAAATCACCAAAAACTTTTCTTGGAAAAATCAATTGAACAAGTGTCTCAACCTTCTTTTAAGCAATCCATGTATGGTCAATCCTATCCCAATCAGATTCGAGATTTGGCCAATCTTCTTATTCCAAACCTCCACAAGTCCAAGGAAATCAAAACTCCAATCAATTTGCTTACCAATTTCCAGCAACCTTCATATCAACCACCACCTCCTCAGCCCAATTGGGAAGATAAAATAAATCAACTCCAAAACATGATGGCGACTCTATGCCAAACTGTGCAAGAAAACAAAATCAATATCAAATTCAAAACCAAAATTTTCAACAAAATTTGACAAGGATAGAGTTTCAATTGCTGAAGTATGTCAAAGGAGGGAATCAGGTCAGCTGCCAAGTCAAGCTATAGCAAACCCAAGGAACAACCCTCTTGGATTTTATCAGAATCAGCAATACCATCAAGTCCAGGGGTACAGACCACCTGCTCGACCAAATGCACCTCCCCACCAAACCACAACAAGCTTTTGTCCAGAACATTCCAGCACCACAAACCAGAATCAACCTATACAACAGGACCATCCTCCTGCCCAAGCTAGGGCCCCCAAGTAGAAAATGTTAAAACTGTGTCAACTTTAAGAAGTGGAAAAATCAGAATAAATCCTCACCCACACATGTCAACATTGCATGAGGATAAAGAAAATGAAATTGAACTGAAAATGAAGAAGAGATTGAAGAAAATGTTGAAAAGAAAAATCCAAGGGAAAAGAGAAAATGACTGAAGACCTCTAGACAAAATCAAAATGAATGAAGACCCAAGCTGTTACATTCCAAGAGTCCCTTTTCCTGAAGCCTTAAAGCCAAAATCTAAAAACAAACCTACTGGTAATGAAGAACTCTTGAAACTCTTTAAGCAAGTTCACATCAACATTCCTCTCCTTGATGCCATTAAGCATGTGCTGTTTATGCCAATTCTTAAAAGAAATGTGCACTCCAAAACGTGAATGAAAATAAAACTGAAACAATCATTCTTCCAGAAATGTGAGTGCCATTATCTTGAACCAACTCCCTAAAAGCTCAAAGATCCAGGCACTCCACTAATTCCTTGCACCATCGGTGGAGTCACTTTTGAAAGCGGCCTTTTGGATTTGGGAGCCAGTGTCAATCTCCTATCTTCTGCTATTTTTGAGAAATCAAGTTAGGAGAATTGAAACCCACTTCTGTTGTCCTTCAACTAGCCGATCGTTCTGTCACCACTCCTAAAGGCTTAGTTGAGGCGTTATTGTGAAAATCAATGATTGTTACTTCCCTGCCGATTTCATCATTCTGGACATGAACACTCCTCAAGATTTAACTCAGTCCACCATCATCCTTGGTAGACCCTTTTTGGCCACAGCAAGAGCTAACATTGATGTGCTACCGAGATGATGGATATATCATTTGGGAATAGGCGGGTTAGTATCAATATTTTTTAAGGCATCTAGGCATCATGATCAAGGAGAGAGTTGTCTAGTGGTAGACTCCTTGGAAGAATCTTGTGTGGAAGAAGAAGTAGACCAACCCTGTGCTCTAGGTTTGAGGGAGAGGAAGGACAATTCAGTTCCCTGTTTTCAGAATAATGATCCATCATCCATTAGAGTGTCCTCTAAGGTTGAGCTAAAACCACTCCCTGCTAGTTCAAAGAACATCTTTTTAGGAGAGAAATGA